>CAMZMU010000067.1:8961373-9186410 GCA_947311845.1 Poa pratensis | reverse complement strand
CGGGTCGCTAGGCCCTAGGCGCTGACTCGGCTATTCGGGAAAGGGCAGTGGCCTAGGCTCCGGTGGGCTACGCTGGCTTAAGCTCAAAGAGGAAAAGATAGACCTGCCGTTGGACTGACATGAGCTGGACTGAGTGACAGTAGCCAGAGCTTGTCCTGTTCCTCTTGTCCATGCCATTATCATCTCCGGCCAGGGGCAGAATGGTAATCCGGTTAGTGTATAAATAGACCAGCACATCCTCCAGGGCGAGGGACGACGAAGAGAAGCCTCATTTCCCCCCTTGCTCCATCTTCCTCCTAGAGCTCTCACCATTGTTGCTTCATACAGCTCGAGGAGCACTTTGTACTTGTCATCATTGAGATATAAAGAGAGTAGGCTAGTGCTGCAGTAGGGGTGTTACCTCCACAAGAGGGCCCCGAAGCAGGGTACATCTTGGTGTGCTTTGGTTGTTCTTGGTTTTGCTCGTTCTTGCTTGTTCTTGCGTGTTCTTCGTTGTTCTTCATTGCTTCTTGAGCGCGCACACCCTCCCCGGATCCCCCAACGTCCTAGCGAGCCCCCAACTTAAGCCATCCTATGGCATCTGCCGTGACACCACCACGACAGTTGGCGCCCACCGTGGGGCAAGCAGTGGCGTTGGCTGGGGTTTCCATCCGGACGGGTTCCGTCACCAGCTCCGGCGTCGTGTGCGTCCGGGCTCGTCTGCAACTACGGCGGGTTCACCTTCATCAGCGACAACGCCGGCTGCTTCGCGGGAGGGCCACTCCCTGTGGATGGAGCTTCATCCAGTTCGGCAGCTTCCTCACCTACGTCACCACCGAGCTTGTCCGCGAGTACCCGGCGCAGGTGCTCGTGGCCGAGGACCCTCCTTCTTTCCGCGCAGCTCTCGGACGGCGTAGCGCTCGCCCCGGAGTAGCGTGGAGGTGATGATGACCGGACCAAGTGCTGGAGCAGGCAAAGGAGATGCCGGCAATAGCATGCCCGAGGACTGGTCACGCCAACCGATCTGGTTGACAAGCCGACTCGGACGGCAAAGTTCCCAAAGGAGAAACCGATCCGGTTGGCCCACTTGGCATGTCAAGTAGGGAGGCTCCCTTAGAGGATGTCCTGGAAAAGTTAGCTCGGCCAGTGGCACCTGGGGCAAACGTAGAGCTTACTATAGCTCAGTTAGAGGCAGAGCGCCTGAGGTTGCAAAGAGAAGCCCGGTTAGTGGTAGAGTCTAGGCAAGCATTTGATAGAGACATGAGAGAATATAATGCTGCCAATGGTATCACCGATGGTTTCACTCCGGTAGTGCCTCACCCACGCAAGAGAGCAGATTTGCGTAACAGGGGTAAGGACCTCAATGACGAGTTAGCTAGAGCCGCAAGATCGAGCTCGAGTAAGGCTACTAGTCATAGATCGGGTACAGGCAAGCCGGTGTATAGCTCCCCGGCCAAGAATCTTAGGGCTGCAGCGGCAGCGCGAGCCGAGTTGACCACATTAACCGGGGATGCTTGGCGCAAGCAGGCAGAGAGGGTCAATGAGCTGGTTGATGTGTGTAACCGGCAGAATGAGGCTTACCGGAAAGCTAATCCGGACGCTGGTGGTTCTCGGGTAGTAGTGTCGGCTAAGGCTGTTAGCCAGAGATCCAAGGGGCAAGCGTCATCCCCGCATGTCGGAGTTGACCGGGCCCAAAGCGTGAATTCGGGCAAGAGCAAACAGCTGCAGGCCTATGATGCTGAGTATGCCGGCAAGCAGCTAGCTGCTCAAGGAAGAGGTGGCCAGAGCAGAAACAATGGCGGTCAAGGCAATCCGGGAGCCGGAAGGGGTAATTCGGCTGGCCGAGGTCAACCACCTCGTCCTCCTGGGCAGAATCAACCCCGGCAGGAGCAGCAAGTAATGGTGCAAGCGCAGCAGCAAGGTGGTGGCCAGGCGGGCTACCGCTATGATGATGGTAATTCGGCTATGGCGCGAGCCGGATACCAAACGTATGATAATGCACTTGCATCCAGGCTGGGACCTCGGACATTGGATCCGATGATCAGCGTCTCAGGTTGGATAGGATTTACCAGTCCGAGAAGCTGGAAGAGCAAGGCCCACCAGGTCCTCCATGCTTTGGGCCTCGGATCATGAACGAGCCGAACGTGCCGTTGTTTCAGCTTGGCCGAATCACAAAGCCGTATAACGGCAGCACTAAGCCGCAGGATTGGCTGATAGACTATGTATCCTCGGTGCACATTGCGGGGGGCAATCGCCGATGGGCGGTCCGGTATCTCCCGCATATGTTGGAAGGGCCAGCCCGGATTTGGCTGAATAACTTACCAGAGGGTAGTATCAACTCTTGGATGGATTTGGAGCAGGCGTTTTACAGCAACTTCTCCAGCACTTACAAGAGGCCAAACCGACCTCAGCTCTTGTCTGCGTGCAGGCAGGAAGAGCGGGAGACAGACCGAGAATTTTTGACTCGGTGGAGCAACATTCGCAATTCTTGTGAAGGTGTCGTGGAGGAGCAGGCCATTTCTTGGTTTGCGCAGGGTTGCCGACATGGCACCCCGCTTTGGCAGAAGCTCCAGAGGGATATGCCAAAGACCCTGGCGAAATGATCCGGATAGCAGATACATGCTCTTGGTGATCCGACGCAGCCAGCGTTGGATGCGGTGGGAACAAGCAGGAGGCAACCGGTCACAACCGAACAGGACCATTGAGGCCCAGTGACCGACATGAGTTCGGTTATAAGAGGAGAGATCCGGATTATAGATACGGTTCAGATCAGGTTGCTGCAGTAAATATGGATCATCCTGAGCAGGATAGCCAGAGACCAAAAATGAGGGTCCAGCTTGGAGGCCGAATCAAGGTGCCTGGGCAAAGAAAGTGTGGGATGGACCGAGTCCACCTCTAACTTTTGAGGCAATGATAGATGGGCCTTGCCGTTATCACACAACAGACCCACGCAAGCCGGCCAATCATTCAACTCGGAATTGTAGCTGGCATCATCGCATCCAGGCGGAAGGTCAGAGAGGGCCACCTCAGAAGGTGCTCCTAGACCGAATTTCAGGCCAAATACGCCTTTATCCGGAGCCAATGCAACCCCGGTGAACGAAGGAGCTCCAAGGCCGGCAGCCACAAAGCCGGTTAACCTGGTAAATGGGAGGCAACAACAACAATGCTGGTCCGAGTCGGCAAGGTGGATACCCCGGAAATGATTACAAGGAGGCTCATCAAAGTTATGTGGTTTTTGTGACCGAGCCAACTGACAAGAAAAGTCAGCTGCGAAGGGCGAAGAGGTGAATGCAGTCACACCAGCAGTCCCAAAATACCTGAACTGGTCCGAGCAGGAGATCACTTGGAGCAGGGCTGATAATCCCAGGGTTATGCCAAGCCCAGGAAACTATGCACTGGTGGTGGATCCGACTTTGGTTGGACCAAGATTAATGTGAATTCACTCGAGTCTTGGTTGACAATGGCAGTGCTATAAACATCATGTATCGGGACACAATGGTCAAGTTGGGTTATTCGCCGAATCAGTTGCAGCAGAGCAGTTGCACTTCCATGGTATAGTACCCGGGTGTCTTGTTCCCCAATGGGTAAGATCTGGGTAGATGTGCTGTTTGGTACCAAGGACAATCACAGACTTGAGAGTCTCGAATTCGAGGTGGTAGACTTGGAGAGCCCATACCATGCTCTGCTCGGCAGGCCGGCATTAGCCAAGTTCATGATATCCACTCATGTGGCCTACCTCAAGATGAAGATGCCTGGCCCGAATGGTATCATCACCGTTGCGGGAGATTACAAGAAGGCCATACAGTGTGCCACGGTTGGTTCCACCTTAGCCGAGTCGTTGGTGATCCAAGCTGAGAAGAGCAAGATGCATGAAGTAGTGGCGATGGCGAAGTCAGCTCAGCTCGGCGTGCTGGCTATGACCAATCCGGATGCAGGTGCAACATTTGAGGTGCCCAAGGAGACAAAGAAGATCCCCATTGACCCGGAGAATCCGGAGCGCATGGCCATCATTGGTGCCGGATTGGGCGAGAAATAGGAAAGCGCGCTCTGTCACTTCCTCCGTGAGAATCGGGATATCTTTGCATGGTCGGCTAAGGACCTGCCTGGTGTTCCGAGGGAGTTGGCAGAGCACTCTTTATTTGTCAGGCCGGATGTGAAGCCGGTGAGGCAACCGACTCGTCGTCTTTCAGACGATCGAAGAAAAGTGGTGCTTGATGAGCTGGCTAAGCTACTTGCAGCCGGATTCATTATGGAGGTGTTGCATCCAGACTGGATATCCAATCCGGTTCTGGTAGAGAAGAAGAAGGACGAACCAGCGGTGATCAAGGTGTGGCGTATGTGCATCGACTTCACCAACCTGAACAAGGCGTGCCCGAAGGATCCCTTTCCTTTACCTCGGATTGATCAAGTGATCGATTCTACTGCTGGGTGTGAGTTGTTGTCTTTTATTGATGCGTACTCTGGTTTTCACCAGATACCACTGAACCCCAAAGATCAAATAAAGACTGCTTTTATTACCCCGTATGGGGCGTATTGCTATCGTGTCATGTGTTTCGGTTTGAGAAATGCCGGTGCAACTTATCAGAGATGTATGCAGAAATGCTTACATCTCAAATGGGCAAAAATGTGCAAGTGTATGTCGATGATATCGTCATCAAAACTAAAGAAAAACGCACTCTCCTCGAGGATCTCGAGGAAACATTTGTGAACTTGAGAAAGTATCGGTTAAAATTGAATCCGGATAAATGCACCTTTGGTGTCCCGGCTGGAAAGTTGCTCGGTTTCCTTGTATCGAGCCGAGGTATTGAGGTGAATCCGGCTAAGATCCGAGCCATAGAAAACATGAAATTGCCTAAATGTCTAAAAGATGTGCAAAAGTTCACCGGGTGTCTAGCCTCGTTGAGTCGGTTTGTGAGTCGGCTAGGAGAAAAAGCCTTGCCCTTGTATCATTGATGAAAAAGAGCACCGGGTTCACATGGACCCCGCAGGCAGACTCGGCTTTCAATGAATTAAAAAAGATGTTGTCCACTGCACCAATTTTGGCATCACCTTTGCCGAATGAGCCAATGCTACTTTACATTGCGGCCACTAACCGGGTCGTAAGTGTGGTGATAGTGGTAGAGCGAGAAGAGGAGGGTAAATCCGTGCAGAGACCGGTGTACTATTTAAGCGAGGTGATCTCAACCTCAAAGCAGAATTATCCTCACTACCAGAAGATGACATATGGTGTATACCTGGCGGCCAAGAAGTTGAAACATTACTTCCAGGAGCACCCGATCACCGTAGTATGCGAAGCTCCAATCTCGGAGATCATTGGGTGCAAAGATGCGACTGGCCGAGTTGCCAAATGGGCAATAGAAGTGTCTCCTTACACCCCGCATTATGAGAGAAGAGATGCTATCAAGTCTCAGGCTTTACCGGATTTCCTTTGTGACTGGGCCGAGATGCAGTATGAGCCACCCAAGCCGATTACAATTACTGGAAGTTGCACTTTGATGGCTCCAAAACCAAAATCGGACTAGGTGCTGGGATAGTACTCACATCACCGAAGCAAGATCAGTTGCGATATGTGTTGCAGATTCATTTCTCAGCATCAAACAATGTGGCCGAATATGAGGCACTGATCCATGGGCTTAATGTGGCTAAGGACATCGGCATCCGCCGGATAGAATGTTTTGGTGATTCAGATTTAGTGGTGCAGCAGTCTTCTGGAAATTGGGATGCCTTGATGCCAATATGGCACTATATCGGTTTCATGTCCAGAAAATTTCAGGATTTTTTGAAGGCTGCGAGTACAAGCACATACCTCGGCTGGAGAACGAAGCTGCTGATATCCTGTCAAAGCTCGGGTCGTCTAGGGATGCAATCCCACCCGGGATATCCTTGAATCACCTAAGGATCCCTTCAATCAAGCCTTCGCCTGATTCCGAGTCAATTTTTATCCCAAAGCAAGAATCTGAAGCTGTTCCTATGAATGTTGATGTCGGGTACATTTGGGAAGACCCGGGGACTGCATGGCGAGACTCGGGGACTGCGCACCGAGACTCGGGGAATGCTAACCAAATCTTAGGGAAGAGGAGAAGAGAGGAAGATGGTGCTAACCGAATCTTAGGGAATGGACAGAGACTGATAGAAGAAATAATGGCGGCCGAACCAGTGGAAATAGATGAGCACTTATTCCCTTTGCATCCAGTACCGAGTGGGCTGAAGAAATCATGAAGTTCATGTCGGAGGGGAGTTTGCCAAATGATGAAACCGAAGCTAGGCGAGTGCAGAGGAGGTCCAAGGGTTACACCATCATCAACAAGGAGTTATACAAAAGGAGTGCAACCGAGGTGCTACAACGTTGCGTGGAGCCAGCCGAGGGCAAGGAGATGCTCCTGGAGATACATCAAGGAGAATGTGGGCATCATTGCAGTACAAGAGCCCTGGTGGCTAAGGTATTCCGGCATGGGTTTTACTGGCCCACTGCTCATGCAGATGCAGAGGACATAGTCCGAAAATGTGAAGGATGCCAAAGGTTTGCCAAGCAGACACACCTACCCGCATCGGCGCTCAAAACAATTCCTATCACTTGGCCATTTGCTGTGTGGTGTTTGGATATGGTGGGAGAATTCAAGCCGGCTAGAGGTAACATGACACATATGCTGGTGATGGTGGATAAGTTCACCAAGTGGATAGAGGTGAAACCAATCCGGAAAGTGGATGGTCATTCGGCTGTAACTTTCCTGAAAGAAATCATTTTGAGATACGGTTACCCCCATAGCATCATCTCGGATAATGGCACGAACTTTGCTGTGGGAGAGTTTGCCCGATTCTGCATGATAAGGGGATCCGGTTAGACATAGCCTCAGTGGCACACCCAGAGTCCAATGGACAGGTGGAAAGATCAAATGCTTTGGTATTAGCTGGGATAAAAGCCGGTTAATAGAACCTCTGGTAAAGACTCCGGGGTGCTGGATAGATGAGATACCATCAGTACTATGGGGTCTAAGGACCACGCCGAATCGGTCAACTGGCTATACGCCATTTTTTCTGGTATATGGGGCAGAAGCAGTGCTACCCACTGACATAGAATATGATGCACCAAGGGTGACAATGTATACCGAAACCGAGGCAAAAGAGGCCCGGGAAGATGCAGTGGATCTGCTAGAGGAAGCAAGAGAATTGGCCCTATCTCGGACAGCAGTATACCAGCAGGGTCTCCGACGTTATCATAGTCGGAAGATCAGCCCTCGAGTGTTTCATGAGGGAGATCTAGTACTAAGGCTGGTGCAGCGCAGCAAAGGCCGACACAAGTTATCACCTCCATGGGAGGGACCATTCATTGTGAGCAAGGCTATGCACAATGACTCGTACTACCTTGTAGACGCACAGGAACCAAGGAAGGATGGCCTGGACAGACCCGGAGAAGAAACCAAGCGACCCTGGAATGTAGCTCTGCTTCGACCCTTTTACTCTTAAGGGGCGCAATGTATGTATCTCAGTTTATCATAAATGAAATTTCGGCAATCCGAGTCTGGACTCGGGGACTGCCTCGTCCTTATGCATGTGTTTTTTATTACTGTTTTGTCCATACCGTTCATGTGTCGGATTGCTTTGAACCTCGTCCCAAAATTCAAGTAATGTATGCTGTGTTGTTGATCTCGTGACTCGACTGACAAACACCAAAATGGTAGTCAAGAGCAGAGGTGGGGAATATGGGAAACATGAAAATGGACTCGGGGACTCGGTCCAAAACCGATTCGGCACATGTCGTTTACTAACCCCTGTTATTTCTTTTTTGTTTATGTTAGATGATTCTAAACCACAACTCGCATGTTTCAAGTATTGTATGCTATGATTCCTATCTTGTGACTCGACTGTCAACACCTAAAAGGTAGACAAGAGCAAAGATTCGGCAAAAATAGTAAACAAGAAAACAGACTCGGGGACTCGGTTTAAGATGATCCAACATAAACCTAGTCCGGATCACATTAAGCAAAATAAAAGTAGTCTCGGAAGAACTTAAATTGTATATTACATCTGCTCCCGGCATACCGGGGATTTAATGTTTTTCATTAAGATAATTCAGGAAGAAGGAGCCTGGTTGCAGGAGACTCGGTTGCAGGGATGGACTCGGATGATGGAGGAACCTCGGTTGAAAGAGGACCCTCACTTGCAGGAATGACCTTGGACGGAGAGCTTGAAGGCTTGGCAGACTCGGAAGCATCCGGATCAGCTGAAGTCTTGGCGGTCTTGACTAAAGCTTGTTCGGCAGTCTCAGCCGAGTCAGTGGCTGGCGTCTTGGAAGTCTTGGCTGAGATTGTTCGGCAGTCTTGGCCGAGTCGGAAGCTGGCACTTTGGTGGACTTGATACGAGGTTGTTCGGCAGAGTTAGCCGAATCACCAGACTCGCCCTCAGACTCGGCGTATTCGTCAAGGGAGGCATCGTCCGATTCCTCTTCTTCAGATTCTTCCCCATCCGAGTAGACCGGAGCGTCCAGATCAAGATGCTTGTGTTTGCAAATTCGGCCATAAAGTTGGCAGCTTCTTCGCGGATCTTGATCCGGTTCGGATCTGAAGCCCATGAAGAACCCTCGCGAAGTGAGCGCACTTTGCGAGATCAATCAGCTCATACCAAGACATGATAAATAGCAAACTGCGTCAGCACCAGCGCGGGCGGACGAAGATCTCCACTGCTTTAACCGGGTCTTCGCCTGATCCAGGTCTTTGATTAGCTCGTCCGCAGACCGGACTTGCCGGCTTCAGGAAACAAGACTCGGTGAGCTTTGAGACTTGCATTGAACAGATCAATGTGGGACTCCTTCAAAGGAGCAATCCGAGCTTTAAGTGCAGTAATGTGATCTTCGATATCCCACGTCTCTGGTAGGGGAGCCCAGCTAACTTAGCTCTCTCAGCTCGGGCATCTCTCACAGCTTTGGCGGCTTGAAGCCGGATGCTGGTAAACTCTCCTACATACAGATAAGCTAACACCGAATTAAACGAGAGGGAACACAAAATTATGTGTCGGATAAGAGCAGAGGAGGAAGAGGAGATTCGGCAAACTTACGATCCATGTCTTCATTGAGGCTAGCAAGATCAGCCAGCCATTTCGCGCTGACCGCCTTGTGAGCAGCCAGATCATCTTTCGCCGCTTTAGCTTCGGCTTCAGCGTCTGCAACGACCGTTTGGATTTTCTTGTCCAATTCGGCCCGCTTCGCAAGCCCGGCTTTGAAAGATCTCGCTCCTTCTGGATCGAGTCTTTCTCACTCTGCAGTATCCCGGTCTTTCTTGAGCTTGGCCTTCACTTTTCCAACCCGGTCAAGCTCCCGCTGGAGCCGAGTCACTTCTGACTTTTCCTCCGCTAAAGCGCGCTTGTGCTCCTGATCTTTCTTTTTCATCTCCTCACCTTGCGCATCGAAGGAAGTTTGGAGGGCCTGGTGTTGCAGGACTAGCTGCTTAAAGATCCGGCTGCGAGCAGTCGTGGTTTCCTGAAAGAAAAAGGTTAATGGCGTAAAAAGAGTCTCGGGGACTGGCACCCGAGACTATTAAAAAACTAGCAAGATGGAGCCAAAACGAATCTCGGGGACTGGAGGCCCGAGATTGATAAAAAAAAGTTGACCGACTCAATTGGAAAAGAGACTCGGGGACTGGGAGTCCCACGATTTTTTCGGCTAAGACAAAATTCATGATCAAGTTTTTAGAGATTCAAGCCGAATGACTTTCTTACTCGGAGGAGTATCAGTCGTTCGACCCGAATCTCGGGGACTGGGAATAGTGCAGATTGATCATGATGAAATAAAAGCAGGATTCGGCAAAGTTACCTCGAGGACCCGGTTAGCTTCACGACCGAGGCCTGCACAGAGTGTAGAGATTGAAACATCCGGCTAGGGCCAGCCGGATGTGGCGACGCTGAAGTAGAGGAGCCTTCGGCAAGGTCCGCAGCATTCCAAGCTTTAACAAATTGCTCTGCGGAGCCGAGGTTGTCGCCGCTCGGAGTGCGGAGATTCGGCAGGACCTGGCCACTAAGTCGGGCGCGAGTGATCGCCTCAGAGAGTTGATCATGCACCCGAGTCGCTGATGGAGTGGCGGAAACCTGCTTGCTAGCAACCACCTGCTTATCCGAGGTGGTTGGAGTGTGCCAGAGGCGGCCTGAGTCGGCTTAGGTAGAGGCGATGCGCCCGGGGTCTTGGCTGGATCTGGCTTCGGTTGGTTCTGGGGTTGATCCTGGACGGCCTCTTCTTTTCTCTGGAGGGACGCTGTTCTGTGTTTAAGTACTTCCTGTTGCTGCTTCTGCTGCTTCTCGAAGTTTGTTGCTGCTGCTTTTCTTCTTCTGCTGCTCTTGATTCAGCAGAGCTTGAGCCTTGGGGGTAGGGCGAGGATCCGGCTTAGGCAAAGACTTAGCCGAAGTCTTAGTTTTTCCTTCTCCAACTCCTTCAGAGGGCGTGGCCAAGTTGAATCTCGGGTAGGAGCCGAGATTTCCTCGTTCTCCAGTTCAGTAACCGACTCTGGAATGAGAGTCGGCGGAGGAGTCTTGGCAGTTGTGGCACGCGCGGGAGAGGTGACAGCCCTTTCAGGAGACTGGTTCTCCATGGCCATATCCAGTGGAGGAATGGGAGAAAGAATGGATGAATGAGTTTGCTCGGTGACGACGACGTCACTACATAGAGCAAGGTAAACAGTTAACTCGGATAAAGATGACTCGGATAATAGAGGAAGAAAGCAAATGAAGTTGGCATTACCCCTTGGTGGTAGGCATGGGCTTGAGCCGATTCGGCTTGAAGGCAGCTTTCTTCATTCTCTTGGCTTGAGGGGCATCTGATCCGGACGCATCAGCGCGTTTCCGAGATGTCCCTTGAGCATCCTGTTTGGCTGGAACACAAGGTGGTGACCATGAAATCGGAATAGCATCAATGGGATCTAGGATCCAGCAATCATCATCTTCATCGTCGGAAATATTGTAAATAGTTGGTTGCTTACCCTTGCGGATGGGCTTGGTGCGCGGAATCGGCAAATAATCGTCTGTATCCGCATCCTCTTCGCCCTTGTGCAGTGGGCTGCGATCCGGTCCCCACACTCTGGTGGAGAGATCTCCATCTTCGGTGATTTGGCGGTCAAACAGCTACAGTAAAGTCAAGGCAAATCTGGATTAGTCCGATGGTATTTTGATGAAGTATGGATTAATTCGGAGAATGGTAAACTAACATGTGGTGGAAGTGCAACTCGGTGGAACGGCTCGACGCCCCACCGCCACTTGTCCGACATCTCGGTGTAGGCGATGGCGTTTACCCGTCTCTTGACGGAAGCTCTAGTGAGGTCATGTTTGCTGATCCGGGTAGGATCTAGCAGACCACTCATGTGGCAAATCTTGTGCTCACGTTGTTGAAGAGGACTGACCCGGCAAAAGACGAAGGTCCGGAGGAGATCGTCCGAGAGCAGGTCCTTCTTCAGAAAATCCTCCAGAGTTTGATGTATGATTTGAAGCTCCGCAAGAGTGTCAGCCGGATCATATCTGAAGTTTAATTCGGCTGTGGGGGGCTCGATCCTGAACTCGGGCAAGTTGAGAGCATCATGGCCTTCAACGCTCTTCACGTAGAAGAAGGACCTTTGCCATTTCTTGCAAGTATCCAGGCCAGTGATCCGGGGAAAGATGGAGCCCATCCTCGGAGTAATGCTAGCCGAACCACAAGCGGTCATCACCTTCGGGTCACTGCCCGGGATAGTCTGTTTCCGGAGGTGGAAGTATTTCGCCCAGGTTTGGACAGTCGACCAGAGACGAGATATCCCTCGGTAAAGGAGGTAAAAGCCGACAGGGAGACAAAGGCGTTAGCCGGAAGGTGGTGAGGCTGCAGGCCGAAGAAGTCTAGGAAACCCCGGAAGAAGTCACTCGCCGGGAGTCCGAATTCGCGCTCGAAGTGCGCTAGAAATACAACGCGTTCACCCAGTTGGGTGACCGGTTCGAGTTCCTTCCCCGGTTTTCGGCATATAACTTCAGGTGTTATACGCCGGGTGCTCAGCAGCCATTCCAGGTCATCTTTTGTAACATCGGAACCCTCCCAACTGCCGGGGGGTAGCTTCGGCATATCCGAATCAGTCCTGCAAGAAATCAGAGATAGCCGAGTTAGGAGATTCGGAATCTCTAAGTCCAGAAGAAATCAGATAATGGTGTAACCGAATCAGATGTAAAGCGATTCGGTAGAAGTTATCCCGGTTTTGAGTTATCTAGCTGTTTCGGAAAAGTAACTCGGATGGTAACTACAAACAAGTTTTCATGTGAATCTAGGGTTCCGCAAGATCTACCGCGGTGGTAAAATAGAAACTAAATCCTAACTCAATAGCATGGCGGAACTGCCCAAGCGGTTGCCAGTGAAACTAGGGCGATCTAGTGCAAAACCTGGAAAGATCGGGGAAATGCACTAAGGCTTGACAATGGATTCGTTTGCTAGTGAATCTAGAAAAAGCGAGCACAAGTTCATGGCGGAAGATGAACTCGCTTGAGGGAAGCATAGCTGGGGATGGAGAGCTCACGGTTGCAGTACGGCGAGGAAGAGGCCTGGTGAAGAAACGGCGGCGCAGGGCGCGGTGCGCGGCTCTGGTGTGAGATCTCCGGCGTTGTCGACGTCTCCGGCGCGGCAAGATCGCAAGGGCGAGGTCGCAGCGGCGGCAATGGCGCAGATGGAGGTTTCAGAGTGGAGAGTGCAGGGAAGAAGAAGAGAAACCCTCCGCACCCCTAGTTATAGCCGCTCGCAGATAACTGGCGCACTACCGCGCGGTTTTCGGGGCGTGGCCGGATCAAGTGTGGCCTGAAACTCTGTGGCCGCAATTGTTGCCGTGCATTTAAGCACATGGTGGGTTACGGAATTGGAAGCGGTTGCGCCGGATCGGGTGCACCGGTCAACGAAGAAACCGAGGAGGCGTGGTCATTTAGTCAAATGCACTCAAGTACCTGGTGGATCCGGATAATGTGCTGTCAGTGGCATGTCAAATCAAAGACCCGGATTACGGGGCTTTGCGCAGAGATTCCCTGCCAAGTGTCCCGGGAAATCCTGAGACAAGATTGTGTAATATGGGATTCGGTTAATGGCGTTTGTTTTTAACCTGCTACGGCCCTTCAGCCAAGGATGTAGGACCGCACCAGCTTCGGAGACTACTGTCGGGGGGCTGCCCCGGGTAGGGCAAAGATGTCACATCCCAAATTTGAAACTAAGAAAAACTTAGTTTCACAAGACCCAAAATTCAGAACCAACAAAAACTTTTTGAAATGTTTCACTGATGATTGTGTTTTCCTTTCCGTTGCTGTGTTGAACCTTGTGTGACCTGTTGTTTAAGTTGTTTGACTAGTAAATATTAAACCTAAGAACTCAACCAAGATGAAAATATTATTAACTTTGGTGATCATGTCATGACAAGAAAAATATTCCATTTATCTTTTCCATTCTTATTTTGGCCAACTCCATTTCGATGACACTTGGTTTATCAGCAACCAAAACTAATACCAGTATTTGAGAAAGTAAAAGTATTTCCAAAATTGTGTGTTTCCAAAATTATGGGGATCTATATGCTATCTCCTACCTATTTCTCAACCATGGTATTTTGCAGGTGTTTACAACTCCCATTTTATACACTCTTATTTCCACTCCATTTTAAAATAACACTAGTGGGAAATATATTACCCCACATAATTCTCTTTATCAAATCTTTTGAAAACTATTAAGTTATGAGTTGAGATATTCTTTAAAACATCATCTTGTCATAATTGAGTGTGATCGTCTCTACAAGATAGTATTGTTAATTATGGAAATGGTGGTGTGATTAATTCATGTGGTTTGATTTGTGTGGTCATAGTGTGATGTTGATATTGTTGTGTTTGTTGCTTGTGAGGGTAATTCCTCAGTTGTGCTTAATACTAGAATAAGACACATTTGACAACAAATTTGGTATGTGACCTGAATAAAAACAAACCCTCTAGAAATATTCACACCTAAGTTGAAATCCTAAATTAAGAGAAATGATCTTATTAATTTCCCTCTATCTCTATTCCTCTATTTGATGAAAACAATTATATTTCCTTATTCTAGGAATGAGATGAAATAATAATCATTTCAACCCCATCTCACTCCCTCCTCAAGTAAGCATACTTTTCAATTTTTAAACAAAACTCTCAAAGTATTTAACAAAAGGAAACTAAGATCATGATAAATAAATGGTCTTAATAAATTATTCCTCCCTATTTCTCTATTTTCTTTCAAACCAATATTTTCTCCATGAAAATATAACTTAATTGAAGTTACGATAATTGTCAAGAAAGTTCCAAAAGTTCAAAACAATACTTTATCACTTGCTTTAAAAATAGTAAAGGAGTATCAAATACTATTTAATAAAGATACCAAAAATAATATATTCAAACCCTATGAACCAATGTGGTTCAAAACATTTTATTTTCAAAAGCCAATTTTTGCGGAGCTTCTACATGTATATGGGAAGCTACATGAATTTTCTCAGAATTTTTAAAAATGTTTAAGTGCCTCAATTAAATCACTGAACAGCTACTGGTTTTAAAAGAAATAAAAGAAAATCAGGAAAAGACCTAGATGTAAAAGAAGAAAAGCAGGCAGGGAGTTTTCTGGAAAAACATCATCCTCTTCCTGTAGCAGCCGCAGCACATGGCGCTAGTGCTGCGTGCTCCTCTTGTCGCGCCGCCGTGCATCGCCCGCCCGGACCCCCCCCCACGCCCTCCTGCCGCGCGAGGAGGATAAGGAGGCCCCCCCAGGCGCTCTGCTCTCCTTCACTCGCTCACTCGCCAGCTCTCTCCCTCCCTCTCTTCTCTGTTCTTCCCGCAACCGAGACGCAGCCATGGCCGCCGTGTTCGTCGCCGCAGTTGGAAGCCTCCCCGAGCCAAGCGAAGATCGTCACCGTCTCCGCCTCGACCACCGCGTCTTATCCGTGCAAGGAATCGGACCGGGGAGCTGAGAATCGTGAGCTCCGTCCACTACTTCGCCGCTGCCGCGGGAAATACGCCGCCGTCCATCGATCTCCGACCACGCCGAGCACACACACGCGTCTAGGGTGAGCACTCCGTCCTCCGGGACATCTTCTTATCCCCTCCTACTCTGTAGCCTCGCCTTCGTGCGAGAGGCCGCTCGGCCGTCCTCCATGGCTGCCGCCATGTCGATCAAGAACGCGACGCCGTGCTTCTTTTTCCTCTTTCTCCTGCACGCGCCCGAGGTTCACCACCACTACCGCACCTGCTCGCACCCACCACACGCACGCAGGGGCGCCAGTTCGTGGTCGTCGTCGGCAGAGGTTCGTCGCCGTTGCGACTGAAGCCATCGTCTGAAGTGTAGTGTCGAAACTTCAGTTTCGTCAGTTAAGCGTAGCGTGGTCACCTCATGTAACAAGTAGAGCTAGTGTATACACCAACACAGCACCAGCCCAGTGGCTAGCACGCCGCGCCAGCACCCAGGAGACTCAAGTTCGAATCCCAGCCCCGGCCGTTTAGGCCCTTTTTTTTTTCCTTTCTTCACGCGCTGACATCCGGGCCCCACCGGTCAGCGACCGTGGAGGCCACATCCGCTCCAACCCGCCCAGTCAGCGCTAGCGTGGCGCTTGGGCCCGCATGGCAGTGACCGTGGGTAGCCCAGCCCCGAGTACAAGAAGTTTCGGTAGTTTTCTGAAAAGGAAAATAAATAGCCAGATCCAAATATGAATTTGTAAAATCCATAACTTTTTAAATACTTGTCCAAAAATTACAAATAAGATACCAAAATGTTCAGAAAAATAAAGCCTGTCTTTTGGTGTAATTCACCTATCCAAATAAATTAGTTTAATTAATGTTTTATTAAAATAAAGAAAATGGCAGAATATAAAACAGATTTGGAAAATTCATATCTTTAAAAATAAGGATCCAAAAATTAAGTTTGACCTCTTAAAATGTTCAGAAAATGATGACCTTCATGTTCCACCTTGTTTCCAAACATGGATAATTATTTGTAGTGCTGTTTAAAATAAATTAACAAAAGGGCAGATTAAAAAGGATTTTATAAATTAATATGTAATGGTTTTTGGAGCAAATCCAATTTTTGCTAGGTTTCTAGTGTTTCACTTTATCACACCCAAACTTGGTGTGAAGGTTCCACTCATAGAGATTAATTAGTGGCCTAACTTTTGTCTGAAGTATTTCCTGTTCAACAGGAGGTGCTTGTTGTTAACCTTCACCTCAGATAGTTTTGTGATCGATGTACCTGGCTCGCGTATAGGTGATAGACTACTGATCAAAATAAGGCCCTCGTAAGTGTAGATTCTAGTTGTTGCTCGAACGATTAGTTTGGCGCTTACAGTTGGTTACTTGTCTGTATACCACTTGTGGTTTGGTTTGCTTAGTGATTGTTGTGTTATTCTCCTGTTTGCGACGCTAGATGTAAACGCTACCGGAGTGGTCTTTGGAACGGAGTTATTGAGGAAGGGGAATTCATTGAACCTGAAGACCAAGACCAAGTTCACTTTGCCGAGCAAGGCAAGCTATCCTCTGATCTTGCATCTATATACATCTATTTTGGTTTACATGTTTTACTTATAAAGAGCATATGTTATTTATGTGGTGTTTGCCACTAAAGTTATGAATTTGAAAACCCTTTTGGTTTCAAAATACAAGTATACTATTTTGACACCCTATATGGAGATATTAGCTGGAATTTCTTTTTCAAACTATAGGATGGGAAAAATATTGTTTACTCAAAACTCCTTTGGGAATACTTGTGTGGTTGTGGAATACCGAGATGTCGGTGTGGAAATGGAGAAATGGAGAATGGTGGTGTTTATGAAAAATGCACATTGTGTCCTTGTACTTACAGAACAACCAATACCCGGTGCGACCACATTTACCCACCTATGGGAAAGGGCTTAGTCATATAATTTGCTCATATTAGTACTGGATACCTCGTCGACGGAGATGACTCCGTCATGCATGAGGGGATAGTGTGTTGGTCATCCCCTGACCCGGGTCCTCGCTCAAACTCTATGAAAAGATAAGGAGGAGGATTGAAGGTTCCACCATAAACCGCCGGACAAAACCTATGAGTCCTCACACTTAGATTCCGAAGGGCTGGGTTAAGTGTGTTGAAAGTGTCATATGGGAAGGATCCTATACTAGCATGAGCAAAGGAGAGGCTAGGGTCGGTGGCTCAACTTCGCATACACCTTGTATGGCGGGACGTGGCTGACACGATGAGTTACCGGATGGATGTGGGTTAAAAGCGTGCTACCTCTGCAGAGGGTTAAAACTATTCGAATAGCCGAGTCCTCGGATATGGACAGTTGGAAAGAACTGCTCGGTCCTATGTGCAAGTTTTGCAAAGTTTTGAGATTTGAAAATAAAATGGAGATGTGTTGTCTCAGCAACTCTACCGACGGGCTGGTATGAGGTTGCTGGAGAATGATTGGACCATGACGGGCTATGGTCGAGAAGTGAAGAGTTTTGTGATTTGAAAGGAGAAAATGTTTTATGCAACGATGCCAACGGGCCGGCATGAGGTTGTGGGATTGAATGACCATGAAGGGTTATGGTCGAAAAAGGAGGAGTTTTGGGGAAATAAAACCGGGTGATGAATTTCGGGAAAAACATTTTTTTTAAAGAGACCTCTTATCTTCTCCAATAAAGATATATTTTTGGGAAAAAGTTTTAAAAGAAAATTCTTACAAGATAGATTTATGGAAAAGATCTAAAAGCCTTCCCTTCTTTTTCAATAAAGATATAGAGATTTCAAAACAAAGTTTTATCAAACAAAAGTCTGTCCTTCCCTTTTAAACAATGATATAGAGTTTTCAAAGCAAAGAAAGTTTTATTTAAACAATAAAAAGAGTAGTGCATGCTCATTTCGGGGGTAGTTTGCGAGTACATTCAAATGTACTCATATTGGTTTCGTCCCTGGCTATTGTCTTAGCCAGATTTTGAAGAAGAACAGTTCGAAGAAGAAGACTTTAATAACGTCAATGCGAACTAGGGCGCTTCCCAGTCAGCTGCCTGTAGGGTTGGCAAGTGACTTGGGCTCCACGTTGATTTGGTGATTTCCGCTGCGAGTACCTGATGAAGTTATGGCTTCAATCAAGTAAGTAAATTTATTCGGTATTTATGGGTGTTTTGTGATACCAATTCGAGTTATGTGCAACAACAGACTGATCATGGGATTGTTGCAGGAAACATAACGAGTATCTCGGATACCTAATCCGGGGTCCTCACAGACTTGGTATCAGAGCCATCCTGACTGTAACAGACCTTAGTTAGCATGGACGTTAGTTAGGAAAGAAATATTTTGTTAAAAATATATTGTTACCAAAAACATATTTTTATCTAAGGAAGTCCAAAAATAACTTCCACTTTTCTCACCTTCTCAAATATTTCCGAGTCTCATCCCTCTATTTTAAGATTTTCTAAGGATTTCTCTACTCCCTCTTACCTGTTCAAAATACTTGACGATGAACCCAAGTGAGACCTAATTAGCTAGCACCCACAAGAAGAAGTTTCCACCTCAACTACTCGACATTTAACATCAAGGTGATTCATCTGCAGATACCAATATCGTCGATATCAACAAAGCAAGAGACCTTCGAAGACCTCAACTCAACAGCAACAATTCCACTCCATTTGTGACCTTGACAATCTCAAGTATTCCAGCTGAAGACTGAGGCGAAGACTATTTTTGGAAAGAAATATATTACTACCTAAATTATTTGTATCTAAGGAAGCCTAAGTGTAGCTTCCACTCTTTTCACCTTCTCGAATTATTCAGAAACCTCACCTCTTGTCTGAAGGTTTGTCAAAAGTTTCCATCTGTTGTCTTACCTCCATTCAAACTTACATACTTGACGATATCCCAAACCAGACCCATAGGCTCGATAGGATAAGCTCATTTACTTGAGCAAACCCCATTTCCACGGTATTAACACCTGTTGGTGCTAAAAGAGCCTTGATTAATCTTTGCTTGTATGTTGCATTTATGTGTGTTGTTTCCTTGTGTGTTTCACAAAACACGCCTTGTCGGGAACCCAAAGTAACCCCACTGTTGTCTGTTGCTTTAATTTTGACTGTTTGCAAAAACCTTTTTGCCTTGTTGGCCATAGATGTATTTTTGTATCCTTTCAAAAGTTCGACTTAGAAAACCCTTCAGAAAATTTTCTCCTAGTAAGAGAAGCAAGGTATGGAATACTCTCTACCCCAAGACTTTGCGATCTTCTGCAAAACGGATAGCGGCCTTCATATGTCGTTTTGTACAACCACATCAAGCCATCGAGAAAGATGAAGATTCAAGACCCGACGTTAGATGACACTGGTCGTATCCCGTCGGACTAACAAAACAATATGAAAAACTAACATAACTAACATAATTTATCTAACTTTAAATCTCTCATCTAACCAAATTTTGCAAAGATACTAACTGCTTTTTCTAGACCAAGGGAATAAGTGCCATAGGACGACTCAAACTAGTTGGTACAAAGGAGACTTTAGGAGGATATAAAAGTGTTGGACTATAAGATTATTAGTCAAAAGGATCCCTTAAGAATCTAGTTGATGAGATCAAACTTTGGTGGATGAGGTTGGTAATATAAAAAATTTGGGGTTTAGAATAAAAGTGAAAGCTTGGAGTGGATCGATAAATTAATTGGGATTGGACAGATGATATATTTGATTAATACTCTGGGGCTAACCAGTTGTGGTCCCCAACCATTGGTGGTTATCTGGAGCTAGAAGACGTGACCCTTGATTTAAGGTTTAGAAATAAAGGTGAAGGTTATTGGATTTTTAGGAAGCACTTGCTGATAAAATGATGTTTGGATTGGTTAGAAGCAAGTAAATTAAGAAGAATACTCCGGTGTTGGAATGTTTAGGGTGATTCCTAGCGCAAGTGACCTTGTACTAAATTCTTATGGAATTATAGGAAGTGGTCAAAGATGAGTTAGCAAATGAGTAGATCGTTGTATGCAAGAAATAATTGGTGGAGGACGAGTGAATGTTTATCGGATTCTAGGAATCAATATGACTTGGTCTAGTAGCAAGACATTCTAGGTGACAGTAGTTTTCAGAGCTTGTCACGCTCTGTTTGGATTATTCTTAGAAAGATCTTTTATCTTTGATATGAGATCAAGGCCCAAAAGTGTCGAGATAAAATCTGAATTTGGTTAGAAAGTGGGGCAATTCTTGATGAAATGATCACATGACTGCTGGATGCTTTATTTAGCTTTGATGATATGGTTGTGGGAAAATAACCACCTGAAGGAGTAAGATAATATGAGATATGCCTATCTATGGGAAAAATTAATCAAGAAATAATTGGTGGACCACTACGATTTTTGTGATAGGATATAATGGGAAGATTATGCCTTAAAGGTTTGATGGATATCCGATAGATTGAACTATGATATGATAAAGAGTTATGCCCGAAGAAGATGATGGTGGATTAATAATTTTAGCTTGGGCAAGCCATGATTCAATTAACTAGTTGATAGTAGTGGCCTTACCAGAGATGTTGGAATGGTATTTTGAAGACTCGAGAATTAGAGGCCTATGTAAAGATAGCTGTTTTGGATCTTAGGTATAATAAGTTGATGTTCAGAGTATAGCACCCAACTCCCTTGAAAACTAACTTAAGCTCCTCAACCAGAAAGTTTTCCCGGAAACCCTAACTATTCTGGTGCACCCTAACTTATTTCTGAAGACCCTGCGAAGCTTCGTGAAGAACCAGGACCAAAGAAGTCTTTCAGGACCAGCCTTTTTCCCGCCAAGCCGAAGGAAGAAAAGCGTGAAGAAAATCTACCGGAAGTCACTAAGAAGAATCAAACAACGGAAACACCTGCTATGGACAACATCAACCACTAAGCAACCTCAGACGCAACCAGAAGTGTCCAGATGCAATTAGAAGTTTTAGTCTCCTTCTTCTAACTAGAAACCGGAGAAAGTCGAGTACATAGGCTCGACGCATCCTGAAAACAACGCGTCCCCATCTGTGACCCTCGTAAGGAGAAAATATCTGGAAGGGATATCTGCACCAACCCCAAGCACCAAGGAGCGACACCCAAGACGAAGAAGGTCAAGCCACCCAAGAAGAACAATACCTCCAAGTCAACTCCAGCCGCAACCTTCAGGATGACCCTTCAAAACCCCTTTTTAAGGGGGGAAGACCTGCAGTAGGTATACAAGAACCTATTAATAATTAGTTCCTTGCGCCTTAGCCTTGTAGTGTCTGGAAATAGCCAACCAGGACTATCCATCAGCATCGATCGTCAGGTCAACCCTAATATCAAGGATCTGAACTCATCAAAGAAGATCATCGACAAAGAAAGCCTCGCAACATTGATTTGTCAAGATCTCACATGGTGATCTCGCTGAAGAAGCAACAACCTCGGAAGTATAGTCAGTCCAAAACCCGTGCCCTCGTACTCCCCTGTTACCCCGGGCAAATCTCGAGGACGAGATTTATTTTTAAGGGGGGAAGAGCTGTCACATCCCAAATTTTGAAACTAAGAAAAACTTAGTTTCACAAGACCCAAAATTCAGAACCAACAAAAACTTTTTGAAATGTTTCACTGATGATTGTGTTTTCCTTTCCGTTGCTGTGTTGAACCTTGTGTGACCTGTTGTTTAAGTTGTTTGACTAGTAAATATTAAACCTAAGAACTCAACCAAGATGAAAATATTATTAACTTTGGTGATCATGTCATGACAAGAAAAATATTCCATTTATCTTTTCCATTCTTATTTTGGCCAACTCCATTTCAATGACACTTGGTTTATCAGCAACCAAAACTAATACCAGTATTTGAGAAAGTAAAAGTATTTCCAAAATTGTGTGTTTCCAAAATTATGGGGATCTATATGCTATCTCCTACCTATTTCTCAACCATGGTATTTTGCAGGTGTTTACAACTCCCATTTTATACACTCTTATTTCCACTCCATTTTAAAATAACACTAGTGGGAAATATATTACCCCACATAATTCTCTTTATCAAATCTTTTGAAAACTATTAAGTTATGAGTTGAGATATTCTTTAAAACATCATCTTGTCATAATTGAGTGTGATCGTCTCTACAAGATAGTATTGTTAATTATGGAAATGGTGGTGTGATTAATTCATGTGGTTTGATTTGTGTGGTCATAGTGTGATGTTGATATTGTTGTGTTTGTTGCTTGTGAGGGTAATTCCTCAGTTGTGCTTAATACTAGAATAAGACACATTTGACAACAAATTTGGTATGTGACCTGAATAAAAACAAACCCTCTAGAAATATTCACACCTAAGTTGAAATCCTAAATTAAGAGAAATGATCTTATTTAATTTCCCTCTATCTCTATTCCTCTATTTGATGAAAACAATTATATTTCCTTATTCTAGGAATGAGATGAAATAATAATCATTTCAACCCCATCTCACTCCCTCCTCAAGTAAGCATACTTTTCAATTTTTAAACAAAACTCTCAAAGTATTTAACAAAAGGAAACTAAGATCATGATAAATAAATGATCTTAATAAATTATTCCTCCCTATTTCTCTATTTTCTTTCAAACCAATATTTTCTCCATGAAAATATAACTTAATTGAAGTTACGATAATTGTCAAGAAAGTTCCAAAAGTTCAAAACAATACTTTATCACTTGCTTTAAAAATAGTAAAGGAGTATCAAATACTATTTAATAAAGATACCAAAAATAATATATTCAAACCCTATGAACCAATGTGGTTCAAAACATTTTATTTTCAAAAGCCAATTTTTGTGGAGCTTCTACATGTATATGGGAAGCTACATGAATTTTCTCAGAATTTTTAAAAATGTTTAAGTGCCTCAATTAAATCACTGAACAACTACTGGTTTTAAAAGAAATAAAAGAAAATCAGGAAAAGGACCTAGATGTAAAAGAAGAAAAGCAGGCAGGGAGTTTTCTGGAAAAACATCATCCTCTTCCTGTAGCAGCCGCAGCACATGGCGCTAGTGCTGCGTGCTCCTCTTGTCGCGCCGCCGTGCATCGCCCGCCCGGACCCCCCCCACGCCCTCCTGCCGCGCGAGGAGGATAAGGAGGCCCCCCCAGGCGCTCTGCTCTCCTTCACTCGCTCACTCGCCAGCTCTCTCCCTCCCTCTCTTCTCTGTTCTTCCTGCAACCGAGACGCAGCCATGGCCGCCGTGTTCGTCGCCGCAGTTGGAAGCCTCCCCGAGCCAAGCGAAGATCGTCACCGTCTCCGCCTCGACCACCGCGTCTTATCCGTGCAAGGAATCGGACCGGGGAGCTGAGAATCGTGAGCTCCGTCCACTACTTCGCCGCTGCCGCGGGAAATACGCCGCCGTCCATCGATCTCCGACCACGCCGAGCACACACACGCGTCTAGGGTGAGCACTCCGTCCTCCGGGACATCTTCTTATCCCTCCTCCTACTCTGTAGCCTCGCCTTCGTGCGAGAGGCCGCTCGGCCGTCCTCCATGGCTGCCGCCATGTCGATCAAGAACGCGACGCCGTGCTTCTTTTTCCTCTTTCTCCTGCACGCGCCCGAGGTTCACCACCACTACCGCACCTGCTCGCACCCACCACACGCACGCAGGGGCGCCAGTTCGTGGTCGTCGTCGGCAGAGGTTCGTCGCCGTTGCGACTGAAGCCATCGTCTGAAGTGTAGTGTCGAAACTTCAGTTTCGTCAGTTAAGCGTAGCGTGGTCACCTCATGTAACAAGTAGAGCTAGTGTATACACCAACACAGCACCAGCCCAGTGGCTAGCACGCCGCGCCAGCACCCAGGAGACTCAAGTTCGAATCCCAGCCCCGGCCGTTTAGGCCCTTTTTTTTCCTTTCTTCACGCGCTGACATCCGGGCCCCACCGGTCAGCGACCGTGGAGGCCACATCCGCTCCAACCCGCCCAGTCAGCGCTAGCGTGGCGCTTGGGCCCGCATGGCAGTGACCGTGGGTAGCCCAGCCCCGAGTACAAGAAGTTTCGGTAGTTTTCTGAAAAGGAAAATAAATAGCCAGATCCAAATATGAATTTGTAAAATCCATAACTTTTTAAATACTTGTCCAAAAATTACAAATAAGATACCAAAATGTTCAGAAAAATAAAGCCTGTCTTTTGGTGTAATTCACCTATCCAAATAAATTAGTTTAATTAATGTTTTATTAAAATAAAGAAAATGGCAGAATATAAAACAGATTTGGAAAATTCATATCTTTAAAAATAAGGATCCAAAAATTAAGTTTGACCTCTTAAAATGTTCAGAAAATGATGACCTTCATGTTCCACCTTGTTTCCAAACATGGATAATTATTTGTAGTGCTGTTTAAAATAAATTAACAAAAGGGCAGATTAAAAAGGGATTTTATAAATTAATATGTAATGGTTTTTGGAGCAAATCCAATTTTTGCTAGGTTTCTAGTGTTTCACTTTATCACACCCAAACTTGGTGTGAAGGTTCCACTCATAGAGATTAATTAGTGGCCTAACTTTTGTCTGAAGTATTTCCTGTTCAACAGGAGGTGCTTGTTGTTAACCTTCACCTCAGATAGTTTTGTGATCGATGTACCTGGCTCGCGTATAGGTGATAGACTACTGATCAAAATAAGGCCCTCGTAAGTGTAGATTCTAGTTGTTGCTCGAACGATTAGTTTGGCGCTTACAGTTGGTTACTTGTCTGTATACCACTTGTGGTTTGGTTTGCTTAGTGATTGTTGTGTTATTCTCCTGTTTGCGACGCTAGATGTAAACGCTACCGGAGTGGTCTTTGGAACGGAGTTATTGAGGAAGGGGAATTCATTGAACCTGAAGACCAAGACCAAGTTCACTTTGCCGAGCAAGGCAAGCTATCCTCTGAGCTTGCATCTATATACATCTATTTTGGTTTACATGTTTTACTTATAAAGAGCATATGTTATTTATGTGGTGTTTGCCACTAAAGTTATGAATTTGAAAACCCTTTTGGTTTCAAAATACAAGTATACTATTTTGACACCCTATATGGAGATATTAGCTGGAATTTCTTTTTCAAACTATAGGATGGGAAAAATATTGTTTACTCAAAACTCCTTTGGGAATACTTGTGTGGTTGTGGAATACCGAGATGTCGGTGTGGAAATGGAGAAATGGAGAATGGTGGTGTTTATGAAAAATGCACATTGTGTCCTTGTACTTACAGAACAACCAATACCCGGTGCGACCACATTTACCCACCTATGGGAAAGGGCTTAGTCATATAATTTGCTCATATTAGTACTGGATACCTCGTCGACGGAGATGACTCCGTCATGCATGAGGGGATAGTGTGTTGGTCATCCCCTGACCCGGGTCCTCGCTCAAACTCTATGAAAAGAAAAGGAGGAGGATTGAAGGTTCCACCATAAACCGCCGGACAAAACCTATGAGTCCTCACACTTAGATTCCGAAGGGCTGGGTTAAGTGTGTTGAAAGTGTCATATGGGAAGGATCCTATACTAGCATGAGCAAAGGAGAGGCTAGGGTCGGTGGCTCAACTTCGCATACACCTTGTATGGCGGGACGTGGCTGACACGATGAGTTACCGGATGGATGTGGGTTAAAAGCGTGCTACCTCTACAGAGGGTTAAAACTATTCGAATAGCCGAGTCCTCGGATATGGACAGTTGGAAAGAACTGCTCGGTCCTATGTGCAAGTTTTGCAAAGTTTTGAGATTTGAAAATAAAATGGAGATGTGTTGTCTCAGCAACTCTACCGACGGGCTGGTATGAGGTTGCTGGAGAATGATTGGACCATGACGGGATATGGTCGAGAAGTGAAGAGTTTTGTGATTTGAAAGGAGAAAAATGTTTTATGCAACGATGCCAACGGGCCGGCATGAGGTTGTGGGATTGAATGACCATGAAGGGTTATGGTCGAAAAAGGAGGAGTTTTGGGGAAATAAAACCGGGTGATGAATTTCGGGAAAAACATTTTTTTAAAGAGACCTCTTATCTTCTCCAATAAAGATATATTTTTGGGAAAAAGTTTTAAAAGAAAATTCTTACAAGATAGATTTATGGAAAAGATCTAAAAGCCTTCCCTTCTTTTTCAATAAAGATATAGAGATTTCAAAACAAAGTTTTATCAAACAAAAGTCTGTCCTTCCCCTTTTAAACAATGATATAGAGTTTTCAAAGCAAAGAAAGTTTTATTTAAACAATAAAAACAGTAGTGCATGCTCATTTCGGGGGTAGTTTGCGAGTACATTCAAATGTACTCATATTGGTTTCGTCCCTGGCTATTGTCTTAGCCAGATTTTGAAGAAGAACAGTTCGAAGAAGAAGACTTCAATAACGTCAATGCGAACTAGGGCGCTTCCCAGTCAGCTGCCTGTAGGGTTGGCAAGTGACTTGGGCTCCACGTTGATTTGGTGATTTCCGCTGCGAGTACCTGATGAAGTTATGGCTTCAATCAAGTAAGTAAATTTATTCGGTATTTATGGGTGTTTTGTGATACCAATTCGAGTTATGTGCAACAACAGACTGATCATGGGATTGTTGCAGGAAACATAACGAGTATCTCGGATACCTAATCCGGGGTCCTCACAAAAGAGGTAGTGTTAAGAGCTGTAAAGAGCGGGCCGGATCAAGGTCAAGCCGGATCTCTTGGGCCGGATCCCTTGGACCGGATCACTTGCGCCGGATCACTTGGGAAAGTCAGTTAGCTCTCAATCATGCTAAAGTGCAGGGAGAGACCGAAGGGGAGTCTTGCCGGATCAGAGGAAGGAATACCGGCTTAATTTAGCCGGGTTGGTCAGGAAGGATCCGGCATAAGGCAATGTCGGATAATGCACAAAGGCCAAGTAATGTCAGTAAGTTCACGGGTCCTGCAGGCCTCCTGCCCGAGGCTCAGAAGACAGCCAGGTCGAGCCACGGATTTTCCGGGTCGCTAGGCCCTAGGCGCTGACTCGGCTAATTCGGGAAAGGGCAGTGGCCTAGGCTCCGGTGGGCTACGCTGGCTTAAGCTCAAAGAGGAAAAGACAGACCTGCCGTTGGACTGACAATGAGCTGGACTGAGTGACAGTAGCCAGAGCTTGTCCTGTTCCTCTTGTCCATGCCATTATCATCTCTGGCCAGGGGCAGAATGGTAATCCGGTTAGTGTATAAATAGACCAGCACATCCTCCAGGGCGAGGGACGACGAAAGGAGAAGCCTCATTTCCCCCCTTGCTCCATCTTCCTCCTAGAGCTCTCACCATTGTTGCTTCATACAGCTCAAGGAGCACTTTGTACTTGTCATCATTGAGATATAAAGAGAGTAGGCTAGTGCTGCAGTAGGGGTGTTACCTCCACAAGAGGGCCCCGAAACAGGGTACATCTTGGTGTGCTTTGGTTGTTCTTGGTTTTGCTCGTTCTTGCTTGTTCTTGCGTGTTCTTCGTTGTTCTTCATGCGAGCTTCTTGAGCGCGCACACCCTCCCCAGATCCCCCAACGTCCTAGCGAGCCCCCAACTTAAGCCATCCTATGGCATCTGCCGTGACACCACCACGACAGATCCACAGCCCAAACTGAGTTCCACGTCGCGCCCTTCCGTTGGCCGTCCGATCGGAGCAATCGACGGCCAGGATTGCGCCACGTCACCTGCTAAACTTGCGCACTGTTCACATCCGATTTTTAGCCAATCAGGAGCCGCCACATCTCTCGGTAACTCCTCACCCGCAACCGGTCCCCTCGGCGCTACAGTGCGCCACCGGTACTGTAGCACCCACAGTACCACGCAGTAGGTCGACGTTTACTATAGCACGCACATGCCGGTCGACACCCTCGCGCTACAGTGCATCACCGTTCACTGAACCACGCACAGTACCGCGCTAAAGTAGGATTCTACAGTGCATGAGCGGCTGCGCGCCGTCCGATCTAGATCCGACGGCCCTCCTTTTCATGATAATATATACACGAAATATATGCGCGTCGACAAGTAGGTTCCATTCCCGTGATCGGTTTCAAGTTTGATCGACTCTAGCTACTTAATTTTGGATCCAAATTCACAAAAACATTTGACGAATTTTGTCAAATTCGTCAGACTCAGTCACCCGTTTGAATTTTCCTTCCACGAGTAAATGGATATCACCCTTCCAAAGAACTTTCATGTTCTAATCTTTTTATTTTGACGGACATATACATATTTTTCTCTAATCTTCAAATTCGCTGTATTTTAGGCTGTGCAAAAAATAAATTCGGACAGATTTTAGAATTTTGAATCCGGGTATTTGGAGCACCGAATTGGAGCTGCCACAGCGCTCGGCGCACTGTAACTAACACTGCTTAGCTACAGTGATGAATAATGCGCGCAACTTTTTTCCCAGCAAAGGCCTCGCGTTTTCCAAAAAATTATGAATCAGTCCTCCGGAATAAAAAATTTACATAAAATTCCCCGCGCGCCACTTTTTTTGCAGGAAAGTCCTCGCGTATTCCAAAAATTGTGAATCGGCCGCCCGGAATAAAACATTTCCAGCAAAGTCCCCGCGTCGCGTCACTGTAGCTGACACTGTTCCTGGCTACAGTGACGAATGCAGTGCTGAACAGTGCCCGCCGCGATCCACGCCGTCCATGCCAGATCCGACGGTCCGCGCGGTTCTTTTGCGCCAAGGTCCTAGCGTTCTCCATATATTACAAACTAATTTTAGAAACATCACCACAAAATAACTTTTTACAAACTAATTTTAGTAGCATTATTTTTAGCAGCATATATATTTCATATTGCACTGAAATATTATTTTTTCAATTTATTTCCTATATGAACTTCATTTATGATCAAGGCACCAAAATAAATGTTCGAACATTTCTTTTACGAAAAATTCTTCAAGGCAGGAAACTAACAATCAAACATTTTTTCCCCTAAATAAAAATTCTTTTAACCCTTGAAAATTGTACCGGTAACAGAATATCAAATTTTCTTCCTTCTATTTCAAACTCGCTTATATTTTTTCCCGATGACAACCGTATTTCGAGTTCGTAAACCTTCTAAATTAGGCTTACATTTCCTTTTGTGAACATCGTCTCCCAATTTCGTTACTATTCCCCAAAAATAGCGATCCTCTAAAACTAACTAAGCGAAATATTACTGTTGCTGCTAATTCAAATATTATTGCACACATATCACAACAACCAATTATCACTCAACGAGCGTCAACCGTCTCACGAACAATAGTTCCACCCCCATGCACCCGATAAAAAAATATTCCTACCTGCTAGCATAAGCAAATTAAATCTACAAGTACACGAACTTCGAAATCAAGCTAACCACAAATTTAAATTGACACGAGCGCGGCGTAAGACCATATTAGGGTTGGATAGAGGCAACATTGATTCTTTCTATTCTTTTTGCGTGATTTCAATTTCAAAGTACGCGGTATTCTTAGAAATTCTTCTTTATATTTATTACTTCCATATATAATTACATGCTACTTAAAAACAACAAAAATAACTCTACGGCCGCGGCAGGCCGCGTCATCTTACCTAGTACATAGTTTACAGACAAACAAAACGTGTCACGACTCTCCGAACAGCCCTGGAAAACAAGTCCCAAAATACACACAAGGAAAACCAGCTTTAGCCCCAGATCCAAGCACCGTAGCCCGTACTGTACACCTGGCGACTTATTCCAGCGATCCCACCGCTCCGGCGAACTGATCACACGCTACACGAGTGGAGGCTTCACATTCCAATTCCATTCGTGTTGGTCCTCGGCGCTGCGATCTCCTCGCCACGAAGCGTCGGCCCTTCCGCCGCGACGCCTCCACCGATGTTACCCTCTGCACCACCAAGAACAAAGAACCGGATATCAGCTCGCGGTTCATGAAGTCGTTTAACAGCAGTAAAAGGTCAGGTGTGACGGCGTGTGCCCGTGAGCGTACCTGTGGTGGGCTGCACGGTCTCGGAGACGCGGTTCCCGCCGGTGAGCGACGTCACCGCATCACGCGCCCTAGTAACCGCCTGCGCCGGGACCTCGCGTGCCTTGGCCACCGTGCTCCCGACCCCCTCCTTGCGCTGCTGCACGGCGCCGGTGATCGACTCGCTCAGGGCCCGCTCCTCGTCGCCTGGGCGCAGCATCTCGGCGATGTACGACGTCACGCCAGAAACCCCCTTGTCCTGCCCGTTCCCCGGCCCGCCGTCTCTGGGGGTAACGGTGGCCGCGGCAGAGCAGTCCTGCGCGCCGACGCCAGGACTGGCGGTGCCGGTCGAAGGCATCACCTGCTGCGCCTTGCTCGCCACGGCCGTACCCACACCAGCGACCTTCTCGTACACCGTGCTTGCCAGCTGCTTGCCGTACTCCGTGGTGCCCGCCGCCGCGGACTTGATCATGTCCGTGTACGTCGCGGCAGGCGCGCCCTCTGTCGTCGCGTCTGTAGATGCGTTCTTCAGCTCCTCTGTGCCGGGGTACGACGCCGGTGTTCCCTCTTTCGGCAGGTCGAGGTCCCTCTTTCCGGTGTTGCGCTCCACGCCTTTCGCGGCCGCCTGACCGCCGAGGTCGCCGAGTCGCATCCCAGTGACGTCGTTGCGCTCCCCGTCCTTCGCCGCCGACGGGATGGTCTCCGAGTCGTACACTGCAACGGATTGCAACACAGGAGCTTAAGCATCGAAGCAGAACATGCACACTCATGAGTCATGACACACATGCCGAGACGGGCATCTACTTACTGGGCGTGCCGTGCAGCTCGGGGCCAGAGTCCCTGACGCGCTTGTCCTCGACGTCCTCCTGGTACCCGCCCTTCTGCATCTCGTCCTCCCTCAGCGCCGCATCATCCTCGTCCATGTCGATACTGCTGCTGCCACCGGTGTCATGCTCGTGCTCGTGTTCGTCGCCGTTGCCATGGCCGTGGCCCGTGATGGTGTTCCTGATCTTCTTCATCTTGTCCCTGACCTTCTTGAGCATCGGCTGCTTGTGCGGCTTATCGTCGTGCATCTGCTGCTGCCCGCCCTCCTCAGCTGCACGCACACGTATGCCATATGCAATCAGAATCAAGTCAACAAAGAATCCATAACGGGTACATGAATGACGACGTGCCGGAGTGAAGAACCGAAATTCCGCGTCCAACGACTCACCGGCGGCGATGTTCCGTTGGCCGACATCCTTCGGCGCGTCCATCGTTGGCAGGTACGTCTGTGCAACTGGTAAACTCGAAACTCTTTGATCCTTGTTCGTTAAAGCTGTATGAGATGGTGAAAGCCTGATTCCGTCGACGATGGATATAGGCGAAGCAGGACGGGGAGGCGAGTGCCACCACGACGCATAGGTAGGGGTGGGGTGGTCGGCTGGAGTGGGAGGCGGAACGCGTGGCGCTGCGCCCACGTGCCGTGATGGGGTTGGTTTGGGGGTGATAATCGAAGTCGACTAGCCTTGTCATCATGTGGCATCCGCGTTTTGGCCGGGGATAGTCGGCAGCGGGTTTGGCGTATTTGGTGTACTGATATTGTCATGTTTGATAGATTGTTGTCTTACTTTATGTTTATGCTATATTCCATATGTCGACGAAATAGGCCGGAGCCCCGCTATATTAATATAGCACACACCGATACAACCAACAAGAGACACGGTTGGGGCGACAGCCAACACACACCCAAAGAAAGGAAGGAAAAGAAAAAAAGAAATGACAACATAGGCGGATTGACTAAGTGAGGATGGCCGCAACCGCTACGCCCTCTCCGAAGAATTACCACCATGCTCCTAGCACTGAAACGACGAGTACCAAGCAGCACCTTCAAGAAGGAAAGCAACGCTGCTGCCGGACCAATGACTGGTCCTAGGGTTTCCCCCGGCACAAAGGGAATCGGATGAGGGGTAGCCACGACGCCCTTCAGGAAGGAAAGATACCGCCCGAAGGCGGCACCACGTCGGTGTCGGATAAACCGACAAGGATTTCTCCCGAAAAACCCCATCAGGAATCCCTGACGATCCGTAGCTCAGGAGCCCCACGAGGACGAGCCTCGACACCACCAGACAAGCCGTCCACCAACATGCGCAACGGTTCCGAAGCCACCAACACCGTCGTCTCACCGAAGTAGCCGCCACGAGGTCTGCCAGACGTCGCTGAGGGAAGGACCGGGGTCAGCAGGACTGCAGCCGCGCGGGAGGGAACAACCTCCACCGCCGAGGACGGTAGTCGATCGGACGCAGCAGCAGAGCACACCAGTCCCCATCAGGACCGGCCGGACCCAGCGGGCCCGTAAAGCCCCCACGGGGCACACCAGTCCTAACGGGGTCCGGTCGGGCCCAAACCGGGCCCGTGAAGCTCGCCGCCACGCTGCAACAGGCTGGCCGCCGTCGCCGCTATCCCTGCATCCTCAACCTCACCTCCATCTTCAGAGCACTCCGCAGGTCGGGCCGGCCCGCCCAGACCCAGATCGGGCCCGAATGGGCCCAGATCTGGGCCACACAGCCCGGCCGTCGATCCCCGCAGAGCTCCGCCATACGCTGCACAGCGCCGCCCCGCCAGCCCGCGCACGTCGCCGTCGTCCCGCCACAACCCAGCCGGAGCTGCGCCACCGCTGCCCAAAGAACGCCGCCGCCAGAGGGAGAGCACCCCGTTGCCATCCGATTCCAGCGCGGGGAGGAACCTTCCGCCGCCGCCGGCGCCACCCAGGCTACGCCTGGCAGCCCCTGCCGGCGGCGGCGACTGGGGAGAGAGGGGAAGAAGGCCCTCGGCCGGGGGAGAGTGGGGAGCGCGCCGCCGCCACGGGGAGGCGACGGTCGCGCGAGGTCGGGGGTGTTCAGGTGCGTAGATCAGAAACCTCCCCTTAGTTACCTACCAAGTCACTGAAGTAGCCAACTCCATATGTTGATATTGTTTTTTAGGGAAAATAATTTTAATATCGTATACTGGACCAAATGCTAAATTAAACCTATAGAACCTAATAATTTCGTGAGAGTTTTGAAATAAGTTTTAAAGTTTAATGAGAGAGGATGATGAAAGAAAATCATAAAGAGATAAAAGCTCAAGCTGGATGCCCAAAGAATTCCTAAGAAATATCCAAGAAGTCTCGATCGTTTAATATTGAGGATTCCTTTGTCATCTCCCTCTTCGTCAATGAACCTTGAGGTAGTTTCAATTTGAAACTACATTTTTATTGTTTTACTTATTAATATTATGTGATGTTTTTGAAGTATCTTTATTTTGTCTATGTATGATTTCTTTTGGTCATTACAATCATTATGTCTATCATTCTTGTGTGGGAGAGAGTCATGCTCCATTTATTTATAGAATGCTCTTTATGATTCACTTATATTTGTTGAGTTTTTATGTTTTTTCTCTCTTTGTGATTCACTTATATTTCGATAAGAGCACCGCTTTGCTTCTTTTACAAAAATGATTAAGACTCTCTTGTTTCACTTAATTATATTTATTTAGAATTTTGAATAGTAATTGAATTGGTGTTTGGTTATATGTTGGAAACTAAAAAAATGTTGTGTACGCAGTAATGGGATACTTAAAAATTTGCATGATCTTGTACATCTTTGAGCTTTGGTTAACTAGATTCATTGCAAGCTACTAGTTTCCGAAAGACCAATCGGCAATTTGTCATGTGTTGGTCCGATAAAAAATGATAAATGGGTAAATCTTGATACGATGAATAGTAGACATTTCAAAACTTTAAAAGTTATCAAATGTATTTTTTTTGTAGCCTAAAATATAATGAATCTTGAATTAATATATTGCATGATATTGTCCCGAATATTTTGAAAGTTGCAAATGCATTTTCGATTTTATTAAATAACGAGCTAACTCGGGAGCCAATTGTGGTTTCCTATTGTATTATAGGCTATAGAAAAACCACAAATCATGGTTCTAAAGAAAATGTAAGAATAACTCAGTTTTTTTAACACATACTCTGTTTTTTAATATAAGATGTTTTAGCATTTATCCACACGTACATGTACACAAATGTAGGTAGACATGTTTTAAGGTGTATGTTCACATCTAGACAATATGTACAACACCTAAAACATTTTATATTAAAAACAGAGAAAGTATCATGTATGAATGGGCCTAGGATATATATTTTAAAGCCTCGACAAACAGTAAATTTAAGGACATATAATGATATTTTTTAGACTAGGCAAACAATTTTATCAAACATGTATGCAGCAGTGGCAGATCTAGGATATATATTTTGAAGCCTCGACAAACAGTAAATTTAAGGACATATAATGATATTTTTTAGACTAGGCAAACAATTTTTTTTACATACAGTACAAATACACTACGCCGGCAGGGCGGAAGCCCCGGTAACAGGGGCGCTGCCTCCGTCAAATGAACTTTTTTTCAGATCTTTCGAAAAATGAACTTTCTGATTGACGTGGGAGGTCGGCTGCACCAGTACAAACTTGTACACTGCTTGCGACGATCAAATCGGACCGGAGGGAGTAACTTTTTTCAGAATTTTCCGAGAGGAAAAATGAACTTCTGATTTTTTGTAAAAACGAGAGCACCGAAGTTCGGGAGCCAAAGTTCAAAGAAACATCCACCAATTTGAACGCACTGATCACGCACAGAATAATTTACAAAGGAAAAGCATAAAGTATATGAACATACATACAGTAGTTTACAGACAAACAAGACGTGTCACGACTCACGAACAGCCTTGGAAAACAAGTCCCAAAATACACAGAAGGAAAACCAGCTTTAGCCCCAGATGCAAGCACCGTAGCCTGTACTGTACACCTGAAGAACCAGGCGACTTATTTCCAGCGATCCCACCGCTCCGGCGAACTGATCACACGCTACACGAGTGGAGGCTTCACATTCCAATTCCATTCGTGTTGGTCCTCGGCGCTCCGATCTCCTCCCCGCGAAGCGTCGGCCCTACCTCCGCGACGCCTCCACCGATGTTACCCTCTGCACCACCAAGAACAAGAAGCAGATGTCAGCTCGCGATTCATGGAGTTGCTAAAAGAAAATTTTGCTTGCAGTTAAGTCAAGTGTGACGGCGTGTGCGTACCTGTGGCCGGCTGCACGGTCTCGGAGACCCGGTTCCCGCCGGTGAGCGACGTCACGGCATCACGCGAACTGGTCACCGCCTGCGCCGGGACCTCGCGCGCCTTGGCCACCGTGCTCCCGACCCCCTCCTTGCGCTGCTGCACGGCGCCGGTGATCGACTCGCTCAGGGCCCGCTCCTCGTCGCCTGGGCGCAGCATCTCGGCGATGTACGACGTCACGCCAGAAACCCCCTTGTCCTGCCCGTTACCCGGCCCGCCGGCTCCGGGGGTAACGGTGGCCGCCGCGGAGCCGTCCTGCGCGCCGACGCCAGGACTGGCGGTGCCGGTCGAAGAAGGCATCACCTGCTGCGCCTTGCTCGCCACGGTCGTGCCCACACCCGCGACCTTCTCGTACACCGAGCTTGCTAGCTGCTTGCCGTACTCCGCGGTGCCCGCTGTCGCGGACTTGATCTTGTCCGTGTACGTCGCGCCAGGCACGCCCTCTGTCGTCGAGTCTGTAGCCGCGTTCTTCAGCTCCTCTGTGCCGGTGTACGACGCCGGAGTTCCCTCTTTTGGCAGGTCGAGGTCCCTCTTTCCAGCGTCCACGGCTATCGGCTCAGTGGTGCTGGAGTCGTCCTGCGCGTTCCCGCCCGCGCCGAATCCAGGGGTGACCTGCTGCGCCTTGCTCGCCACGACCGTGCCGACCCCGGCGACCTTCTCGTACACGGTGCTCGCCAGCTGCCTGCCGTACTCCGTCGTGCCCGCCGCCGTGTTCTTGAGCCTGTCCGTGTAGCTCCCCGTGTACTCAGCTTCCGTGGGCGCGTCTGTCCACTCCTCCCCGGTGCCGTCGGACACCGGCATTGCCTCTGTCTCTTTGATCTGGTCACGGTCCATCTTCTCCACGCCCGCGTGCTTCGGGTCGTCGGACACGGCCATCGCCTCGAAGTCCCGCACGACGTCTGTCGTGCCGACGTCCTCCCCGCCACGCGGCGTTGGCGTCTTCGAGTTCGGCGCCGCCGGATCCTCGACGACGGGGCCACCGAGGTCGCCGAGCCGCACCTCCGTGTCGTCGGTGCGCTCCACCCCCTTCGCCGCCTCGTGACCGCCGAGGTCACCGAGTGGCGTCCCAGTGGCGTCGTTGGGCTGCACGTTCTTCGCAGCCGACGGGATGGTCTCCGAGTCGTACACTGCAACGGATTGTAACACGGGGAACCCGATCTTAAGCATAGAAGCAGATCACATACACACATGAATCATGACATACATGTCGGACGAGCATCTACTTACTGGGCCCCCCGTGCAGCTCAGGGCTGGAGTCCATGACGCGCTTGTCCTCGACGTCCTCCTGGTACCCGCCCTGCTCCACCTCGGCCTCCCTCTGCACCGCGTCGTCCTCGTCCATGTCGGTACTGTTGCTGCCGCCAGTGTCCTGCTCGTGGTCGTCGCCGTTGCCGTTGCCGTTGCCGTGGCCGGCGATGGTGTTCTTGATCTTCTTCACCTTGTCCTTGACCTTCTTGAGCACCGGCTGCTTGTGCGGCTTCTCGTCGCGGTGCATCTGCTGCTGCCCGCCCTCCTCAGCTGCACGCGCACACGCATGCCAAATGCAAACAGGTCAGCAACAAAAACTCATGACGGGGTAATACATGAATGGCGATCGACGTGCCGGAATGAAGAAACGGAATTCTGTGTCGAAGAAAGACTCACCGGCGATGTTCCGTTGGCCGACGTCCTCGGGGACGTGCTTGCGGGTGAGCATGGCCGGCGCGTCCATTGTCGCTGTGCAGCTGGTAAACTCGAAACTCTCTGATCCTTGATCGGTCGCTTGGATTCTTGTTCGTTAAAGCTGTGTGAGATGGTGAAAGCCTCTGAGTTCGGCGACGATGGATATAGGCGAAGCAGGGCGGGAGGCTGAGTGCCACCTCGACGGATACGTGGGGTGGGCAGGAATGGGAGGCGGGACGCGTGGCGCTGCGCCTACGTGCCGTGACGGGGTTTGGTTTGGGGCGAAGCGACTCGAAGGTCCACCTGGTCCTGAGAGGCCGGGGTGATCATGGATCGGTTCCGCGTTTCCGGCGAGCTGGAACCGAAGCCGACTAGCTGTGTCGTCAGGTGGCATTTCGCGTTTTGGCCGGGGATATGTCGCGTCAGGTTTTGCCTCTTTGGTCGGCGTTTTGAGTAGACCTCGAAATACCATGTCCAACTCAGGCTGTCCACGGCGCCCTTAAGCCGTCCCCACTTAATTCTGTTAGTGGACGCCCATGAGCAGATCGTATTAGTTGGTGGGCTGCCGCGACTAACCATTTGCCCAATTAAGGCCACCTAGTGCTTCTAGTTCTCTCACAAACACACCAATCCGAAGCAACGGTTTCATCTCCTTCGCTTAGCGCCTTAGCCATGGCTGCCGCCGTCGGCACCGGTGAACAGGTTTGGCCTGGGAAGATCTTCCATGTGTGCAGCCTGGGGTTGAGCGTGCCGCCGCCGACGGACTCCGTCACATCCAGACACCCATCGCCATTAACGACACCTCCGATGGCGGTGGCCGGGTGAAGCTGCGCGACGGACTGGCCGTCGGGCATATAGGATGCCTAGCTCGCCGCTCACTACCAGCGCATCCGGTCGCGGGCGCCGCCCCGCGCCGTCGGCAGAGGAAACAAGCGGAGCTACGCTTGCCTTTCGTCTTTCGGGCCATTGATTAACGGGTTTAGATGGGTTTGACGAACGCCGTGGAAATTAGACGGTAATTAAGTGGCAATATCCTAGTCCCATTTGGTCTATCAGGTACAAGCGGCAAGCCCACGGGCAGCCGTGGGCGTGCCCACTTACAGGCCTAGGAAGTGGAGATGGGCTCCCCACTTAATTCTGTTAGTGGACGCCCATGAGCAGATCGTGTTAGTTGGTAGGCTGCCGCGACTAACCATTTGCCCAATTAAGGCAACCTATTCCTTCTAGTTCTCTCACGAAACACACCAATCCGAAGCAACGGTTCCATCTCCTTCGCTTAGCGCCTCAGCCATGGCTGCTGCCGCCGCCGGCACCGGTGAACAGGTTTGGCCTGGGAAGATCTTCCATGTGTGCAGCCTGGGGTTGAGCGCGCCGCTCCGACGGACTCCGTCACATCCAGACACCCATCGCCATTAACGACACCTCCGATGGCGGCGGCCGGGTGAAGCTGCGCGACGGACTGGCCGTCGGGCATATATGATGCCTAGCTCGCCACTCACTGCCAGCGCATCCGGTCGCGGGCGCCGCCCCCGCCATAAGCGTCGTCGGCAGAGGAAACAAGCGGAGTTGCGCTTGCCTTTCGTCTTTCGAGCCATTGTTTAACGGGTTTAGATGGGTTTGACGAACGCCGTGGAAATTAGACGGTAATTAAGTGGCAATAACGGACAGCCTTGGGCGTGCCCACTTACAGGCCTATGTCCAACGAACAATAGTGCTATACGTGTAAATAGCTGATGGGTTTGTTTGAAATACATACCCCCACTACATACCCCACTATAGGAAAACGGCGATACGCCGACGACCACCTCCTACGCCGACGGCTTTTTGTCGGGGCTGTCGGCGTAGGGTCCGAGCTGGGCTGCCCAGCAAAAGCGTCGGCGCACAAGCCGTCGGCATAGGTTTACAGCGGCAAAGCCGTCGGCATAGCTATGTTTTTTTCTTCTATTTTTCATTTAATATGGAATAATTCATATCTTTAAATCCATAAATCGAAATGTAACAAATAAAATATCTATATCGTTTAGAAAAATGAGAGGAACCCAAATATGACAACTATATCATCATTTGCATCACAAAAACTCATTTAACTAGGCGAAATTACTTTCGAAAAATCAGTATAAACTCATTTAACTAGGCGAAAGTAGGTAGAAATCAAGAAAATTACTAATACTTGGGGATTATTCATAAAATGTGGATTACTCTTTGTGAAAATTAGATGGGTGCCATTTTGCACCATATCTTTTTTGGAGGGTTTTTTTTTTTTAAAGCGGTCAAAATGACCACCGTGACTCTCATCGAAAGAGGTCAATTTTTTTAAAACTATCGATGTTTCTGTGATATAACCACTAGTTGTGTACCTTAAAATAATTTTTGAAAAAATTCAGACCAAACTATCAAACACTTGTAGTTCAAATTTGGATTACTTTTCGAAAATCGGCATAAACTCATTTAACTAGGCGAAATTAGATAGAAATCAAGAAAATTCCTAATACTTGGAGATTATCCATCAAATGTGGACTACTCTTTTTGAGAATTAGATGGGTGCCATTTTCACCATATATTTTGTACATGGTTCACAAAAAAAGTCATTTTTGCCACATAGAAAAAGGAAAATGATATTTATAAAAATAATTTGAAAAATCCCTTCTGAACCATTGTTTCCTATACCATGATACACCTATTTGTCGAATATGATAATTTTATCACAAACTATGCCGTGGGAATGGTCATAACTTGGTCATTTGGCTTGAAACTTATAGATGTTTATACATGGTAAACCTTTTGTGAAGATTTTTTTGAACAATTTGTCAAAAATCAAGTTTATCATTTTTCATAAAAACTAGTACACATAAAAGGACTCTATGCCAGAGGATAACTTTTCTTGGAGGGTTTTTCACTTTATTTGATTTTTTTTTTAAAAGTCAAAATGGCCACCATGAATATTCATCGAAAGAGGTCAAATTTTCTAAAACTATCAATGTTTCTGTGATATAACCACTAGTTGTGTACCTTAAAATGATTTTTGTAAAAAATTCAGACCAAACTATCAAACACTTGTAGATCAAATTTGGATTACTTTCGGAAAATCGGCGTAAACTCATTTAACTAGGCGAAATTAGATAGAAATCAAGAAAATTCCTAATACTTGGAGATTATCCATCAAATGTGGACTACTCTTTGTGATAATTAGACGGGTGCCATTATGCACCATATATTTTGTACTTGGTTCACAAAAAAAGTCATTTTTGTCACTTAGAAAAAGGAAAATGATATTTATAAAAATAATTTGAAAAATCCCTTCTGAACCATTGTTTCCCATACCAAGATACACCTATTTGTCGAATATGAGAATTTTATCACAAACTATGCCGTGGGAAAGATCATAACTTGGTCATTTGGCTTGAAACTTATATATGTTTATACATGGTAGACTTTTTGTGAAGATTTTTTTGAACAATTTGTCAAAAATCAAGTTTATCATTTTTCATAGAAACTAGTACACATAAAAGGACACCATGCCAGTGGATACCTTTTTTGGAGGCTTTTTCACTTTATTTGTTTTTTTCAAAAAAGGTCAAAATGGCCACCATGACTATTCATCGAAAGAGGTCAAATTTTCTAAAACTATCGATGTTTCTGTGATATGACCACTAGTTGTGTACCTTAAAATGATTTTCGAAAAAAATTCAGACCAAACTATCAAACACTTGTAGATCAAATTTGGATTACTTTTGGAAAATCGGCATAAACTCATTTAACTAGGCGAAATTAGATAGAAATCAAGAAAATTCCTAATACTTGGGGATTATCCATCAAATGTGGACTACCCTTTGTGAGAATTAGACGGGTGCCATTTTGCACCATATATTTTGTACTTGGTTCACAAAAAAGTCATTTTTTCCACTTAGAAAAAGGAAAATGATATTTATAAAAATCCCTTCGAACCATTGTTTCCTATACCAAGATACACCTATTTGTCGAATATGAGAAATTTATCACAAACTATGCCGTGAAAATGCTCATAACTTGGTCATTTGGCTTGAAACTTATAGATGTTTACCTTTTTGTGAAGATTTTTTTGAACAATTTGTCAAAAATCAAGTTTATCATTTTTCATAGAAACTAGTACACATAAAAATACTCCATGCTAGAGGATACCTTTTTTGGAGGTTTTTTTACTTTATTTGATTTTTTTTCAAAAAACGGTCAAAATGACCACCAGGACTATTTATCGAAAGAGGTCAAATTTTTCTAAAACTATCAAAGTTTCTGTGAATCAAAAGATGAGATGGATGTAATATTTGAATTCCTCTCATTTTTATAATCGACTTAGACATTTTATTTGTCCAATTTCGATTTACGGATTTAAAGATATGAATTATTCCATATTAAATGTAAAAAAGAAAAAATAAAGTAAATTCATTTTATTGTTATTTATTCAAAATATACTATTACATAATCATTGTTACTTATTCAAATAAATTTTTAAAATTTAAACAATGAAAAGTGTAACGTCATAATTCAGGGGTTAATATGATTGATAGGATATTAATATCAGTAAGTTCTATCTTCTCATTTGGAAGCTAATTTGGAAGGAACTCAAAAGCTAAACGTGTTTGTGCTGGAACAATTTGAGGATGGGTGACCGAATGGAAAGTTTGACCAGGGTAAGTACTTTGACCTATGATTAAGTGTTTAATTAGAGATTTAGTATGTGACTAAGTGGGAAATTTCAAAATAGAATTAAAAAATTTAAAAAAATCAAAAAATTAAAAATTAAAAATTATTGGAAAAAATATGCCGACGGTAAAACCATTGGCGTAGGGGGAGCTATGCCGACAGCAAAGCCGTCTACGCCGACGGCTTTTAATACACCAATGGCTTTTGGCCGTCGGCATAGGGCTACGCCGAGCAGCCGTCGGCGTATGCGCTGTTTCCTGTAGTGCCCATGTATACCAGAAAGTGCAAAATGGATATTTTTTAATTCAAAATTGGTATTTTAAAATTTTAACTAAAGTCAAGGAGGAAGTGCTTTAAGAATGTGAATTTGATTATTTAAGTAATAAAAGCATATATTACTCTGGTTTCTATGTAATCTGAGAGGTGAGCTCACCTTTTGGAGCTGTGGCGGCTGGCTATATGGATTAGGTAATAAGTACACTCCTACATCTCCTTTTATACTGAGTCACTTAGTAGGGCTGGACCATATATGTTAGCATACCAGTCCAACACTCCGCCTCAAGATGGATAGTAGATATCTATGATAAAAAAAAAACAAAAATAGGCTTACAAAGTGAAATATTGTGTGTCGACCAAAAGAACAAGGAGGATTGGGAATTGAAGTACTTGACATTACGAATAAATGTCTACCGAGTAAATGATTTTTCAAACTACTTAATGAAGAGGGGGTGTGGCAGGAACTTATTACAAATAAATATTTGGGTGATAAAACGTTATCATAAGTTCTGGCTAAGCCACATGATTCACCGTTTTGGAAGGGGTTAATGAGGGTGAAAGATGATTTATTTAAGTATGGTTCTTTCTCTTTTGGAGATGGGCAACACACAAGTTTTTGGGAAGATAAATGGTTGGGTGACATATCACTAGCGGATGAGTTCCCCTCCCTTTATGTTGTTGAGTCTAACAAACAAATGATAGTTGCGGATGTCTTTGCAAGTTCTCCGATCAATCTTTCTTTTAGAAGAAATTTTGTAGGAAACAATAGAGAGCTTTGGTTTCAATTAGTTGAAAGGCTCATGCGGATACAATTAACAAATGAACCAGATTGGTTTGTCTAGAAACTAATGCCATCGGGCGTTTTTTCAGTTAAATCATACTACGCGGAAATGCTTAATGGTCATACATGATATTTAAAAAATATTTGTGGAAGTTAAAAGTACCCCTCAAGATAAGTATTTTCTTGTGGTTCTTACACCGAAAAGAACTACTAACGAAAGATAATTTAATTACGAAGAAATGGGTTGGGTGTAAGAAATGCATTTTTTGTGATGCAGATGAGTCTGTGGAACACCTATTTATTTCTTGCCCATTTGCGCATGATATATGGCGCGTGATTCACTTTACTTTCAATATTTACCCCCCTATAAGTGTAGCAAATTTATTTGGTAGCTGGTTAAATGGGGTAGATAAGACATCCAAGGAGCTTATTAGAATTGGTGTTGAGGCTATTCTTTGGGCTATTTGGAATTGTCGAAATGATATTATCTTTAACAAAGCAACATGTAATATTTGCAGGTTATCAACAAGGCCACCTACTGGATCCACATGTAGTCATTTCTTCTCCCTGCGGCGCGACTTGGTCACAAGGATTTCGAATGTACTCGAATGATGATAGTCATACAGGCTATCTTCTGTCGAGGTGGGTGGCGACATCATAAGAGACTAGATGGATAGAGCTTTTTTAAGTGGTTAATTTTTGTAGCCACTCTGAGCTAGTGACCCATGAATTGTATACTTTGATATACTCAAGAACGTTAATAATTGCGGTGGCTGTGTGCATCATTTTGATGCAGAGGCTGGGGAACCACACCATATTTCTAAAAAAAATCTATCAAACACATCTTGTCACATGCCAAGTTACAATCCTTAGTTCCTAATCCCTTTGTCAAACAATCTGCAAATTGTTATCCAGAGCTAACATGAGTAAGGCCAGCATCAAGTTTCTCTTTAAGAAGCGATCAATCTCCACATGCTTTATGCTATCATGTGGAACAAGGTTATTTGCTACTGATAGCCGACTGATTGTCATGCCACACTCTCAACAGGGGCCCTTCCTCAGAAGTTTCAACTCGTCCAAAAGGTGCTTCACCCAGAGCATCTCACTCAATTATTGGGAAAGGGCTCTATACTCAGCTTTCGTTGTTGATCTAGACACAATGGTCAGTTTCTTGCTTCTACATCACACCAAATTTCCTCCCGCAAACACGCAATAGCCTGATGTTGATCTTCTATCGTCTTGACAACCAGCTAAGTCAGAGTCACTATAGCCATCCACCTCAAGATGTTCACTCTTTGCAAACCACAACCCCTTTCCCGGAGCCCCTTCAAGTACCTCAAGATTCTGTGCACTATATTAAGATGTCCACTTCTTGGTTCATGCATGTATCTGCTCACTACATCCACGGCACAGGTAATGTCACTTGATGATTTTGTTCAATCGGGATGAGGGTTGCACGACATCCCATCATGCCCATGTCACTCAAGAGATCTAAGGTGTATTTTCATTTATACAAAGATATTTCCTTCTCTGTCCGGGCCACTTTAATGGCAAGGAAATATTTTAAGTTGCCAAAATCTTTTACCTCAAACTCCTTACTTAGACACACCTTTAATCTTTTTATTTCTTCCCGATCATCTCCATCCACATATACTGCAAAAATTGTGATTTTATGATCAGAGTGTTTGTGGAATACTGTGTGGTCACCATTACATTGGCCATACCCCATACCACAAATGACACGTCTGAACCTATCAAACCATGCCCTCGGTGATTGCTTCAATCCATACAAGAACGTATTCAGCCTGCATACCTTCCCTGTGGTCTCTGAGGTACTAAAACCTGGTGGTATCTCCATGTACACTTCTTCTTTCAAGTCACCATGCAAAAAGGCATTCTTGACATCTAATTGATGCAACTTCCACCCAAAGTTAGCAGCACACGAAACCAAATCCTTATTGTGTTCATCTTTGCCACTAGGGCAAATGTCTCATCATAGTCAATTCCATAAGTTTGACTAAACCCTCTGGAAACCAATATGGCCTTGTACTGTTCTACCTTCCCCTCAGGATTCTGCTTCACAGTATAGATCCACTTACAACTCACAACTTTTTTTGCTACTGGCAATGTGTTTAGCACCCACGTCTTTTTTTTCTTCACTTTTCCAACTCTTCTATCATTACATCACGCCACTTGGGATCTTTCTTTGCAGCCTTCCAATCCTTTGGTATTGACATAGTGTAGAGAGGCAATGAACGCTCTGTAGGAGGGAGACAAAGCCTCAGAAGACACAAAAATTCCAATGTCATGGTCATCTCGAACAGCTTTATGGCCTTCTTTGCCACTATAGTATCCTGCTCATCCCTGTATTTTACAGGAGGTTTTCCTGCCTTAGCTCGTGGTTCTTTCCTTAAGGCAATGGGCATATTCACTGTGTCACATGAGCTAGCATCGCTGCTTTGTTGCTCCCCTGCACATGTGCTTGCTGCCCCACAGGGTCAGATGAGCTCATATCACTGTCTAGCTGCCCCCCTTGCACATTTGGCTGCGTCTAGGGTACATGAGGAGATTCTGCGGCCAACGATCCCGAAATGGAGCTTGGAGAGAACCGATCGGAATTGTACCCATTGTTGGCTGACCCTGAACCTGCACATCATCACTAGTGTTAGTGCCCACAGGATCACCTTGAGTATGAGACACGACAGATGCATGTAAAATGCATACATGAACTTTGCACTATATTACTTATATTCCAATCATATTTGCATCATGACGAGGGGTACACTCATCAAATCCCATGGTTAAGGACCTAGGGTTGAGATTATGGGGAGAGAACGTGGTAGTACTGGTAGTTTCGTCGGCTGACAGGCAGAGGCAAAGATTTACCCAGGTTCAGGCCCCTCGGGTGGAGGTAAAGACCCTTCTTCCAGCTTGTCTGTTATTGATCGTGTGAGATTATGCGGTTACAAGGTGGCTCCGGCGAGATGTCGATCTCGCTAGAGCTTTGGTGGTTTGAGTATGGCTTGGTCCTAGATCGGCACCCCTCCCAGCCTTTAAATAGGCTGGGTCTCGGGAGTTCATAACCGACCTAGTTTACACGTAAGGAAAGCCTAAACCGACTACGCCTATGACTAATCTTGGAGGGTACTCCATCTTCTTGGGCCTCTGGTCTTGGGCTTCGAATAGGCTCTTCGCTATTGGGCCTTAGTCGCCACGTGCACCAGGTACCCTCACGGTAGGCTACCCGAGATGTATACCCTTGTCAGTAGCCCCCGAGTACTTGTCTGACTCGAAGAATCGGGCATGGACTCGTTCGTAAGTGCACGTCATATGCTTTGTATTCTGTATATATAATTTGGAATTCCTGTATGAATAGCACATGTTTGGCTATGTCGAGTATCTCATCGACTGTGGTTTCTGCTTATGATGATCAAGGGATAATAGCTTAGCAGGCCCAGTACACTCGACGGATCGGGACTGGTTAACTACACATTCGGGTAAAACCTTACTAGCTTTCAATCAAACTCGAGTCCTCGGACTCGAATCTGGAACAAACTGGTCAGATTCGACTAGGCCGCAGAGGTCCTACTGAGTCGATCTGCAGTATAGATTTGAAATTTACCCAACACGTCCGTCGGGATTTTTCATCATGTCTGCTGACACGGAAAGTATAAGGATTGTCGTTGCTGGAACGGTCCTTAGCCCAGCTCGAAAGTTTGGCGGGTCTTACCTTTGCACTATGCGTGCAGCATCCGAGTTATTTGCGGCGGACGCAACTCAGGAATGTTTCGAGTATGATTTTGTATATGGACTGAGTCGAGCCTTTTGTTGACTGATACTTTGTCATTATTCTATCGGGTGCGCGACAGCACTCCCGATGGGAGTAGCCCCCGAGATTGTGCTTTATTGCTTGCAATGGAGGATGATCTCAGATTTTATCACCCTGGATATGTTAATCGAAGAATTTTTTTGCCGTAATTCTATCGAGTGCACGACAGTGCTCCCGATGGGAGTAGCCCCCGAGATTATGCTGTATTTCTTGTAATGGAGGATAATCTCCAAATCATTTTATCTCGAGCATCTTCAGTCGAAGAATTTTCGATATGCTCCCGATGGGAGTAATATACCTCAGTCGAAGGAACGGTCGAGTGACCAATTTTGCTTTAACATTGTTTTTTCACACCCGAACCAAACAAAGCAGTCGAATGACCAATATGCGTTGGGCAGACTCGATTGTATTTCTGAACAGATGCTTGCAATGACGTCAGGGATGACGTTTCTGGCGACTGCGCTTCGTGACACGCGGTGGCGTGCGTTATGCTGTGATGGATGGGACGTGACACATAGGTGGGCCCATTGTGCAGCGCTGACCGAACGACGGTGCCGTTTGGACTTGATTTGACCACTCTGACCCACTTTTTACGGAGGCGTGATGATGGCTCCTCTTTTTGCGTGCATAGTGGGCGGAGTGACCGGCGATGGTTGCCCTCTGCGTTTGCCACGTGTACGGTAGGATTGCTCGCGGGGCACACGATTCTTGTTTGAACGGTTAAGATTGCTTTCGCCTTGTGGTAAATAGGGAGAACGGCGCTGGCATAATTTTTTACTAGTCATTTGCCTCCTGCGCCGCCCCTGTGGCATCTTCTTCCTCGCGCTCCCTCCTCCATTGTTCTTGTGCCAGAGCTTTGCGCACGCCGCCACCTCCCCTTTGAAGATGAAGAAAGGAGCGGGCAACAAGCGTTCTGCCGCCACTGCTGCTGCCGCAACCGATGCGGCAGCAGTGAAGGGAAAGAAAACCGCGGTTAGCACATCTGCAGCTGCTGCTGGTCTAAAGAAGAGCACCGGGGATTGGGCGAAATCCTCGATCAAGGATGCCCACCTTGTCAAGCTCCGCCAGAAGGGCCTGCTGCCACCCGAGGACCAGTTAGCGGTCCGCGCTCCATCGCCCAAGGAGGTATTCCCCGAGCCTCGCACTAATGAGCGAGTTTGTTTTGCAGAATTTCTTCCTAGAGGGTTTTCGCTCCCCCTCCACGATTTTGTTCGTGGTCTTATGTATGCCTATGGGGTGCAAATCCACGATTTCACCCCTAATGGTATTCTGCACATTGCGTGTTTTATCACGCTCTGTGAATGTTTTCTGAGAGTTTCCCCAGTTGGCCGCTGTGGAAGTCGATTTTTGTCGTTCGCCCAAATGTGGGAGGTGGTCGCACCTACCCCGTGGGTGGCTTCGGGATCCAAGTGCGCGGCGACACCCGCTATTTTGCTCTGAAGCCAGTCGATTCTGGACAAGGGTGGAGGACCAAATGGTTCTATGTCTCCACGGAGCAAGCAGGCCTCCCTGCCTTTTCGGCTACCAAGGCTCTGGAGAAGACCAACGCATGGGCCCATCCTTTGTCGACTGAAGAAAAAGCGGAGGCGCAACCCCTTTTGGAGAAGATTGCCAAGATGTTGGGCACTGTCACTGGTGTGCATCTGATTGCCACTTTTTTCAAGTTGCGGGTGTGGCCGCTTCGCGCCCGCGCTCATCCCATGTGGCAGTATGAAGGTGCACATGAAGCCAGTCGAATGAGCCCAGATGAATTGTCGAAGAATGAGCTGGACACGCACGTGCGATCCATTACCAGCATCAAGGCAACCGATCCATGCAATCTTGACTGCCCTGTCACTCCATATGAGGCTGACAACCCTTTGCTTGAAGTAAGATTAGCTGTTATGTACTTTCTGTCATCGAGCTTTTGTCACCCTTTGTTTTTGCATATTTTAACTCTTTGGATGTTCTCCTTTGTGTGCAGGGGCATTCGACTGCGTCAACCCTTCCTCCCCTTCCCGAGAATGGCCCAACTGATGAAACAGAGGTGCAAACGGTAGAGACGAAGGGAGGGGATGAATCACCCCTACCTTCAGCTACCACATCTCGTATGGAAGAGGCTGAAGAGGGAGAGGCAGAGGAAGTACAGCTGAAGAGCCAGCCACGACTGACCATGTGAGCGAGGTTCCCACTCGCAAGCGTCGTCGGGTGGCCCAAGGTTTGTCTTCTTTCACAAGCTCAGTCGCGAAGGAGTCAGATGTGAAGGACGACGGAGACTCGGGCTCCTCTCCTTCTGTCAAGGCTGTTCCTTTGGATGTGAGCCCTTTGAGATCAGCTCCTCCTCCCCAATCAGGTGAGGAGCTGCTTTTTGGAGGCCCAAACTTTGACAACCTCGATACTGATGAGGAAGAAGAGCACAAGTTTGCTCCTGAGCTTTGTTGCACTGAAGTTTCTGCTGGTTGATATTTTTGCTTATGTTGTTTGTCTTCTGTCACTCGTAGTGCTGAGACTGTGCATCCTCCAACTCCTCCGTCCGACAAAATTTTGACTCCAGCGCACCCAAACCTCTCCCCCATTGCTCCTGATGTTGCTCAAACAACGGCCACTACTACTGCCATTGAAACAGCCAAGGCTACGAGTGCTGCAACTCCGGAGGTCGGGACATCGGCCGCGAAGCCTGCGCCTTGGACTGAACACGTAAGTGTCTTTTGTCGAGTCTGCATATGGGACTGATTATGTATAACTTATGCTAGTTTCGTGTGCTTGCAGCCTTACTACCTTAACCTGGTGGAATCAGGCAAGGCTTTTGTCCAGGTGGAGCAGGAGAGGAACAGTCTGCGTGCTAACTTGGAGCAACTTACTCGTAAGTATATTATGATTCTGTACCCGAAGTTCTTTTTGTACTGTTTTTGCTTAGTCGATTGTTGTGAATTGCTTCTTGCCATCAAATTCAGGCGACAAGGCATCAGCTGAGTCTCGGGTGAAAGAGCTAGAGGAAACACTCGAAGCTCAGCGCGCCGAGTCGAAGAAAATTGTGGATGCCACCTAGGCCGCAGCCGCCGTACGCGAGAAAGAGTATGCTGAGCGACTGGCCGGCCTTGCGCAGAATGTGAGAGGTAAGCAACTATCTCTTTGCCTGTCCCTCGTGTACCCGTTGGGTATTATGTACTAATATTTTGCTCTTTCTGGTACTTGTTGCAGAGACGATTGGCGTGCCGGCACTCGACCAAGTTATAGGTGACCTCAGCGCTACTTTCGTCCAGGCGAAGGACGCTCTTGCCAAGTCTACCAGCACCCTCAGCGCCGTGCACTAGAACGTGCTTCCACTGAACGAGGTGCCGTCGACTGCTGATGGCTTCGCTGACGTGCTTGGACCAGGAACCTCGACCATGGCGAGTTTTGCTCGTGCTCTAACAATACGCGGCTCGGAGTCCTCCCTCAAGCTCATTTTGGGTCATGGAATAAAGGGTGACTTCGAAGTAGCCATGTCTGACTTCCCTCGAAGGCCCGGTGGGAAGCCTATGTCTCTGAAGGCCGTTAGCGAGCCAGCCGCTCGACTGGCCAAAGTCTTCATAGCCACTATGAAGCGCCGAGCGGCGGAAGTTGCCACCCGCGAAAGTAGGGCTAGGTCGGAGTCTATGTCCGAGAGATAGGGCAGCCGAACCCTTATTTATGTTGTGTAATTATACTTTATGTTAACGCTAGTAGGCGTATGCTTTTGCTACACTTGTATGGATTTGGTTCCTTTGTTACGCCTCTGCCTGTAAGGCTATGTGTTGTTACTCGCCTGAGCTTTGTGATGAGTTTCTCATATCTGACATGAGATTTTTATGATATTTGGAACAGCCACGGGCAGCCGCCACTTCATCTGGCTCGTCGCGGCATCGTGCCCCTACTCAATCTCGAGCTCAGGTGGCAAACGATGCCGCAGTAATGCGTTATATGAAGGCTCGAGTCGCAAAATTGGAGCAAGAGCTGGGAAGTGCCCGGAGTGAGCTGGATAGGATGAGGGCTAGGCCTACTTTACCCACTCAGCGAGAGGACTATGTGCTTGGTGAGATGGAGATCGTGAACAGACAACTCGAGTGTAAGCATGACTGCCCTGATCTCAAGAGTTCATAATCTGTCCTTTTTGTTCACCCAACGTGCGTTGTTGCGGTTTTGTTCCAGATTTCCAGGCGGAGCAGGCTCGTGTAGATGAACAGTTGAACAATGCACACTCGCGACTCTACATGATCGAGTGTGGCGGAGCACTATGCTGCTTGAATTATGCAGGTCGGCCTTCAGTCGCATCAACCAAATTCTTTTCCCGACGGGGCCGCAACCTCAAGGAATCCACGCGTTGCTCGGGCTTTTCCGGAGTGCCGGTCCCATTCGAGACTTTATCACCCAGAAGCTAGTGGATGGAGCAGACGCAATGATGGCATATATCCGAAGTCAGCGTCCACATATGCAGCTACGTCCACCCGTGCCTGGATCGATTTTGTCGCAGTCGCATCTTGACGATACAGCTGAATATGCGAAGGTGTTGGTTGAGTGCTATCATGCTCAACTTATGGGCCCTGTTCTTCCCGTCAAGGACGAACCGGAAGATTAGGGTTTTTCTGTATAGGGGACAGCCCCTGACTGTAAATTTGCCACTTGTACATAATGTATATTTGTTTACTTGTATGTATGTAGCCCCCGAGTGTATCGAACGAGGTTTTATGACAAACACTTAATAGATAACATGAATTCTACAGCCCCGAGTGTTCGAATGAGGCTGTGAATTTTTGCGATGTTTGGAGCTTCAACTCATGTTATTGAGCAACTTGTTTGTATGATTTTTATGACCCAGCCCCGAGTATTCGAGTGCGGCTGGGGTATTATGTTTGAAGAAGGAGCGAAAGCTCATGTTTTGAGGTACGGCAGCCCCCGAGTGCTCGGGTGAGGCTAAGGTTGTGCGAATAAGTTATGCGAGTAGTAAACAGGGAGAAATATGAGGAATCATTGATTATATTCTATTTTTGAATGTTAAGCTGCAGGCCGCCTCATTAAAAACCTTCCAGTCCCCTTAGGTACCCTGGTAAGGAAAAGAGCGCGTCTGAAACCTGCAGCCATCCGACATATGTGCCTATTACATTGTGCGACTGAGCAACCTAAACATAGAAACGGCGCAGCTGCGCAACGTTCCAAGGATTGTGCGAGAGTTCCCCTGTCTTCGCGTGCTTCAGTCTGTATGCTCCACCACCAATGACCTCAGTGATGATGAAGGGTCCTTCCCATGGAGAAGCGAGTTTGTGCACCTTCTTTTGCTTCAGTCGAAGTACCAGGTCGCCAACCTCGAAGGATCTGGTACGCAGTCGACGGCTGTGATAGTTGCGGAGATCTTGCTGATAGATAGCTGTGCGTGCTAGCGCCGTGTTGCGTGCTTCTTCGAGCAAGTCGACTGCATCCTCGAGTGCTTCATCTGCATCTTCTTCATTGTATGCTTCGACTCTTGGTGCATTGAATCTTACATCTGATGGCAGGATTGCCTCTGCGCCGTAGACCATAAAGAATGGAGTGAATTGTGTTTAAGCGTTGGGAGTTGTGCGTAGGCTCCATAGCACAGACGGGAGTTCCTCGACCCAAGCACCCGTGGCCCTTTTGAGTGGCACCAGGAGGCGTTTCTTGATTCCGCTCATCACAAGTCCATTGGCCTTTTCGACTTGGCCATTGGATTGCGGGTGTGCCACAGATGCATAATTGAGCGTAATGTCCTGCTCTTTGCAGAAGGATCGGAATTCTTCAGCCGTGAAGTTTGTACAGTTATCAGTGATGATGCTGCTTGGCACACCAAAGCGGTATATGATGGATTTTATGAAATTGATTGCTGTAGTGGCAGTCGAACTTGTGATAGGGACTGCTTCAATCCACTTGGTGAACTTGTCGACCGCCACCAGAAGGTGAGTATGCCCTCCATGGGAGGATTTTTTGAGTGGCCCGACCATATCGAGCCCCCATTGGGTGAAGGGGCAGGCCAATGGTATTGTCTTCAACGCCGATGCGGGTGCGTGCGGCTTTGTGGCGAATTTTTGACAGCCGATGCACCTTTTGACTATGTCCTCCGCGTCTTTGAGTGCTGTGGGCCAGTAGAAGCCTGCGCGAAAGGCTTTGGCTACGAGTGATCGACTGCTGGCATGATGCCCGCAGGTACCTGCATGAATATCACGAAGGATGGCTTGGCCATCTTCAAATGCTATGCAACGTTGGAACATACCTGATACGCTGCGCTTGTATAGTTTGCCGTTGATGACGGTGTATGCTTTAGATCGTCGAGTGACGCGTCTCGACTCTGTTATGTCTTCAGGTACCTCACCGCGGAGTATGTATGCGAGGAAAGGTTGAGTCCAGGTTGGCTCAATGAGGAGTACCTCGACTGTCGGGTCCTCTGTGCTAGGCGCTTTGCTCTTTGCTGGTGCGGCTGATGTAGGAGATGTTCGCTTCTTCTTGATGGACCTGTGCTCGATGCGCTCGAGGAAGGCACCAGGTGGAACTGGTGCTTTGGTCGCGCCAATGTTGGCTAGCTTATCTGCTTCTTCGTTACTCTCGCGCCCTATGTGTCGCAACTCGCAGCCTTCAAAGCTGCCCTCCATGAGATTGTACAGGTCACGGTAGACGATCATGTTATCTGCGATTGCATCGCAGGCCTTCATTGTTTGCTGCACCACAAGATTCGAGTCACCATAGTGTCGTGGGTTTGTCACGTCAGGTGTCATAGATGACTTCGTAGGTGTGGGATTATGCGAGTCAAGCATCTCCGAGCTTGGGATCGCAGGAACAAAGATCAACACAGATTTACCCAGGTTCGGCCCCCTCAATGTGAGGTAAAAGACCTACTTCCTGCCTACCCTAGATTGGTATTGATATGATAATCGAGGTGTTACAATGGAGGCGATCCGATCTGGTACTCGCCGTATGAGCTAGGGTTTGGGGCTTGATAGCTTGACCCGCTCTAAGTCCTGCGAGTCCTCTTTATATACACAGAGGCTCGCTAGGTTACAAAAGGAAACTTCCCCATAAGGAATACATCCACAGAGGCCTACTCGGAGACTACTTGGTCTTCACGTCCTCCGGGATTTGTCTTCTAGATCTTTCTCCTTATGGCGGTTCAATATTGGGCTTGCTCCCAAGTGGGCCTTCGTCCGTGCGAGTAAGTTAAGTCGCACTGGGCCGCGGGTTAATCCAGAAAGTATTCCCCCGACATTAGCCCCCAAGATTGGTTAGGACTTTACGGTGAGAATCTTCTGACCTCTTGAAATGGTCTCTGAGCCGCACTGTAAACGTTCTGACCAATCTCCTGACTTATGCGATTCAGAGCTGTGACTCATCTGCGCGACTCATCTTCTTCTGGAAATATTCTGTTTCCTTTAATTGCGGACCGTTACTCGTTTTGCGGGCGCAAATTGTGCCGTTGGTTGCGAGCACAGATAATGCCGTTAGTTGCGGGCCCCTTCAGTTATAAGCTGCGGCCACCTAGGTCATTATCCATTTGCCCTTGCAATCTTCTCATCCCTAGCCGCGCCGTCTTCTTCCTCGACCCGAGCCTAGTTCCCCAATCCAATCTCCCCCTCGCAATGGCGCCCAAGGCGAAGCCATCTGACGATAGGCGCAAGATCTCCTGCAACTGGGAAGGATCCTGGGTAACGGAGGAAACTCTTGCGGATCTGGCCGAGGCTGGCTTCTTGCCGCCGAAGGAGGACGGCGTCTGGCGGGCGCCAGGCGATGAAATCGAGCCGCGCCCCAAGCCCAACGAGCTGGTGATGTTCGTGGAGCACGTGGAGCGTGGATTCACGCCGCCAGGTTCTCCCTTCTTCCGCAATTTGCTGCAACGCCTAGGCCTCCGTCTTCACGACATCGGGCCCAACTCAATGCTCCAGGTGAGCAATTTTCATGTGCTGTGCGAGGATTATCTTGGCATAGCCCCCAACATCGATCTATGGCTGGCCTCTTTCACCTGCAACAGCCAACTTGTCTCCAAGGGTGGCGCCTACGTTCAGGTCGGCGCCATCTCTCTTCAACGCCATAGGAACTCTTGCCTTCCCAAGCTAGCCCTGGCGAATCGACCCAGGGCTTGGCAAAAATCTTTCTTCTATTGCCAAGATACTTCACCGGAGGGCGAAACTCGCCTTCCCTCCTGGTCTAACACCCTCTTCGTGCCTACCGAGGCACTGAAATCAAAACCCCGCGACTCGTCCATGTCCTTCATCAATGAGTCGCTGATCAAAGTCCGCGCCTTAATAGGTCATGGTCTTACTGGCCTTGATCTTCTCTCTTGCTGGACCAAATGGCGCATTCAGCCCGTGAGTCCACGACAGCGATCCTTCCTTGAGTGCACAGGCACCTCTGCTGACGTTGATCGTATCAAGGCTTCGGACTGGAGGCCTGAGGATTGGGTGGAATTTGTCACCCGCGTGACTGAGGAGAAGGACATCTCCTTCGATAAGGTGGGGCTTGCCCCTTTCAGTGTTAACAACAAGCCTTTTGAGGTAACTCCTCTTCTCTGTCTTTTCGCCTTCGTAGTTGAGTCGCATTCCTTTTCTTAATACTGCAACTTATATTTCCCTGATCCAGGCTGATGAGAACTACTGGTCGCTGCCTGCGACCGTCGCCGGCACTGCTGCTCCCAAGCGTGCCGCACGAAAGAAGTTGCTGCCCACTCTAGAGGGCAGCGAGACTGCTGATATCCCTTCTGTTGCTTCTGCGGCCTCAGATGGTGAAGAGACTGAACTGGACGAGGATGACAGTCCAGTGCCAGCCGCGAGTTCTGTTGCCGCGGCTGGACCAACTCCCCGTAGAGCCTCCAAGAGGCTATCTCGTGAAGAACCAGAGGTTGATGCTCTGGAAAACCCTGAGGCCACGAAGCGTCGCAAACCTGCTACGGGCGCGACCTCCTCCGTTGCCAGGCGTGCTTTCAAAGCCACCGCCTCTGCTGAAGAAGACATGGGTCCCCACTCTGGTAATTTCTGCTGTCTTGTCATCTTGAATGCTTATTCTTTTTCCTCTACTGACACGCAAAACTTCTGCTCGTAGATTCTGGGACCCAAGGCCTGTCCTCACCGTCAAGCGGTGAACTTATGGCCTTTGTGAAGATGGCTCCAGAGTTAGTAACTTTTCCCTGTGCTTTCAATACTTTTATTCTGGCTTATGTGCTTCTTCTTCACACAATGCTCTTGCTTTTTGCAGAAGTGCGGCTAAACCCGCGACTGAGCCTGGAACCGCGGTTGAGCCGCATTTATCACCTGCGGCTCATACCGCCATGGTAGAGGGCGTGGCCACCACTGATGACCTGGCCACGGTCCCTGTTCTTGACACAGCCACCCAAGAGGTGGCTCTGGAGGATAGAACGGATCCCCTTATGATCCAGGACGTGGAGAAGGTCAACCCCTCCTCCATAGATGTAATGGCCAAGGATGCTGATACGCCAGTGGTTGAGTCGCCAGCGGCGGACAATCTGCGGTCGCCAATTCTGCATGCTGAGGTTGCTTCTTCCTCCTCCACAAGCCGCGCTGAGAAACTGTCAGAGGCTATCATTGCCTCAAATGACAAGCAAGCCATGGAGCTCCGCAAGGCACTATCTGACCTGTCTGCGGCTTATAAGGTAAACTTCTATCTCCAGTTATCTGTCTCTAGCCCCCAAGGATCAAGTTTCTTCTTTGACTGTAAAGGGAGACTTGATGCTTCTCTTTTAGCTGTTGATATATACTTACTAACTGATGTACCCTTCGTAGGAGGAACTAAGCTCCATAACAGCTGCCAAATTGCCTTGGAAAAGCAGCTGGGGGATACTCCCTCTGAACTGGAGAGGCTGCGCGAGCTCCTTGGCCAGCGTGACGCTGAGCTGAAGAAGAGGGAAACCAGGATGGGCGAGCTATCTGATGAAAGCTTCAAGTTATCTGAGCAAGCCAAAGCCACCGAGCTGCGGCTTAAAACTGTTGAAGAGAAGTTCCAGAGAGGGTCCAGCAGCTGGAGCTCCAAGTCAGTGCTCAGAAAGACGCCATTGCTGATGCCAATGAGGACGCAAGGCTTAAGGCTGTTTCCATTGGCGAGCTTGAGAAAAAGTTGAAGAAAGTTTCTGATGCCCATAACCTGTCCACGCCAAAGTGTGCATCATGACTCAAGATTAACTGGTATGTGTTGCGACTCATCTGCATCTGTTTTCTCTACTATCTTTGCCTGTATGTTGTAAGCTGACGGAGACATGCCTCGATGTAGGTGAAGATGCCAAGGAGCAGCGCGGCAGTACTCAAGAGCAGCTGGAGTATATCCGCGATTTTTCGCGAAGAACTTGTGACGCCATGAAATCACTGTCTAAGTGCCTGCTGCCGACCAAGCCAGTCCCGGTGATTCTGAAGGGCTGCTGAAAAGACTGCTTAGGGCGCCTCAGTTCTTTTTGGACTGGAAGGAGTCCTCAGCTCGCACCGGCGCGGCTCATGTTCTTGCTTTGGCCAAGACGTACTATCCTTCTTTTGATGCTGCCAAGGTTGCAAAAGGTAGGCCCTCGAAGAAGGTGGATGGCACCGAACTGACGGCCTCAGAATATGCGACGACTTGGAAGGATATGCGCGGCCACGCGACTGAACTGGTGGAGGGGTAGATCTTGCGACCTATATGGGCAAGTATAATGCAGATGGAAGCAGATGGGAGAAGTTACCCGCTCCGTCATCCAGTGCGGTGATTCCGCAGGAAAAGAACCCCTCTCCAGGCGTATCCAGCTCTGCAGCCCCCAAGCCCGCGACTGAAGAGCCCTCCAGCGAGCCTGCGATTGCTCCTTCTGGCAAGCTTGGTAAGCCGCCTGTTCCTCCTTCCCACCGGCCAAAAGCTGCGCACAAGTGAAGAAGAGAAAACAATGGTTTGATGATCTTGGCCCTTAGCGGTCTGTAATAATTGTTAGAATTTATGTGTCATAAGACAATATTATGGTTTGCTTAAGTACTCTTGGCAGTACATGTTTCGACCAATAGGCTGGTCCTTATGATTTGTCTCGGTTTTTCCTCACTTAGGCCCTTGCGCGGCTCAGTATTTCCCAGGTAAAAAGTGCGTGTTCAGGGTCGAGAGCGGCCATGATAGGCAATCAAACTCGATTGACGCCGCACCCCCAGTACTTTGGCCGCATAGTGCAAGTCGCATCCAAGAGAGGTTGAGTATAATCACGATAAATGCCACTTGTTTGGCGATCCCAAGGAATAGGCCGCGCTAAAAAGCTGCCGCACCCCCAAGGGACCAATGATTAAAAAATAAAAGACTCACAGCTCAATTGGTAGTTTGAGATGCTTTATTTCAGAATCATTATATGATACATAGGGTCGGTCGCGCCTAGGTGGCGACCAGAAGTGATGCTTGGGTCGGTTGCGCCTAGGTGGCAACCAGAGATGTTACATGGGTCGGTCGCGCCTGAGTGGCGACCAGAATTGGGTCGGTTGCGCCTAGGTGGCAACCAGAGATGTTACATGGGTCGGTCGCGCCTGAGTGGCGACCAGAATTGGGTCGGTTGCGCCTAGGTGGCAACCAGAGATGTTACATGGGTCGGTCGCGCCTGAGTGGCGACCAGAATTGGGTCGGTTGCGCCTAGGTGGCAACCAGAGATGTTACATGGGTCGGTCGCGCCTGAGTGGCGACCAGAATTGGGTCGGTTGCGCCTAGGTGGCAACCAGAGATGTTACATGGGTCGGTCGCGCCTGAGTGGCGACCAGAATTGGGTCGATCGCGCCTAGGTGGCGATCAGAGTGTCATATTGGGTCGGTCGCGCCTGAGTGGCGACCAGAATTGAAATTTTTAGCCCTGAGTGGCCAGCTTGATGATGTAAACTCTTAATAATTTTGCTGCGGCTGCTGATGGCAACTCGCGACGCTTGGGATGTGTCCTTATTGGCAATGGCTCGTAGCCTTTGACTTCCTTGCCTCCCTTGCGGCCGTAATCTGAAGTCGCAAGTCAGGCAGGTGCCTCTTGGCCTTCACGATGTCATCAAAATTCTCCTGCGACTCGCGCATGGGCGCGCTCTCTGCGATGCAAGCTGCTCTGGCTATGGCCTTGTCGCCTTCTTCACATTCTTGAGCTATTCTTTTGTCGCCATTGATGGTGATGACACCTCTAGGGCCTGGTATTTTAAGCTTTAGGTACACATAGCACGGCCTAGCCATAAACTTTGCGAATGCTTCTCTGCCAAACAGCGCATGATATGGGCTCTGGAAATCTACAACCTCGAACCAAATGTACTCGCTCCTGAAGTTGCTTTGTGTCCCAAAGGCGACCTCCAAGTTAACTCGCCCCAATGGCTGAGCTGATATGCCTGGCACGACACCATGAAACGTTGTTCTTGATGGGTGTAGCTGCTTTTCTTGAAGGTTCATCTTTTGAAGGTTCATAGTATAATATATTGATGCTGCTGCCTCCATCCATCAGTACTTTGCTCAACTTGTACCCTGCGACTTGAGGGGCAACCACCAGCGCGAGTTTTCCCTCTTCATTTATTTCTCCTGGGTGATCCTCGCGGCTCCAAACTACTGGTTGCTCGGACCACTTTAGCCACTGTGGGACGGCTGGTACTATGGCGTTAACAGCCTGATTGCGTCGTCGCAGCTTTTGTTCCCTCCTTGAAGTATTCACCACAATGGTATGATACTGACCCAACTGTTTTGGGAACTGTGGCTGATCTGGCTGCGGATTTGGGACGGCGTTGTTGCTGTTGTTGCCTCCGCCATGTTTACCTTCCTCGTTGTTTTGATGATTGAAGTTTGTGTTGAGTGGCTGTCCATCCTTCCACTTTTTGTAATGATAACACTGTGCCTTCGTGTGGTTGGGTGGTTTCCCATCTTTTCCTATATGGATGTCGCAGGGGCGGTTGAAAACCTCTTCCAAATTAACTGGGTGAAAATTCCTTCCTCTGCTGCTTTGTTTGTAACGAGTATTCGTATTTGCGACTAACCCTGAGTTTCCTTCCTCGTTTTTGCGCTTGTTATAACTCGCATTGGCATTGCTAGCTTGCTGTTGTTGAGGCTTGCTACTGGCCTTCTTTCCCTTGCCAGTGTTTTCCTCTTCCTCCCCATCAGATGCGTCCCTGGTTTTATCCGAGCTAGCATACTTGTTGGCCGCCGCCATTACCTCGCTTAGGCTCTTGACTTTATCCTTCATGCGACCTAGTTTGTGGACTAGCGGCTCAAATTTGCAATTTTTCTCCATGACAAGGACTGCTGAACTGGGTGGTATGTTGTCTGAGGAATGTATGATCTCTGCGACCCTTCTCATCCAGTGGCGACTCGACTCGCCTTCCTTCTGTACACAACGCTCAAGGTCCTCTATGCTGCAGAGTCGCTTGCATGTTCCTTGGAAATTCTTGATAAAAGCTTCCTTCATCTCATCCCAAGAGTTTATTGAATTTGGTGGCAAATTTTGTAGCCATATGTGGGCTGCGCCTTCTAACATCATGTTTAGGTAACGTGCGCAGATCTCTTCGGATGCATTTAGGATGCTCATGCCCATCTCGTAATTGTTGAGCCAAGTAACAGGGTCCATGCTGGCGTTGTAGTTGGCGACCTTGCGAGGTCCTTTGAAATCTGCAGGAAACGGTTCAGACCTGATTCTTTCGCTGAAACAGACTGGGCCTTTGAGTCGCGACGATAGGTTGGACGAAGCTGGCCTTCCTATTGGATTGGCCGCCGCGCGCGGCTGCACAATCTCTATGGGTTGAATTTGCTGAGGTTGATTTTGAGCCGCAGGTTGATCTTCCCTTTGTCGCCTAGCCGAGCTCGAGGTCGCAACGTGTGGCGACTCCGCGTGGATGCTTCTCTCCGCCGTTGCTCTGCTATTGTAAGGGGTGGAGTGCAGCCGTCCTGCGTGTTCGGACATATTCGCCTGCTGTATTACTGCTGTGCTCAGCATCTCAATGGCGCGCCGTGCCTCTCTGTCCATTGGCGTGTTTCCTGCTGGCGCTAATCTGGCCAAGATGTTTGTGGCTGCAAAGAGATTCTCCACTGGGCTAACATAATGCCCTTGCGGCGTGTGGAACCTTTGAGGCTGCTGTGGCGACTGCTGAACAAAGGTTGGCTGCGTCTGGCGGGGGCATCATGGCCCTGTTGTTAGCCTGTACTATGGCCCTTGATCCAGGTATCTCTGCTACTCTTGGTGCTGCGAAAGATGGAACCGCTGGTACGATTGATGGTACAGCGATTGCTTGAACCGCGGGCGCAGCTAACGGGGCCACGGACCGCATAACCATGGCAGATGGTGCCATGTGTGCGGGTACCGCGACTGAAGGTTGTGCGACCCCTGACCATGCGACCGGGTGCGCCGTGTTGGTGGCGACTGATGGATCGTGTTGGTGGCGGCTGACGGGACCGCAATTGCTGGTTCAGCGGTAGGTGATTGGAACAGCTCCATAGGGTTTACTGTTCCTGGCTGCAGGCGACTCGCGTGGCGTCTGTGTGGCAAGGTGGCCTGTATTCCTTGCAGAGTATTGGTTTCCTCGATGAGTCGCAGTTGCTCCTGTTGGAGGCGCTGTTCCTCACGCGCCAGCCTGGCCTCTCATCTGCGATTCTCTGGACTTCATCATATAGCCCGATCCTGGTAGCCTCCAATTCTGTCACCCTAGCAGCCGCGTTAACCGCAGATATTGGTGTAAACAACACGCTTCCCTGTGGCGTGACCGCTGCGCTGGGGTTACCCTTGACCCTGATTCCGCAGGCGCGACTCCAGGTGGAGTCTCTCTGTTTGCGACTCCTGAGGCCGCGACTCCTGGCGTCATCGCAGCGGATGCCGCGACTCCTGATGCGTCTAGCGCGGCTTGTTCTGCTGCTTCCGGCGGTGTGGGGGCTAAGCTGCCTGGTGGCATGCCCAGCCCTTCGTCTGCTTCTGTGGTCCTGTAGACCCCTTCCACGTGCCGATCTTCTACAGAGGGCGAGCCACTATCCACAGGGCCTCCGCATAGCCTTTCCTCAAGGACATACTCAATGGATTGGCCTTCTTCGTCTTCGAGAGGCAGCGACTCGTGGTTGATAGATCCTTCTTCTTGGTCCACTGTTACCGCGACTCCTTCTTCTGAGTCGCCATGTTGCGATGGATCTCTGACTCGCCGCCAATGAAGCCGACGAAGACGTTGATGGATCCAAAGGGGATGACGTGGCCGGTCTCCAAGTAATCTGCTTCCGGCCCCCAGCTTGAATCGTCGATGAGGGGTGTGCCATTGACCGTGATGATACGGCCAACAACAAGATCTTCAGCTCCCTTCATGGATCCTGCGCGGAACGTGACGCTCTTGACCGCAGGCCCCACGGTGGGCGCCAACTGTCGTGGGTTTGTCACGTCAGGTGTCATAGATGACTTCGTAGGTGTGGGATTATGCGAGTCAAGCATCTCCGAGCTTGGGATCGCAGGAACAAAGATCAACACAGATTTACCCAGGTTCGGCCCCCTCAATGTGAGGTAAAAGACCTACTTCCTGCCTACCCTAGATTGGTATTGATATGATAATCGAGGTGTTACAATGGAGGCGATCCGATCTGGTACTCGCCGTATGAGCTAGGGTTTGGGGCTTGATAGCTTGACCCGCTCTAAGTCCTGCGAGTCCTCTTTATATACACAGAGGCTCGCTAGGTTACAAAAGGAAACTTCCCCATAAGGAATACATCCACAGAGACCTACTCGGAGACTACTTGGTCTTCACATCCTCCGGGATTTGTCTTCTAGATCTTTCTCCTTATGGCGGTTCAATATTTGGGCTTGCTCCCACGTGGGCCTTCGTCCGTGCGAGTAAGTTAAGCCGCACTGGGCCGCGGGTTAATCCAGAAAGTATTCCCCCGACACATAGATCATCAGTCGAGTGCACCCGAGGGCTTTGGCCATCCGCATGCCATGGATTAGGGCCTCGTACTCGGCTTCGTTATTGGATGGTAACTCGAATTCCATCTGCAGGATATAGCGAAGCTTGTCGCCTTTTGGTGATATGAGGATGACACCTGCGCCTGCGCCTTCGATCTTCTTTGAGCCGTCAAAGTACATAGTCCACGAGTTGGACACATCTGGTGCTCCTGGCAATTGAGCTTCGATCCACTCGGTGTGGAAGTCAGGTAAGACTTGTGCTTTGATGGTCTTCGGGTAATCATACTTGATATCTCGTGGTGCTAGCTCGATAAGCCATTTTGGGACTCGCCCAGTTGCAATGGGGTTTGTGAGGATGTCCCAAATCCCTGAGGTACTAACTACAGTGATTGGGTGCTCTGCGAAGTAGTGCGTCAGCTTCCTTGAGGACATGAACACGGCGTAAGCCAGCTTTTGATAGTGCGGGTACCGCTGCTTTGATATGGAGAGCACTTCACTCAAGTAATAGACTGGACGTTGTATGCTTTGGGTGTGTCCCTCCTCCCTGCGTTCGACCACCAGTACGGTGCTCACCACCCTGTTAGTTGCGGAGACATATAGGTATAGTGGCTCGCGTTCCCTTGGTGCGACGAGGATTGGAGGGCTTGTGAGGACTCGCTTGAGGTCCGTGAAGGCTGCTTCGGCTTCTGGCGTCCACTCGAATTTATCTGCTTTCTTCATCTGTCGATAGAATGGGAGCGCTTTTTCGCCTAGCTTGCTGATGAATCGACTGAGTGCTGCCACTCGACCCGCTAACTTTTGCACATCATGGAGCTTTGAAGGCCTTTGCATCGTCAAGATGGCCTATATTTTCTCCCGGTCTGCCTCGATTCCTCGAGCCGAGACTAGATACCCCAAGAGCTGCCCGGCTGGGACACCAAAGGTGCACTTCTTCGGGTTGAGCTTGATGTGGAAGCGTTTGAGGTTTGCGAACGTCTCTCGCAAATCATCGAGTAGTGTGTTTTCCTCCCTTGTTGTGATGACAATGTCATCTACGTAGACCTGGACGTTTCGCCCAATTTGCTTCTTGAGGCAGTCTTGCATCATGCGCTGGTAGGTTACGCCTGCGTTCTTGAGCCCGAAAGGCATTGTTGTGTAGCAGTAGACCCCGAGTGGGGTTATGAACGCCGTTTTCTCTTCATCCTCTTCCTTCATCCTTATCTGGTGGTAACCCGAGTAAGCATCCAGGAAGGACAAGCGAGCGCACCCGGCGGTGGAGTCGACGATCTGGTCGATTCGAGGTAGTGGAAAGTGATCCTTTGGACGGCATTTATTGAGTGCTGTAAAGTCTACGCACATCCGAAGGATATCTGTGTGCTTCTTCTCTACGAGTACGGGGTTGGCCACCCATTGTGATTTCTTGATCTCTTTGATGAAACCTGCTGCGAGTAGCCTGTCGACTTCGGCTTCGACTGCTGTTCTTTTTGGGCCGGATATGCGGCGCATTGTTTGCTTGACTGGTTTAGCATTTGGAAATAATTGAAGAGAGTGCTTAGCGAATTCCCTGGGAATACCTGGCATGTCAGCTGGACACCACGCAAATATATCCCAGTTCTCACGGAGGAATTCGACGAGCGCGCTTTCCTATGCGATAGGCAGACTCGACGAGACATTGACTGTCTTGGTCGGGTCAGTCGGGTGAACCTGATGCGATCTTGTGTCATTGGTGGCATTGAATGCTCTGTCGACTGCCACCTTCTTGTGCTCCGGCATAAGTGTTCGATCGTTGGAGACCGCCAGATCGGCGAGTGTTGCTTCCATGCCGAACATCTCAGAGATTTTGCTAAACTCTCGGTCGCAAGAGTCAGACTTTTGGAAGTTCCCCTTGACTGTGATTACTCCTTTTGGTCCAGGCATCTTTAGCTGGAGGTATGCGTAGTGTGGCACCGCCATGAATCGAGCGAACGTCGGGCGTCCAAGTATAGCATGGTATTGTGACTTCCAGTCGACAACTTCGAACTCAATCGATTCTGTCCTGAAGTGGTTCTTGTACCCGAACGTTATGTCGAGTTGTATGGTGCCTTCTGGGCTTATTGCTTTGCCTGGGACGATACCGTGAAAGGTATTTGAAGATCTTGGCAGGTTTTCGACTGACTTGTTCATTTTGCGGAGTGTATCTGCGAAGATGATGTTTATGCCGCTGCCACAATCCATGAAGACCTTGGACATGGCGTAGCCTCCAATTTGTGCGTCGAGTACCAGAGCAGAGTGCCCTGGACGAACGACCGATGGCGGGTGGTCTTCTCTGCTGAAGCTTATTGCAGTTTCGGATCCTTTCAGGAATTCTGTTACGGCAGGAGGTGACATGACCGCCATGTTTACTTGTCGAGTGCGAAGTTTTTGCTCCCTGTTGGAAGGGCGACCTTTCTGTATCATGTACATCTGCCCTATTGGTGGTGGTGGTGGCATTAGAACGGGCACATTGGCTGGCTGCGGCGCAGCTACGGGTGCTTGTGTTGCTGCTGCCTTTCTGAGATTTATGTAATCAGTCGCCATTTGGTCGAACTCCCTGCAGTTTCTCATCGAGTGATTGGAGCGCAGTTTTCCGTCTTCCCCCTTGTACAGGTGGAATCTGCAATCAGCATCCATCTTTTTTTCGAATGATTACTCGGATTATGCGTCGGATCGTGACTTGCGCCAGTCTTTCCTCTTGTAGCTATCACTGTGTTGGCCGCGGTCTTGACTGTCTCGGCGATCATCTCGACTGTCTCGCCGATCATCTCGACTGTCCCGCCGATCTTCCGACCGTCGGTCGCTTCTGTCTTGGTCGTTGCGGGGCGTGGAGAACCCATCTGCCATGAACTCGGATCTGTCATCGTCGTAGTGACGTTTTGAACGCTTGCGCCTTCGGTTGTCTCTGTATGAGTCTCTGCGGCTTCGACTGCCACTTTCATGATTGTCACGGGGTGAGGACCCGCGTGTGGTGCGTTCCATGTCTTCTCCGTCTGCCCACTCAGTCGCGATCATCAAGAGGTTGGCCACAGAGGTTGGCTTTTTGCGACCAAATGTTTCTTTGAAGTCCTGCCTGGCGAGGCCCATTATGAAAGCGTCCATGGCCATATCTTCTGAAATTACTCCGACTGAGTTCCGTATCTCAGTCCATCGTCTGATGTATGACCTCAACGTTTCGTCTGACCGTTGAACGCAAGCTCGCAGCTCCTCGAACGTTTTTGGGCGCTCACATAGAGGCTCGAAGTTTTTGATGAAGTCAGTGCGGAAGTGATCCCACGAGTCGTATGTTGATGGAGGTAGGGCCTTGAGCCAGTCGCGGGCTGTGCCTTCGAGCATGAGTCGTATGTATTGCATGGCTGTGATGTTTGTGCCTCGCTGGCATGCGACAGCCAGCCTGTAGTCTTCCAGCCACCCTGAAGGTTCCTGTCGACCCGTGTACTTGGGCTGTTCAGATGTAAGTTTGAACCCTTTGGGAATCCGTGTCTCGCGGACGCGTCGAGTGTAGCACAGAGCTCCATGTGGCTCAGGCTCTCAATCAGAGTATGAGTCGCTGCTGTAAGATCTGCGTGATCTGCTCCTGGGCCTACGCCTACGCGAACCGCTTCTTTCCTTCGAGTGGTGGCGGCGACCACTGTGATTATGCTCTTCACGACGCGTGTCAACTAGGGCACGGTCTCGACTCCCCCTGGAGTTTTTGGAATTTGGCGTATGGCCTTCGCCGCTAAGGTGAGTGATTTGATCTGTTGGCGATGTAGTTTTGCATTGGGGTCATCAGCTGGAGGCTTGATTGCCTCTAGGTATGCTGCAGCGGTAAAGAGAGCACCCGCAGCTGTTTTGGGTACTGGCACTCCCTCCTCGTCGTATGTCATGAAAGAGTTGCCTAAGTTGCGGGTGAGTGCCGCCCTCTCATCCGGCGAGAGGTGTGATAGCCTTGATCTGGGTCTTGTGTCTGCTCGCCCGGTGGAGCTCAGGGAGAGCTGTCTTCTGTGCACACTCGATAGGCTAGCCTGCTTTTTGAGTTCTTCGAGTGTTGCTCTTATCTGCTTCAGTCGAAGTGATTCCTGCCAGTTGAAGTACTGGAAGGTCAGCATCTCCTCCCGTGTTGCGTCTGCTGGCATCATTGTGCACTCCTTGATAACTTTATCTACTTTTGCTGCCATCTCAGCAGTAATTGTGAGATTTGTGACTCCGTCCGGCATAGTAACCGTGCACGGGAACTTTGTAGGCCTGCGACTAGCCGCAGCATCAGATGATTCTGTGGCGAAGGCAACGTAGACCTGCTGGGGTATCACCCGAGGGTATGTGTATGTGTCTTCGAGTCCCATCATGGACTCGACGTCGTCATCAAGGCTCATGTCGGAGTCGATATGCCCATCGAGTGGTCCGTCTGGACGGATCTCGCTGTCGATGCCTTTATCGCCTATGCTCATCTTGGCGTCGGCGAAGTTGTTATGAATCTCGAAGTCGAGGTTGTTGTTGATGCAGATCTCGGAGTCGACGTAGTTGTCAATATGAGTTTCAGGCTCGTCAAAGTTGCTGAGGGAGATCCCGCAGTCGAAACTATCCTCGAGTGGGAGATCGAGCTCGGGATCGTTTGTGCGGCATGCTGATTCGGCCTCCTCGCCTTGGAGTTCTTCAATGAGCTCGTTGATCTCTCGTGTGGACATGGTTGTTGCAAACGAGCAAGCTTGGAGAATCGACGATGGTATGGACGCAGTTGGTGGATCCGCAGTCGACTGGGCCGCAACCGATGGAACCTCGGGTGTGGAAGTCGCGAGTTGGCGTGGATCCGTCAAGTCCTGCACACCAAGCTTGTTGACGAAAAAATTGAACGAACCAACGGTTAAACCCAAACCTGACTCGAGATCGGAGAAGGTCTCCTGGAATTCTGGCGAGTGTGGCTCGAAATCCATCAGAGAATCTGATGTGTTTTTTGCAGGTGAAGCTGGCATGCTGCCGTTTGTCGAGTGAGTCGGCGAGTTGCCGTGTGCCGCCCGAGTCGGCGAGTTCTGGTTTGTTGATGCAGCCGACGAGTTGCCGTTTGTAGATCTGATCGGCGAGTCGCCGTTTTCCGATGGAACCGAAGAAACCGTGAGTCCAACACTATTCTTTCCCACAGACGGCGCCAATTGACGAGGGGTACACTCATCAAATCCCATGGTTAAGGACCTAGGGTTGAGATAATGGGGAGAGAACGTGGTAGTATTGGTAGTTTCGTCGGCTGACTGGCAGAGGCAAAGATTTACCCAGGTTCAGACCCCTCGGGTGGAGGTAAAGACCCAAATTCCTGCTTGTCTGTTATTGATCGTGTGAGATTATGCGGTTACAAGGTGGCTCCGGCGAGATGTCGATCTCGCTAGAGCTTTGGTGGTTTGAGTATGGCTTGGTCCTAGATCGGCACCCCTCCCAGCCTTTAAATAGGCTGGGTCTCGGGAGTTCATAACCGACCTAGTTTACACGTAAGGAAAGCCTAAACCGACTATGCCTATGACTAATCTTGGAGGGTACTCCATCTTCTTGGGCCTCTGGTCTTGGGCTTCGAATAGGCTCTTCGCTATTGGGCCTTAGTCGCCACGTGCACTAGGTACCCTCACGGTAGGGTACCCGAGATGTATACCCTTGTCACATCATATAAGGGTTATATCAATGTTTTATAATGATTTTTGGAATATTTCATAATTTTCCTAGTTTTATAGAATTAACCCTGCGCAGTCAGAAAACCCTATTTTCCATATTTTAATGTTTCAGGGACCCAAACGACGTCCAAATGACCTGGAAATTTACGAGCATCAGTTTTTGGAAGGAAGAAGACTTGGGAGCGAAGGAAGCGAACAAGCGGAGGCCCGAGGCCCAAAAGAGGGTGGCCCATGCGGCCAAGGAATCTGGCCGCGTGGGACCCACCATCTGGAGCCTCGAGGCTCCGTTGTCGTCGATCTTTTCGCCCACGACTCCGTCTTGACCTAAAACCGACTATAAAGATAGTCTCCGACGCCCTTCGGAAAGGAGCGTCGCAGAAACACAGAAACCACGAAACAGAGACCTGGAGTTGCAGATTGGAGGGGGAAAACTCCGGCGGGGCGCTGCCGGGGTGGTCTCCATCTTCTCCAACGACTTCTCCACCGTCTCCATGATGAAGGGGGAGTAGTCCACCCCCTGGACTTTGGGTTTGTGGTGGTAACTTGATCCAATCTCTCTATGTATGATCATTGTTGAAGTCCATATGATGTGCCTTGCATGATTATGGAACTATCTTTGTAATTCCTATGGTGGATATTGTGGTATGAGATGATATTATGTTATGCATTTACTGTCATGTTGGGATTTCTATGGTTTGTCATACTTTGGAGATATTCTATGATACATGTGATGGTTTGATTTATGCATAATGCCTTGTTTATCCTTGTCATGAGGTGATTGACACCACCAAGTGTGGATAGATGAGAGAGATGTGGTCATGCACACGAATTATGAATCATTGCACTCGTGTTTAGAATATTTTCCATTATGAAGTATGATGTATGTGGGTAGAGAGTGGCCTAGTGACAGAAGGCATAGGCATTAAGTGACAGTAATGTCGCCCAACATTCTTTATCTGAGGGTAAAAAGGAAGAAGTATGATGTGGGAGTGACAGCAACCACGCTAGCCTTACGAGGGTGACCTAGCAACACAAATGATTATTTTCTTTCAACTATGTGTTTTAGGACATGTAGCCGTCATAGAAGTTTACCATTAAAGCATGACAATTGTGTGTACTTTTTTATCTATAACATGATAATCACCATAGATGGGAGAGAGGATTGAGTGAACCCATGAAACCATGTCCATTGTTCCTATAAGAGAAAACCTTTGTCTTGTCCTCTTGCATTGAAGAGGATTGGGACACTTTTACATTCTTGTTTTGTTACATTAAACTTCCATCCATTAAATCAACCATCTTGTTCTTTAAACTTGTTTAGTGCATAATCAACTAAAACTTGTGACACTTTAGTTGTAGGGAATAGATAACTTTTCCTTCTTGCTCCTGCGGATCGATACCCTACTTCCACATTGAGAGGTGCTACAGTGATCCCCTGCTCTTGGGGGTTATCAACGACCTTCTCCCCCATGACCATCTTTCATAGAGTGTAGGTGGTCAAGTTTAGCAAACAACAGACTTAGATCAGTCGGTTCACCATAGAATGGCGCAGATTTCCTGAAGGTGACGTCCATACTTACAAACATACGTTTTGTAGAGGGATTCCAGCACTTATACCCTTGCTGACTTGAGGAATAACCCATAAACAAACTGCCCGTGGGTCTAACTTCCCAGTAGATGGCCTATCATTCCGAACAAAACATGTACTGCCAAATAACCTTGGAGGACAACAAATTTATTTTCTCCAAATAACAACTCACATGGGGATTTCATACCTAGTATCCTGGAAGGTGTTCGGTTGATCAAGTATGTGTGTCATGACTCCGTCACTTGGTGCCTGGTTGACGGGAGAGTATTTGAGGATGATGATGGTGATGATGAGTACTTCCCTGGCAACGGCGCCAGAAAACAGCTTGATGGCTACGTGTTGGTGAACCCCAAGAGGAAGGTTATGATGTAGACAGCAGTAAGTTTTCCCTTGAATAATCTAACCAAGGTTTAATCGGACCAGTAGGACTTGACGATCTATCGGAAGGTTGTTGATGTTGACTCCCCTGGCGCTAGGGAGCTTGCACCAACGTGGATTCTGCACAAACACAAACCAGAACTTTGCCCAACACGAAACAGAGAGGTTGTCAATCTCTCCGGTCTTGCAGAAACAAAGAGTTAAACGTATGGTGTGGAAAACAGCAGGAAAAACAGCAAGTAACAGGAAACAGATGATTGCAGCAGGTTGTGTAAACAGTATGAGGAAATTGGACCAGGGTCCACAGTTCACTAGTGGTGTCTCTCTCAGAACAGATAACTAGCATGTTGGGTAAACAAATTACAGCTGGGCAATTGACAAATAGAGAGGGCATAACAAAGCAATACATGCCAAGATGTCTACTATGAAATCTAGTTGGGCATTACAACAAAGTACATAGACCATTATTCCAACCGCATCTATGCCTAAATAATCCACCTTCAAGGCAGCATCCGCATCCTATTCAGTATTAAGTTGCTAACAACAGATTATTGCATGAAGTAAAGTGTGTAATGTAATCAATACAAGTGCCCTTGGACACTGCACCAATGTTTTATCCCTAGTAGCAACAGCACATCTACCATCTTAGACCTTTCTGTCACTGATCCAGATATCTAGAGACTGAACCCACTATCGAGCATAAATACCCCCTCTTGGAGTCACAAGCATCTACTTGGCCAAAGCATCTACTAGCAACGGAGAGCATGCAAGATCAAGAGCACATAGATAAACAACTTGAATAAACATGGTATCAATATTCATCGGATCCCAGCAAACACAACATCTAGCATTACAATAAGATGATCTTGATCATGTTAGGCAGCTCACAAGATCTAAACATGGAGGCACAAGGTAGAGAGACAACCATCTACTACTGCTATGGACTCCGGAGGCAGGCATGGTGATGTAGAGCCCTCCGGTGATGATCTCCCCTCCGGCAGGGTGCCGGGAAGAGCTTCAGAACTCCTCCGATCTGAGATTGACGATGACGGCCGCGACGGAACTTTTCGTGGAATATGATCGACCGTAATAGGGTTTTCGCGTCGCGGAGAATATATAGGCGAAGAGGCGGCGTCGGTGGCCGAGGGGGGCCACCACGCCATAGGGGGGCCGGGCCCACCCTGGGCCGCGCCCTAGTGTGGCGTGGCCCCCTGGTGGGTCTGCTCCGACTCCCCTTTGGACTCCGTGATCTCCTCGTGATATTATTGACGATGTCTTTTGTTTCGTCCAATTCCGAGAATATTTCCTTAATAGATTTTCTGAAACCAAAAACAGCAGAAAACAGGGAACTGGCACTGTGGCATCTTGTTAATAGGTTAGTCCCAGAAAATGCATAAAAATGATATAAAGTGTAACCAAAACATGTAGCAATTGATATAATAACAGCATGGAACATCAAAAATTATAGATACGTTTGAGACGTATCAAGCATCCCCAAGCTTAGTTCCTGCTCGTCCTCGAGTAGGTAAACGATAAAAACAGATAATTTTTGAAGTGACATGCTACCAACACAATCTTTGATCAAATAACAATGTAATGCACATGATCTGAATGAAGTGATCCAAGCCAATGGTCTATAGTTTGCAAGCAAGTAAATAAAGAGTAAACATAAGTGATCACACAAGTGCAAACTTTCATGAATAATACTATAAAACATTTAGAGATATAATAGTCTAACATAATAGTTAGTTCACAGCAGCAATAATTCTCAACATGAAAGTGTTTGTATCAACACAAAGGAAGATAATAGCTTCAGCTTTTGCTTCAACTTTCAACATGTATATCATATAGATAATGTCAATGCAAAGAATATGATCAACCAAACACAAAGTTATGTAAAAACTGTTATACTGGAGTTGACAATGATGTTTGCTTAAGTAGACAGAAAGAAGTGGGAAAACTGACTCAACATAAAAGTAAAAGAATGGCCCTTCGCAGAGGGAAGCAGGGATTAACATCATGTGCTAGAGCTGTAGTTCCCGAAGGCATATAGAGAGCATAAAATATTGTTTTGTAAGGTAATGGTGTATACAGGTGTCAACAAATCAAATAGCAGGTACTTGTCATCTTCCATGGCTAACTAACTTTTAGAGCGGTTCCGAGAGTTTTTAGGACTGCACTTGTAACAAGCACTTATTGGTGACACTCCTCCCAACCATTTACTTTCCACAAACCATGGCTAACCGAATCCTCGGGTGCCCACCAACATTCACCATGGAGGAGTGTCTATTTATTTATTTATAGGGTGGACTAACCAGCTCTTTAATGCCAATCCTTGTAAATTAATTAGCATGGAAGATGACAAATCTCACTACTACGTCCTTATGAGCTTTTCAAGTAGTGACACAAAAAGGAAATGTAACAGTTTTGAGTAGTTAGTAGATAGCACATGAAGAAATTTACTTGGAATGGTGAAAACACCACATAATAGGTAGGTATGGTGGACACAGGTGGCATGGATTTGGCTCAAGGTTTTGGATGTACAAGAAGCATTCCCTCTTAGTACAGAGTTTAGGCTAGCAAGGTTATTATAAGCAAACATCATTATCAACTGGAATAGCAAGAGTGTACATAAAACACAAGGTTTGACGAACCATAGACTCCCACTGTCTTCCTTGTTAACACATAGCCTTCATCCAAAAATTATCTAGACTACTATGGACTTCCAATTATGCAACAGATTATTATAGCAGAAAATCCTTATAGTAGTTCTTCATTAATAGCCATTACTTACATGATGCACAAGCTTAAACATTAATTACTTGACAGCTCAAAACAATTGGCAAGCATCAAATTACTCAAGACAACGATCTAAAAAGATTCATGTAAGCATTTTATACCACTACCACATGCATAGCATTTTTCTGGTCCAACCAAACACCAATCAACTTATTTGACAACTCTCCAAACAGATATAAGTGAAGCAAGAGAGTACTTTCTTCAAAAGAAACTGAAAGCTCTAACAAGAGATACATGAAAAACTGAGAGCTAACAGCAATAACAGCAACTAGACAGGAATACTCAACAAGTATAAGTGAAGCACAAGAGTATTCTAATGAAAAAGTGGAGCGTGTCTCTCTCCCAAACATGAATACTAGGATCCAACAAGTATAGCACAGCAAACAAAACAAAACAAACTGAAAACAAAAACACACTGACGCTCCAAGGAAGAGTACACTAGCATGAAGCAATAAAAATATAGCACCATTAGAGATGACCTGATAATTTGTAGATGAAGAAGGGGATGCCTTGGGCATCCCCAAGCTTAGATGCTTGAGTCTTCTTGAAATATGCTGGGGAGGTAAGCCTCCCCAAGCTTAAGCTCTTCACTCTTCTTGATCATGTAATATCATTCTCCTCTATCAACACTTGAAAACTTCCTTCACACCAAAACTTAACAGCTTTTCTCATTAGCAGGTTAGTGCACTAAAAGATAATACTTCAAAGTTCTAGCAAAGACAAAACTCACAAGCCAACTATTTTAAACATTAGCCACTGTTACTAGGCTCAAGTGGGCACTTTTACACGAAAAGAAACCACTTAAAAACTTGTAAAAGAGAGAATGCAAAATAAAAGACAGAATCTGTCAAACCAGAACAGTCTGTAATGACGAATTTTTTCGAGGCACTTACGATGCTCAGATGAAAACTTTTGAAATAATGAAAGTTGCGTAACATCATCAGGAACATGCACAAAAAGTTTCAGCATTTTTCGATTTTTTCTGATTTTCTACTGAATTAAACGGTGACGAACAGCAATCTGTCCCAATGCAGTCCCGAAAATAAAACCAACTTTGCATTAGTAACTCTCCTTGGCACAACAAAACAGCAAATAAAAGATACAAAGGAGTTGCTACAGAGGTAAACAAGCATCCTTGACTCAAAAATAAAACAGCAAATAAAAACATGGGTTATCTCCCAGAAGTGCTTTTCTTTAATGCCTTTGAGCTAGGCATGAAGAGATGCATCAAGTATTGTCAAGACCAGAAAATCCAAAACCATAATTTGTCTTGACACTAGTATCATGTGAGTATTTCATCTTCTTCCTAGGGAAGTGTTCCATACCTTTCTTGAGTGGGAATTGAAATTTTATATTCCCCTCTCTCATATCAATAACAGCACCAACAGTTCTCAGAAAAGGTCTTCCCAAAACAATAGGACAAGAAGGATTGCATTCAATATCCAAAACCACAAAATCAACAGGGACAAGATTGTTATTAACCATTATCAAAACATCATCAACTTTTCCTAAAGGTTTCTTCATAGAAGAATCAGCAAAGTGAACATCCAAATGACATTTTTCCAAAGGTGCAAGCTTGAGAATATCATATAAATTTTTAGGCATAACCGAAATACAAGAACCAAGGTCACACAAAGCATTGCATTCAAACTCACTCAGTTTCATTTTAATAACAGGTTCCCAATTATCATCTAACTTCCTAGGGATAGAAGCTTCAAGTTTTAATTTTTCTTCCCTAGCATGCATGAGAGCTTTGATAATATGTTCAGTAAAAGCCATATTTATTTTACTAGCATTAGGACTCTTAGCTAGCTTTTGCAAGAACATGATGACTTCAGTTATGTTACAATTTTCGAAATTGAAGTTGTTGTCATAAAAAACAATGGAGCAATTATCACCAACACCTCTAAAAATTTCAGCACTTTTACTAGGAACAAAAGTAGTGCTATCAGGCAATTTAAACTTTTTGTAGAGGTAGTAGAGACATTTCCAACACTTATTATCTTTTCACTAACAGTAGGGGGCGCATTAGCATGTGAGGCATCATTTGTTTCATTAGTAAAAATAGTGCAAACTCTAACAACACTATTTTGTTCAGCAATTTCAGCTTCTCTTTCTTCTCTCTCCCATCTTTCATGAAGTTCAGCAAGCATCCTAATGTTATTATCAATTTTAATTTGGATAGCATTGAGTGTTTTACTCTCTCTAATATCACTAGGAATAGCTTTTATTTTCAGCATTTCAACATCATGAGCAAGACTATCAACTTTAGCAGCAAGAGTATCAATTTTTCCTAGCTTTTCCTCAACAGTTTTATTAAAAGTAGTTTGTGTGCTAATAAAATCCTTAAGCATGACTTCAAGATCAGAGGGCACACTTCTATTGTTACTGTAGGAATTGCCATAAGAATTACCATAAGAGTTGCTACCATTAGCAGGATATGGCCTATAATTGTTGCTACCAAAATTATTCCTATAAGCATTGTTGTTGAAGTTGTTATTTTTAATGAAGTTTACATCAACATTTTTCTCATCATGAGCAACCAAAGAAGCAAGAGGAATATTATTTGGATCCACAACACCATGTCCATTCGAAAGCATAGTCATAATAGCATCAACTTTATCACTCAAGGAGGAAATTTCCTCAACAGAATTTACCTTCTTACCAGTTGGAGCCCTTTCAGTGTGCCATTCAGAATAATTTACCATCATATCATCAAGAAGCTTTGTAGCAGCACCCAAGTGATGGACATAAAGGTCCCTCCAGCAGCCGAGTCCAATAAATTCCTTGAAGAAAAATTTAGTCCTGCATAAAAGGTTTGGATGATCATCCAAGTAGTCAGTCCATGAGTGGGCAATTTTTAACCAAAGACTTCATTCTTTCCCAAGCTTGGGCAACATGCTCATTATCAAGTTGCCTAAAGTTCATAATACCACTTCTTAAAGAGATAATTTTAGCAGGAGGATAATATTTTCCAATGAAAGCATCTTTGCATTTAGTCCAGGAATCAATACTATTTCTAGGCAAAGATAGCAACCAATCTTTAGCTCTTCCTCTTAAAGAGAAAGGAAACAATTTCAGCTTAATAATATCACTCTCTACCTCCTTATACTTTTGCATATCACAAAGTTCAACAAAGTTGTTTAAGTGGGCAGCAGCATCATCAGTACTAACACCAGAAAATTGCTCTTTCATAACCAGATTTAACAGTGCAGGCTTAATCTCATAAAATTCTGCTTTAGAAGCAGGTGGAGCAATGGGTGTACAGATAAAATCATTGTTGTTTGTGCTAGTAAAGTCACACAACTTAGTATTTTCAGGATTACTCATTTTAGCAAGACTAAAACAAGCAAAGCACAACTCGAAATTAAAAACTAGATGCAGGAATTTAATTTTTTTGGGTTTTTGATTTTTAACAGCAAGCAAAACAAAACTAAAACAAGACAAAAACAAAGTAAAGAGATTGGAACTGAGAGACTCCCCTTTCCAATAGCCTCCAAGTCCCCGGCAACGGCGCCAGAAAACAGCTGGTGCCTGGTTGACGGGAGAGTATTTGAGGATGATGATGATGGTGATGATGAGTACTTCCCCGGCAACGGCGCCAGAAAACAGCTTGATGGCTACGTGTTGGTGAACCCCAAGAGGAAGGTTATGATGTAGACAGCAGAAGTTTTCCCTTGAATAATCTACCCAAGGTTATCAATCCAGTAGGACTTGACGATCTATCGGAAGGTTGTTGATGTTGACTCCCCCTGGCGCTAGGGAGCTTGCACCAACGTGGAATCTGCACAGACACAAACCAGAACTTTGCCCAACACGAAACAGAGAGGTTGTCAATCTCTCCGGTCTTGCAGAAACAAAGAGTTAAACGTATGGTGTGGAAAACAGCAGGAAAAACAGCAAGTAACAGGAAACAGATGATTGCAGCAGGTTGTGTAAACAGTATGAGGAAATTGGACCAGGGTCCACAGTTCACTAGTGGTGTCTCTCTCAGAACAGATAACTAGCATGTTGGGTAAACAAATTACAGCTGGGCAATTGACAAATAGAGAGGGCATAACAATGCAATACATGCCAAGATGTCTACTATGAAATCTAGTTGGGCATTACAACAAAGTACATAGACCGTTATTCCAACCGCATCTATGCCTAAATAATCCACCTTCAAGGCAGCATCCGCATCCTATTCAGTATTAAGTTGCTAACAACAGATTATTGCATGAAGTAAAGTGTGTAATGTAATCAATACAAGTGCCCTTGGACACTGCACCAATGTTTTATCCCTAGTAGCAACAGCACATCTACCATCTTAGACCTTTCTGTCACTGATCCAGATATCTAGAGACTGAACCCACTATCGAGCATAAATACCCCCTCTTGGAGTCACAAGCATCTACTTGGCCAAAGCATCTACTAGCAACGGAGAGCATGCAAGATCAAGAGCACATAGATAAACAACTTGAATAAACATGGTATCAATATTCATCGGATCCCAGCAAACACAACATCTAGCATTACAATAAGATGATCTTGATCATGTTAGGCAGCTCACAAGATCTAAACATGGAGGCACAAGGTAGAGAGACAACCATCTAGCTACTGCTATGGACCCGTAGTCCAGGGGTGGACTACTCACGCATCACTCCGGAGGCAGGCATGGTGATGTAGAGCCCTCCGGTGATGATCTCCCCTCCGGCAGGGTGCCGGGAAGAGCTTCAGAACTCCTCCGATCTGAGATTGACGATGACGGCCGCGACGGAACTTTTCGTGGAATATGATCGACCGTAATAGGGTTTTCGCGTCGCGGAGAATATATAGGCGAAGAGGCGGCGTCGGTGGCCGAGGGGGGCCACCACGCCATAGGGGGGCGCGGGCCCACCCTGGGCCGCGCCCTAGTGTGGCGTGGCCCCCTGGTGGGTCTGCTCCGACTCCCCTTTGGACTCCGTGATCTCCTCGTGATATTATTGACGATGTCTTTTGTTTCGTCCAATTCCGAGAATATTTCCTTAATAGATTTTCTGAAACCAAAAAAGCAGAAAACAGGGAACTGGCACTGTGGCATCTTGTTAATAGGTTAGTCCCAGAAAATGCATAAAAATGATATAAGTGTAACCAAAACATGTAGCAATTGATATAATAACAGCATGGAACATCAAAAATTATAGATACGTTTGAGACGTATCGTCACTCCACAAGAACTTGGGAACATTCATTGTGTACATGAACGAGCGGGCTACTTCTAGAACATGACGATTCTTGCGCTCTGCCACACCATTTTGGGAGGGTGTCTGGACACGATGTTTGATGAAGAATACACTGGCAGACAAGAAGGCCCCAAAGGTGCATTCTGATACTCTGTACCATTGTCAGTCCTGATCACCTTCACCTGCACCTGATACTGATTCTTCACATCTGCATCAAAGTTCTAAAAACAGCGAAAGACCTCATCCTTGTGACGCATCAAATAAACCTAAGTCATACGAGAATAGAAGTCGATAAAGGCAACAAGGTACTTCATTCCATTTACCGATACCACTATGCAAGTCCATACATCTGAATGAATGAGCATAAAAAGGAGATATACTCATAAGCCCCTTACTCACATATGAGTCTCTTGTGTGTTTAGCATATTCGCAAGCATCACATGTCAATGTGTCCTTGCCTATTCCACACATAACATCCGGAAATATTCTACTCATTTTATGAAAAGATACTATCGGTTACGCAGCGAAAATTTAAAATTTCTCGACATGCATAACTAAACCGCCAGGATCTATTCTATGAATATATACTGCACCCCATAATGCGATGATCAAGAATACTTACAAACACCGTTGCGTAAGATCTTGTGTTTGTCGAAGTAGATGTTGGTGAAGCCGATGAAGAATCTCACATCCATGCCGGGATGTGAGATTGTTGCCTTTTCCACGTCCGAGGATTGCACGTAGCAACCCGCTCTTCAAGTATCCACGCGTACACCTTGCCAACCCGCCAGCGCTCCGCCGTGCGAGAAATCAGCGCCAGACAAAGAGAAACTGTCTTGCGGCGTAGTAATGGTGGTTGATCTATCGAACTTGATTAGAACAATATGAGACAGGAGAGATCTAATTCTCAACACATGAGATCTAATTAGAGAGATTAGAGAAACGTCTAATTAGAATAATTAGAGCGTCGTTGAAAGGACAATGATGTCGCCTAGGGGGGGTGAATAGGCGATTAAAACTTTTTCGGTTTAGGCTTGATAATTGCGGAATAAAACTAGCTGTTTAAATTAACAAGCGAACAACCTAAATAAACTAGGCTCACCTATGTGCACCAACAACTTATGCTAATCAAGACAAGCAACAAGGTGATAGCAATATAGAATACTTCAAGCACGAAGGCTATCACAATGTAAAGTGCATAAGTAAAGAGCTCGGGTATAGAAATAACCGAGGCACGCGGACGAGGATGTATTCCCGAATTCCTCCTTTTTAGGGGAGTACGTCTCGTTGGAGAGGTGTGAACCAACACAATGGTTCAACAACCACAAAGGTTTCACCTTCTTCTCCGATGAACCGCACCACAAAGGTTTGGTTCACCTTCCACTATCGGAATCCTTCGAGGCGAAAATCCGGAGCCTTTCAACAACGATCCGGGGCGCAACCCACAATGGGATTGGGGGCTCCCGAACAGCTACAAGTGACCACACAAGGGTCTCAACCACCACACGGGCGTCTAGGGTCCAAAGACCCAAGAGTAACAAGTTCACAAGCTTTCAACTTCCATGAATCCTCGTGGAGAGCACAAACCGATGCAATGAAGCAATGGCAAGAGCACAAGTGCTCAAATTCTTCACTCTCAAATCCCACCACAAGCAACTAATGCTTATGGGGGAGAAGAGAGGAAGAACAAAGAAAAACTCAACAAATGGAACTTCAAGAACTAGATCGAAAGGGTTCCCCTCACTTAGAGAAGAAACGGCTTGGTGAAAATGTAGATCTAGGTCTCCTCCTTCAATCCTCCAAAAATCAACGAGTTTGGGTGGAGGGATTGGGAGTAATTGAAGAAATGAGCTTGCAACAATGGAGGGGAAGAAATTCTGGGCGAGCTAAAGAGCTGGAGGTAGAATATCCGGCCTAGAAAACAAAAGGTCCGGCCCAAATGTCCGGTTTTACCAGAGGCTCGCACTCGGGGCTCGAAACGAGGTAAAAACACTTTTTAGGGCCGGAATATCCGGCCCCCGACCCCGGATATTCCGCCCCCCAGATATTCCGGTTGACAGAAACAGAGATACGAAAACTGCAATATCTTTTTCATCCGGACTCCGTTTTCGATGATCTTGGGCTCGTTGGAATCGTAACGAAGAGCACAATAAGATCATGCAGAGAAACATCATAGTCCAACAATGGAGGATAAAACCAAATGGGGAAAGGTTAGACCTCTCGATAAAAGAACAACCGATAAAACCTCCAAACCAAAACCGCAATATGTTTCTCATCCGGACTCCGTTTTCTATGATCTTGGTCTTGTTAGAAGATACTCACAAGCTCTACAAGATTAAGCATATTCACATCATAGTACATCATGTGAGGAGGAGAACACAAGAGGAGAGTTTGACCTCTCTACAAAGAGACGGACCGGTAAAACCTCCAACATAAAAAACACCACAAGATATTCAAATGAAATCTGTTTTTGATGAACTAGAGCTTGGTATGGAGATGAACACAAGCTCTAAATTCTCACATGGATAAAAGACAAATAAGAACCAAGAAAGAATGATATGCCAAGTATGCAAAGGTTTGAGCTCTCCACAAAGATGCGATCAAGTTACTCACTTGAGAGCCCCTCTTGATAGTACGCCGTCTATCCTATAACCCGTCTCCCACTAACACCATGAGACCGGTAAAATGGAAACCCTATCAAGATCATACCTTTGCCTTGAGCATTCCACTTGAGCTAGATGATGACGATCTTGACTCCCTCAAGTTGGAACACCTTTCTTGATTATGCTTGCTAGCACATGCTTGATGAAGACTTCTCCAAATGCTCCCCCATGCCCCATGATGGAAGAGCCTTGCTAATCTCCGTCTTCATGAATCCACTTGCACTTCATCTTCTTATCTTGATATGTATGATGGCTTGGAGATAACATGAAGTTCACTCAATCTTCTTTTCCAAGCCATGCTTGCAATAAGCTCAACTCTTCACATGACCATTCTTCATATAAACCCTTGGATGGAATCTTGGTCATCATGTAAACTTCTAGAGTCCAACACATGTACTCCAATCTTTTCCTATGGACAAGATATACAAGAATATCTCAATGCAAACATTAGTCCATAAAGATTGTCATTAATTACCAAAACCACGCATGGGGCAACACATGCACTTTCAGTCGTCTAATTACACAATATCTCAGGAGAGAGGAACTTGTGCAATTGTTGTGTTTGATGTGTTCTCATTGTGGGAGGGGTGTAGTATATAAGGGGGAGAGGGGGCTGGTGCGCCGGCCCTAGGGAGGCTGACCATCCCCTCTCCCTAGTCGGTTTGGGAGTTGGAGTCCATCTAGGACTCCCCCTTCCCTTTTTCCCTTTTTGCCTATTTTCTTTATTCCTTCCTAGTCCAATTCAAAATTCTTTAAATCTCCAATTTGGACAAGGAAAGAGAGGAGGGGACTTAGTGTGGCTAGCCCACACTAGGTGTGGCGCGGCCCCATGGGCACCCCCTCCTCTCTCCTCCGGCGCATCCCCCCTTCCTTGTAAACCTCCGAAACTCTTCCGGAACCAAATATACTCTATAGATAAAATCATCGACTCTATCCACTGATGTCGGAAACACTTTCCGGCATCCCGGAACATCTCATGTTCACTACTTTTCTCTCTCGGGACTCTCAGCCCTAAAACCGGCATTTCTGCCTCTCATGTAAACCTCACCGGAACATCTCCGATTCTCACCGGAGTTGTTCATGTGATATCAGAGGGACTCCGACACCTTCTCATAACCATTATTACTACATATTTTTATTCTCAACAAAGGATTGGCTACAACTTAAGCGTGTGACCCGGAAGGTTCGCTAACATATAGACATGCCCAAAATACTTACCGAACAATAACTAGCATTGGGATCTAGACAGACGTACTAGCTCCTATATACTCAAGAGTGAACAAGGAACCTTTTGTGTTTCTCATTACGCTAATCCCCTTACATACAGGATACAAATGATATCACGAGGTGAGACAATGTGCTCTAATGTGATCAAACCATTCAATCATAACACATATAAACTCGTACCAATATCATCATCTTTTCTCACTCCGTATTCTTGATGTCCGGTGATAAATCACACTGTGTCTGGCCAGACGATTGGGTGACATCAGTAATACATGAGATGGCCCTGATGAATGTATCTCTCTGTCGTCTGGAGGAGTAAGTACCAATCTTGAATAATCTCCGTTCCTTTACGTAATCTTCCTTACCCCTCAAAAGTCACTGTTATGATTCCCACTTAAGGCCGAACGTTTGATGACAATCAAGGTTTAAGTGTCGAAGACGCGGTCACGAGATATTCTCATAGTATAGGAATATAGCTAATGAAAACTCCATTATGATCAATTGCTAATTTCATATCTCACGATTTGTCTCTTAGCAAGAGCATACAATTGGGTCGGTTCAGTACTATTGCCATCCCGACAATATACTCTCATAGTTGTTGACTTATACAAATTTAATGATCAAGAAAACATGATCAACTAACCACAAGGTGAGCCAGTCTTAGAGACAAGACCAGGAACACTTTTCTTGTTCGTATATCTACACATGCATTGGAGGTTTTCCTCTTGAATACGTTGTATTTGCTATTCAAGTGCCAATGCAGTTATAGCATAAAGATATAAACATTAATAATAAACTCGAAGATATAATAATAACTAAATATTATTGTCTCTAGGGCAAATCTCCAACATATACATGCCCCATCCTAAAGGTGATGGATCATCACATGCTTCTCCTCGTTTGTCGCTCCTAAATTAAGCAACCGAATTTTTCAATCAATGTACAAAAGCCCCCTACACCTGGTGTCGGTCCCAACCATCTACCTCGTTTGTCGCTCCTAAATTAAGCAACCGGATTTTTCAAAAGTCACACTACAGTCAATTTGATCAATCGGTGCACTTAAAGAGGCCAAATTGACAGGAAACACTACAACATGCAAAACTGAGGATAGAGAGATGTTGGGAGTACACTTTACTGTGCCAACCCCGGCAACATGCTATTTTGTACCATCAGCTGTTTGAATGGTACCCTTGTGAGTTGGATGATGTTTATTCTAAGACTCAAACACGGAGAATTTACCCGCAACATGCTTAGAAGCACCGGAGTCTAGAACCCATTATGTATCAATTTCATTAGTAGCAAGGGATGCCTTTTCAGAATTACCCTCATTCGTAGAGGCCCAATGAGTAAAGTCTCGATAAGTAGCACCATTTACTTTTGTGTCCTTTGATGTCCCATTGTCATCTTGAACTACCATGTGTGACTTCTGACCCCCTAGTGTCCTGAATATCCACCTCTATCTCTAGCATTCTGACCCCCTGAGTATCCACCTCTGCCTCCAGCAGTCTTGTTGCCTCCCCTCTGTAATTTCCCCTGCCTCTGCCACGAGTTGGGCAGTTCCACTTCAGGTGACCTGGCTCCACTACCAAAAATATGTTGATCCACGACGTTTTGGTTGCTACATTCCGATAATGTCGTGAGAATTCGTCGTGGATTGGCCAATCTAGTGAAAATGTCGACGTATTTTTATTTTTTTCGTCGTTGATGGCTAATGGGCCTAGAAAAGCCCATGTTTCTGGGACAATTCGTAGAAAATGTCGCGCAAGAGGGTTGGATACGTCGCGCGAGAGGTGGAATTCTAACCCAACACCTCCTCCTCCCTGCTGTACAGGGTTGCCACCAGACCACAGAACGACTTGTGATTTCTATGCTACATGCACTCTATTAATACCATGAATTAACTCGGCGAGATAAATCGGGTCCATTTTAACATTACTTTTTTTTCTACCGAAGTCAATGTATGTGTGTGCATGTGACGCTTCCATGTAGAACCCAGCGATAATAATCAAAACAAACAAAGGACATAGGTGAAAGTGCATGGCGTCCCCATGTATGGTTTTGGTAATTAATGACAATCCTTATGGACTAATGTTTGTGTTGAGTTATTCTTATAGGTTTGTCCATTGGCATCGCTTGAACTCCATGTGTTGGATTCAAAGTTGTATGCCATCAAGATCATTGATTATAATGGACATATTTGATATGATCAAGAAGATGAACATATACAAGGTTGATCAAGACTAAGTGCAAAGAGTGGATTCAAGTTGATCAACACACAAAGCTAAATGATATACCATGTGGGATCATGTGATCCAATGGTATGCTCATGGAGGATGACGTCAAGTGGTGATCGTCATCAAGATTGAGGTGTGCAACTTCAAGATGGGCATCTAGAAGATATCATGCTTGAAGCTTGCAACCCATTTGGAGATAATGGTCAAGTGAAGATGTTAATAAGAGAGGCACTCCCATCTTGGTGTATGGGGGAGCGATATGTGAGTCTTCACCAAGCAAAGCGCAATCAAGAAAGGTGGTCCACTTGAAGAGATCAAGATCGTCATCATCTAGCTCAGGTGGAATGCGCAAGGCAAAGGTATGATCTTGATAGGGTTTCTACTTTACCGGTCTCATGGTGTTAGTGGGAGACCGGGTTATAGGATAGATACCGTACTATCAAGAGGGGCTCTCAAGTGAGTAACTTGATCGCATCTTTGTGGAGAGATCAAACCTTTGCATACTTGGCATATCATCTTTCTTGGTTCTTACTTGGTTTTTCTCCTTGTTGGGTTTTGGTGCTTGTTGTGATCTTCATGACAATCCCAAGTTCTCCGAAAACGGATTTCGTATGGAAAACTTGTTGCGTTTTCGGGTTGGAAATATTATCGGTTTATCCTGGAGGAAAGTTTCACACCTCCATGTGTGTCAACTTAAATCTATTTATGGTTCTTAATATTATCGGTTTATCCTTGAGGAAAATTTGTTAGAAAGCTCTTGTTGCTATCTTTCCACCAAAATTGGTTTCATCTCATTTGGATTTTCCTTGCCTTAGTTATGCATGTTCTGTTGTTTCTGACAGTTTGCAAAACCGGAATATTGGGCCGGACTATTTGTGTCAGGGCCGGATATTCCGGGGTGCTGGTTTTTTTGCTAAGGAACTTGTGTGCAAGCCTCTGTTGCTATCTTTCCAACAAAATTGGTTTCACCTCATTTGGATTTCGTACGTAAAAGTTATTGGGTTTGCAGTTTTCGCTCTGGAGGTTGTCGGAATATCCGATCCTGGTTGGCTCGGATTATCCGATTCTCAAGGTTGCTCGAAATCGGCTAAGGACTTAAAGCAACTAGTTTTGCGGCGCTCTGGAGGTTGTCAGAATATCCGATCCAGGTTGGCTCGGATTATCCGATTCTCAAGGTTGCTCGAAATCGGCTAAGGACTTCAATCAACCAGTTTTGTGGCGCTCTGGAGGTTGTCGGAATATCCGATGCAGGTTGACTCGGATTCTCCGATCCATCGGATTATCCGATCCTGACTTGTGTCGGAATATTAGACTCCCCTGTCTGCAATGGCTACATTTCTGGCAGGGGTATAAAAACCCCTCCACCTACCTCCAACCAGCAAGCTTTTCCCAGCACGTTTCTCTCTCTCTCTCCCACCATTTGTTGACCTTGGAAAGCTTGTCCCTCTCTCAATTCCTCCCATGATTCTTGCATATCTTTGAGGGAAAAGAGAGAGGAGAACTAGATCTACATTTCCACCAATCCATCTCTCCTCTAAGTGAGGGGAACCCTTTCGATCTAGTTCTTGAAGTTCCATTTGTTGAGTTCTTCTTTGTTCTTCCTCTCTTTTCTCCCCATAAGCATTAGTTGCTTTTGGTGGATTTGAGAGTGAAGGATTTGAGCATTTGTGCTCTTGCCATTGCTTTTGTGCATCGATTTGCTCTCTCCACGAGAATTCGTGGAAGTGAAAGTTCGTGAGCTTGTTATTCTTAGGTCGCTGGACCCTAGACGGTGATTGAGACCTTTTGTGGTCACATGGGTGCTCCCAATCCTTTTGTGAGTTGTGTCTCAAGATTGTTGTAAGGGACTCGATTTCCGTCCAAAAGGAAATCAATAGTGGAAGGTGAACCGAGCTTTTGTGCGAGGTTCATCGGAGAATAGGGTGAGGCCATTTGTGGCGCCTTGAGTTTGAAACTCACACCCCTCCAACGAGATGTACTCCGCTAAAAAGGAGGAACTCGGAAATACATCATCGTCTCTGCGTGCCTCGGTTATTTCTATACCCGAGCTCTTTACTTATGCAATTTACATTGTGATAGCCTTCGTGCTTGAAGTCTATATCTTGCTATCACCTTGTTACTTGTCTTGCTTAGCATAAGTTTTTTGTGCACATAGGTGAACCTAGTATATTTAGGTTGTATGCTTGTTAAATTAAAACACCTAGTTTCATTCCGCATTTAACAAGCCTAAACCGAAAAAGTTTTAAATCGCCTATTCACCCCCCTCTAGGCGACATCCTTGTCCTTTCAAGAGGTGGGATTCGAACCGTAGACCTGCAGGTCGCAACAGATGACAGCTACAACCAGGCCACATCAACTTCCCTGTAGATGGAACATACGCAAGCTATTTGTAGCTTTTTTCGGTCTGACGTGGAAAACTACTTTTCTCTTTAGGAATGCTAGAAAACAATAAATACTTTCAATAAAATAAGATAATAACTCAAGTTTATCATTTTCCCTACCAGCTAGTATACATAAAAGGATTCCATGCAAAAGGATTTTTTTTAATTTTTTTTCACATTCTTTGATTTTTTTGAAAATATGGTCAAAATGGCCAACATTGCTATTCAATGCAAGGGGTCGAATTTTTCAAAAATGGCGATGATTCTGTGATATCTATCTATTATATAATTAAAACACAAGATAACCAACGGTGGAGATTAGCTAGACATAATCAAGTCATGAACAACGGCCAAGATTTACTTTTCGTAACATCCGGCCGGTGGCAATTTCCATACGGACATAGGGTGTCCATCTCTCCTACGTCTACAAACAACAGCTCATCACGGTGGAAAGAACAGAGTCCCTCTAGAAATCACAAAAGGAAAAAAAAAAGACCCATGTACGTCAATGAAATAAATGGTGTAGACTAATCAATCCTATCTAGCGACAAAAGAGCTAGCCGGCCCGCTGCAATGCATGTATTTTTGAGGGTCAATGGATTCTTTGCTATCGATCGTCGTGCTACCGATCTCGACGGCATGACCACGTACATGAATCTGTCGAAGGCATGCCGAGCGAACACAAATCGAACCAGAGCTGCGCGACGACCCCGGCCGACGACGTCCAATGTCTCGGGAGACGACAATACGGAAGACACAAGCATGAAGCTCGGCCTACAGAGGCTCCGGCACTTCGGGTGGAACACGATCTACCATCGATCGGCGAAGATTTTTATGGATTGGTCGATCTCCGTCGCAGAAGGATTAAGTCTTCACCAAGGCTATGGGGACCTCGATAAGTTCATGGCGACAACGGCGATATCACGCATTCACGCCGACGATGCTACCTCGATACGACGACCGCGATCTAGCGCAATGAAGCTGACAAACTCAGGAGGTTTTCTCAGTCTACGAGCAATCCGTATGACAATATCCAAGATCGATCTGGTATGAAGCCACAATATTTGAAGCCCACATGTCTGTTTGAATCGATGGCGACGTACCGACCCTAGGACAAAGCGCTGGTGTGGCGCCCGACGGCAGTAGAGGATTTGGTGACCCGGCATGTAGTTCTGCATCAGCCGGGCTTAATTATTATTCTCTGATGATTCGCCTAATCCAATTGATCATTGTTTTTATATTAATCGACCTCGATCGTTGCAGTCTGCAACCCTGCGCAAGAGACCTCACGAGTTGTATAGCCATAACGGCAAAAGCGGCGGCGTCCACATACAGCCATCACAGGATCCAGCGGCACCATCGCGTTCAGGAATGAGCAAGGATTGCACATCTGAATTTCTTAACAATCCATTTGTCGGTATGTAGTTTGCCCATTGCTTCTTTTCGTATGCAGCTAGCCAATAATTATTGATCTGTTCGTTGTGCAGTTCTCCCAATATAGGTGATCCAATTTTTAATCTGCTTGGGGAAGTACATCTACCGAGGATCTGCAACCTGGAGGTTTAAACAAATAATACTTCAGTGTTTTCTGACTTCCCGGTTCTGTATGAATATTTGGTCTGCTAAATAATGGATGAGTCCAAAGCCAAGGTATACAAGTATACAACTTTCTTTACATATTTAACAATGGATTTTTTCTATTGCCTAAACTAATACTAAGATTTTATTACCTTCTGTTTCGAAGGGTGATACGATACAGATACGATACATGCTATTATATGGAAGAATATGGTGGATACACAAATCTGGATATACCCGAGACTTCGGAACTTCATGGCGTGTAAGAAACACAATTATTATTTACTTATAAAATAAAATGTTATTACATATTATGAATCGATTTACTAATTGAAGTAGTACTCCCATTTTTTAGTCATTCGACGGAAGAAACTTTACCAAAAAATATGGAGATAGATAAAAGTACTCAAGGCACATTGGAAGAGCAAATATTTTGCAGAAGAAAAAGATTTAAAGAACTTACAGGAAACAGACATGACAACCCAACATATGAGGAATGCATCATACTTCTTTAAGATATGATACCATACAACTTTCAAAGACCTATAAATGTGTTTGACATATTTCTGTGTTATAGCATACTCTTTGAAGAGCTAACTTTTACTACGGATTTTCAGGACTTTGTGTTCACAAAATAGCCACAATTGATCGGTTATTCAATGGTGGTACATGTCATTTGGTGTATGCAATAAAATTGCTATCAATGAATTTGACAATTATTTTTGCAAGAACTGCAACATATATCCAGAAGGTGTAATACCACGGTAAGAATATATATTGATTTGAATATAAGTGTTTACTATAAATTTTACAAGGTGAAGAGGTGACATACCGAAGCCTGGATACCATGTGCAAGACAACAACGAACATCAGCAGATTGGAAAACATGTATCCTACTGAGCTCCTCGACACCTTGAAGTTCCCAGGAAACCCAGACCATCAGCTAAAACTGAAGGTAGGTTTGCTGGTGATGCTCCTACGCAACATCAACCAAGCTGCAGGTTTATGCAACGATACGAGAATGACAATAACACAACTTGGAAACAAATTCATTGGGGTACAAGTAATTACTGGAACGCACGTTGGCGAGAAGTATACATACCTCGGATCATCATGTCACGAAGCCACTCAAAATTGCCATTCATGGTGAAAAGAAGGCAATATCCATTATCAGTTTCCTTCGCGATGACCATAAATAAGAGCCAAGGACAGTCCTTAAACAAGGTAGGAATATATTTCATATTTGAATAACAAAGTATTCTGCCATGGGCAATTATAGGTGGCATTGTCAAGAGTCACAAACAAAGAAGGATTGAAGCTGCTAACAGATGACAAAGAGTGTCCAAGTGAAGACAGTGCAAAGAATATTGTTTATAAGGAGAATTTCTAATTTACAGAGGAGTACAAAACATTTGAAGTAGTGACTGATGGAGTGGAGACCTGATCGACAAAACAGAGCAAACATGCCAAAATATGGGACATCATATTGTAAACAGGAGATACGATAATTCAGCTCCACCAAACATATTCCTGCTTGCTTAACATGATTCACATGGACGTTATATTATTTTTCCATAGGCACGTACATCATGAAGCCAAAATCACAAAATAGCACGAGTAACCCAAATCTTCTCCTCTCATCTCATCTATCTAAAGCTACAGACCTACAGAACAAACAATCAAACGCTAAAATCTCTCTGACAAATAATGCAAAATCCAAATTTCGCCTAAATAATCTATCTCAAAAAATGGCTAGAGTATGGAGATTTTGTCTGTTCTTTCAAATCTATCCTGGAGATGGCACCAAATGTTATTTTAAATATGGGATAAAATATAAATTTGCGATGGAGATAGGATGATGGATTACCTGGGGCTTCTTTGGTCCAAGCTAAACAACATGAGCTATCAGATGATCTGCAATTATAATTTGGGGAGGAAATTAGAAACGGGGAAGCGGCCGTGAAGGGGAAACTGCAACAGTGAGGAACGCACCTTGACTGCTGAATGCGGGCCGCAGCTGCCGCCTTCGTCGTGGTCGACCACGTCCAGGTACAAGCCGGTCGCGCACAGTGCAGCAAGCACTAACTTTGACGGCCGCCGCCGAATCAGAGACGGCGAGATGCAGCATTGCCGGCAGGTTCAAATCAGCGATGGCGAGATGCAGCATCAAAGGCAGGAAATGCCATATCCGTGGTTGAATCGCGCATCCACAGCTTGGTCAACAATCGCAACCAAGAACATGACCTTGAATACATTGGAGAAATGAGAAATGGATTGGGTATGGTCGATTAACTGACCGGTAGAGAAGAGAAAGGACATTTCTCTTCCATCCTGTACACAAGAGAGAGAGGGTACAGGGAGTACACACAAATTTACAGCGTGTCCAAAAAATGTAGTGAGAAATTAATGGTCAGACAAAATGCAAATATTTATGGAATATTTAAGGAAAAATATGGGTAAATAATCGTAAATAGGTTTATTTTAAAAAATATTAAAAAATATGGATATAGGAAAATACCATCTAATCCTAATAAGATATAAAATCTGACTACAAATTCAATTGTGAATATTCAAATGTAAAGAAGAGGAAACTGAAGAAAAGTAGAGGAAGGAGGTTAAGGAATTGATACAAGAATCGTCGGAGTATTTACTTGGACCCAACCATATTGTAAATTACAAACTAAGTAAAAGTTCAACTCCGAATTTGCATAAAATGGAAGAAAAATTATAAGACCATATTGAAACCTGAAATTATTTTAGTATTCGGAAAAAATCTTAAAGTATTAAATCTATACCTATTGGATAATGTTTCTATAAACTTTAAAAGTGTGATACAAGATATAACATCAATATATAGTCTAGCCGCGCAAATGCGCGGGCCACTCTGCTAGTTATACTATTAAAACAACAAACAATCAACGGTGCTGATTTAGCAATTTTAATGTAAGAAGTTTTAACGATGGAGATTTGTGGATGCATCTAATCGTGCGATATGGTAAAAAAAAAAGGAAGCATGCATGTGCGGTTTGGACTTCCGGAGCATATCAGAACTCTCGCCGGTTTCCTAATTGCTGAGATTGAACGATTTAAAATATGCCTGTGTACGAACATACTTGGAACGTGCTGGCTCATGAAACGTAAGCCGGCAGGACTGCACTAACGCGATATGGACACGACTACTAATAGAAAGCTATCAAGTCCAGATCGTATAGGGTCAGTTAGCTGCAGTATTTATATGCTCTCATCCGTGTCCTGGACGATCGTACGAGAGAAGACGATCAAGAAGAGAGAGATGCTGACCTGGACATCGAAGCTAGGTGACGCTGCATGTGACACCGGCGACAACACCAGCGGCTCCGGCGACCACAATGGATTACAAACTATGGTGGTCGTGTAGCAGCAATCACAATATGGCCATTGTGTGGATCCCCGAATACACATAGAGACTCTGATCGATGAACCCGAAGCAACATCGACCAACGATGGTGGACGTGCAGCAGCAATCACAATAGCCGTTGTGTAGATCTGGAGACAGAAAATAGCACCCCGGATCAGCATAGAGCGTCTGATCGATCAACTCAAAGCGACATGGTCGATCTCGCTCCGACAAAGCTAGCTCGAGGAGACGGCGGTGATCTTGTGCCAAGGAAGTCAAGGATCTCACAAGGTGCCATTAGTCTACCTAAAGGTCTTCGAAGAATCCCTATGATGAATTCTTCAATATTCATCTGCTGTGAAGCTACGACCGACGATGGGTACAAGGCAGGTTTGGATCCATAGCGACATGAAAAATATTTGGTGATCCACCGTGCGTCCATAGTTTAAATCAGCTGGCCGGCTTGATTATTTTCGGATCACGGACATGGACTCAAGATTAGTATTCGATTTCATCGAAAAAATTGTTTGTGATCATCCAATGGTTGAAGTCGATTCCAATTAAATTAATTTTGTGCAGGATCTCGGTTTTTGTCAGCGTTCATTAAAGTTCAATCGTCGAGGTCGCATATGCGCGCAGCTTAGTGGTTCCGATGAGCCGTGCCATGAAAAGCTTCCAGCTTTGGGATTAGTTGAGATATAGATGAAACGGCGCAAGAAGGGAAGATGGTGCGGGAAGGAAGCAACTCGATATTTGAGAGTAGAGCTGACGAGTTATAAAGCGTAGCGGATAGACTGAGTTCATGGGTTTACCTTCTGTAGGGTTTCGACATGACCAAAACAACCGCCATCCACCCATCCACGGATTCAAGGACGATGAGTCCTGAACCTCAGAAGGCAAACTACAAATTAGTTCTGATCAACTGGACTACTCGGGTGTGGGGCGGGTGCCAACAACCGGAAACAGCAGCGAGCAGTAACGTCGGACGCAATCAGAAGACCATGGATCATCTCGCGAGGTCCTAGGCGGCACCAGAGAAGAAGGCGCCGCGTAGCCAGTCACCACTCGCGGTGAGAGGCTGTCGTACACACAACATAAAACCTGCATGTCCATGGCCAACGTTCTGCACGCACAAGACAGGAAAAGCTGCACAGGCTCTTCGACAGGGTGTATAATTTCAGCTGGCCGAATGACCGGCTAGCTACGAATGTACTCCACCCATGAAAATATTTTATACCTGGCCATCCATGACTGATTTGTAGGCGCAACATTGATCGAAGCATAAGCAGATTAATCGCATGCCAAGTTGATACAGCAGGACAACATAAGAAGCCGCCAATCGGGCAACTAAAATAGTTGTATCAATTTGATTAGCAGTTTTGTCAAAGATAAATAGCGTGTATCACATATTAGCTATATTTCCTTTACGGAGGATATGCATGATCACCTACTAGCTAGGCCACGGGCACATCTGATGGCATGTATCATATCTGATATGGACTACCCATCAACACAGTAAAACCGAATGCTAGATCAATGGACAAACGTAAAGCTAGCAAAAAGGTAGAGTTTGAATTTTCACAAACTAATATGCTATGACTATACGAATTGGATAACTACTTATACGTCTGAAGTTTTCTGGAAAAATATTCATGCAATATATATTTATTTCAGATTTTACCTGCATTAGTAAATATATGAATACTTCCTAAAAGTAATTTAACCAAACATCTCTAGCTTTGACAACTAATATAAGCATATAGATGTATTGTTCCACTATCCAAGGTAAGATTTGTTATGCAAGTTCCATCCCATTTTACAAATGGGAAAGGTTAGCCATTTGGTCACCTGATCCCTTAAGAATTGTCCGGATGTGTATCTTTTCTGATAATCTGGTATTAATAAGTAACACAATATATACGTGAAAATTAAAAACTATCAGTACATAACAAAGCTAGCCGCGCAAATGCGCGGGCCACCCAGCTAGTTATCACTACTTGTGTATCTTAAAATGATTTTTGGAAAAAATAGGAGCATACAATCACACACTTGTAGTTCAAATTTGAATTAATTTCACAAAATTGGCATAAAGTCATTTAAATGAGCGAAATTCGGTAGAAAGCGAGAAAATTTCTAATATTTGGTTATTATCCATAGCATTTGGACTACTTTTTGGGAAAAGTGGATGGCTGCCATTTTGCACCATATTTTTTGTACTTGCTTCACAAAAAAGTCATTTTTTGCACTTGGAAAATGGAAAATGATATTTCAAAAAATAATTTTGAAAACTCAATTTGGCAACATTGTTTCCCATACCAAGATACACATATGAGTCAAATATGGGTACTTTATCACAAACTATGACACGAGAATGGACATAACTTGGTCATTTGACTGGAAACTTATATATGTTTATAGATGATAGACCTTTTTGTGAAGTATTTTTTTTATAAAGTATGTCGAAACTCCAGTTTATCATTTTTGCTAGAAACTAGTACACATAAAAGGATTCCATGCCAAAGGATTTCTTTTTTTGAGTTTTTATTCACTTTCTTTGATTTTTTAAAATATGGTCAAAATGGCCACCATGGCAATTCATCTAAAGGGGTCCAATTTTTCAAATATCGACGGTTCTGTGATATAATCACTACTTGTGTACCTTAAAATGATTTTTTAAAAAAATCAGAGCAAATTATCACATAGTTGTAGTTCAAATCTGAATTACTTTTGAAATATCGACGTAAAGTCATTTAAGTAGGCAAAATTAGGTAGAAAGCGAGAAAATTTCTAATATTTTTGGATTATCCATCAAATATGAACTACTTTGTGTAGAAATTGTATGGATGCCATTTTGCACCATATTTTTTGTACTTGCTTCACAAAAAAAAAATCATTTTTGGCACTTAGAAAATGAAAAATGACAGCTCTAAAAATAATTTTGAAACTCAATTTGGCACCATAGTTTTCCATAACAAGATATGCCTATGAGCCAAATATGGGCACTTTATCACAAACTATGCCATGGGAATGGACATGACTTGGTCATTTGACTTGAAACTTATACATGTTTATAGATGATAGACCTTTTTGTAAAGATTGTTTTTGGAAAGTTTGTCAAAACTCAAGTTTATCATTTATCCTAGCAGCTAGTACACATAAAAGGACTCCATGCCAAAGGTTTTCTTTTTTTGAGTAATTTTTTACTTTCTTTGATTTTTTTCTAAACAATGGTCAAAATGGCCACCATGGAAATTCATCGAAAGGGGTCAAAATTTTCAATACTATCGACGGTTCTGTGATATAATCACTAGTTGTGTACCTTAAAATGATTTTTCTGAAAATATTGAGAGCAAATTATCACATAGTTGTAGTTCAAATTTGAATTACTTTTGGAAAATCGACATAAAGTCATTTAAGTAGGCGAAAATAGGTAGAAAGCGAGAAAATTCCTAATATTTTTGGATTATCAATAATATATGGACTACTTTGTGTTGAAATTGTATGTCTGCCATTTTGCACCATATTTTGTGTACTTGCTTCACAAAAATGTCATTTTTTGCAATTAGAAAATGGAAAATGATATTTCCAAAAATAATTTTGAAATTTATTGCAGGAATACAATTCAGCTTATCCTAATATTAAGTTTATAGCTTAAAAAGGAGTACAATTCAACTTATCCCAATATTTAATTTATATCATAAAAAGACAGAAAAAATATACCAAATAACACTACACCTAGCATAAAAAACAAACACTTCAACATGGGGTCCTCAAGGTCTGGGTCCCGGTGTCAGTCACACTTGTTGGCTATGTCCCAGGTGAACACATGTGGCGAAAAAATGCCTGCGGGATCGAAAAGTTGTGCTATGCGCGCACTAGGGTCGAAAATTTCGCAAAGTCCCCAACTCTCATTCTCTCCCCTAACCCTAGCTCATTCTGTTCTCTTCGACCCCTCTCTCCACTCCCGGCCACGCCCACTCTCTCTACTCTCCCCGCCGCCACCAACCCTCCTCTCCCCTCAACTCTTTCGCTGCCACCCGCCAAGGCCGCCGCCGCGTCGGATCTGGAGGGCAAGGCGACGGAGGACTCGCGCTGCACATATCTGTTCTCTCTGCACCTCGCTGTCCGGACCAGCAGGCGCTCCCAGGAGCTCGCCGGCGAAGGATCGTGCCCAAGGGAGCAGCCGAGTTCGCCGACGCCGTTCTGGACCTCCCCAAGCCACGTCGACCACGCCATCATCTTCCCCATGCTCCCCGCACTCGACCTCCACCTTCTCCGCCGTCTCCAGGAGCCCCTAGGTGAGCCCAGCTTCCTCGCCACCGCACGGCCACGGCGGCACCACCTGTTTGTGGTCGTCGCCGGCTGCCTCTCCCCTGAACCGTTGGATCTAAATCCAACGGAGTCATACCGATTCAATTAGGCGAGCCGCTGACAGGCTGGTCCCACCTGTCGGCGCTTTCATCTTTTCAGCGCAGGGGAATTAAATCATGAGTCACCGACGGGTAGGTCCCACCCGTCAGAGATTTCAACTTTATCCACACCAAGATTTAATTCGAATTATCTGTTTAAATTGAAAACTCTAGAAAACAGTACTGGACCCAACTTCAAAATTAAATATCTCGAGATGTATAAGTCCAAATAAATCAAATCCAAATGTTCTGGAAAGCTTATGAAATTGTTTAACCAACCCAAGTGGATTCATATCATTTAGATAAATAACAAAAATGTATTATTAAAAATACCACAGAAGGTTTAAAATCTAAACTTGTTTGTTTCTGATACACTATTAATCCAAATAATGTCAATCCAATTTTGTTAGCTTAGTACTGTGATCACTTAGCTTCCCTAATTTTGGTAGAATTAATTATGAAGTAATAATTGTTTAGTTTAAAGATGAAATTAGAGAACCCTTCTGCACTAAAACAATTATAAATGTTTATTGGTTAATCCAAATAAGTTAGGACCAATTTTGTTAGATCAAATTTAATCAATGTTAGTTATACCTAAAAGGATTTAATTTTAGGATCAACAGAACTCATTTGGTAACCAAAACTTGATTATTAAGTTACTGGATTAAAACATTTGTGTACGGAGTTTGGTAACTCCAATTAATCCAAATCCAATTGTGTTGTCTTCTACACATCAGTAGCTTTCTGTAGAAATTTAGTTTGTATTTTTGTGACCAACAGAACTCAAGTTGTGGAATTAAACATGTTCAACAAGTTTCTGCCATAATGTAGATTTAATTAAACAATGTTTAATTCAATTAAATTGCAACCCAATTGTATTGTTTGATATGTGCAGTAGCTATTTGTGATGCTTATGAGGTTATGTTGTGATGGTTGTTTGAGTAGTTTAGTGATTGTTGTATTGCTTGTTTAACGTTTAGACGAGAACGTTGCCGGAGTCTACGAGGAGGGGGAATACTTTGATCAGCAAGCACCAGAACCCGAGAACTTTGCCGAGCAAGGCAAGCTACTCTCTGAGCTTGCACCCCAAATATATGCATCTACTTTGATAACATGTTTTACTTTTAAAGCAAAGATTTATAAAGCCTTTTTCCAAAAAGTATATGGAAACTATTTTGCCACCCTTTGTAGAAATATGAGATAGTTATATAAAATTATAGGATGGGAAAAATAAACTAGGTATTATTCAAAACTCCTTTGAAAATACTTGTGTGGTTATGAAATGCCGAGATGTCGGTGTTGAAGTGGAGAAATGGAGAATGGAGATGTTTATGAAAAATGCACATGACGTCTTTGTACTATGACGACCAATTAACCCGTGCAACCACACTACCTGAGATGGGTAGGGCTTAGCCGGAAACTTGTTTATTTTAGTATGGAGTGCCTCAAAATGCTTAGGAGAACGAGGTTCTCTGAACCAAGTTATCTAAATGCGGGATCCAGTTTAAGTCTGGTTCGCTGCTGGTTGCAAACAGTGGGCCTCTTGGCTTGACGCAGTGTTGCTTGGAGAGACCGGATCGATACGATGGCCATCTCCACTGGGTGCCGGGGAGATCCAGTCCCACTGAAGAGGAGGCTCTATACTAGGGTCGACATAGTGAAAAGCTTTGATCATGTTATCCGAACCACCACATACTATCGTATGAGGACCGTGGCTGATCACGGCGGAATGACAGTTTGGTGTGGTGAAAGTGCAGCACCTCTGCAGAGTGTAAAACTATTCGAATAGCCGAGTCCTCGGTCATGGACGGTTGGGAGGCTGTCCTCTGACCATGTGCAAGTTTTTGGAAAAGCTTTAAGTTTAAAAGAAACTGAAATGGAGATGGTGTTACACAGCTATACCAAATGGAGTGGTATGAGTTGGTGAAATGAATGGACCATGGTGAGCTATGGTCAGAAAAAGGAGGAATTTTGGAGAAAACAAATAAAATGGTGATTTCCTTAAAAAGATAGTTATAAAACTCTTCTTACCTTTTTCAATAAAGATATAGAGATGTTTTAAATAAATAAAAGTTTGCAATTAAAATTAAACTAGTGCATACTCATGTTGGGGTAGTTTGCGAGTACAATCAAATGTACTCATATTGGTTTCGTCCCTGGCTATTGTCTTAGCCAGGCTATGAGGAGGAGCCCTATGCCGAGGAGAAGTATGGCGACTTCTACGCAAACTAAGGATCTCCATCAGTCAGCTACATGTCGGTCGTTGTTAGAAGTTGTGGTCTACTACGCCTTAGCTTTCGCTGATTATTTTGGTTTGGCCCAGGAAGGCACCTATGTAAGACTTGGCCTGTGTGACCATTTATGTAAGACTGTAATCCGGTATTGTAATGGATGTAAACTTTGGTATCCAATTCGGATTATGTGCAACGACAGACTGATCACGGGATCGTTGTGTTAAGCATAATCGGGTATTTCGGACAGCTAGTCCGGGGTCCCCACAGACTTGGTATCAGAGCCATCCTGACTATAGGAGACCTTAGTTAGCATGGACGTTAGTTAGGAAAGGAAATTTTTTGTTAAAAATATATTACTACCAAAATATATTTTTATCCAGGGAAGTCCAAATATAGCTTCCACTCTTCTCATCTTCTCAAATATTTCTGAGACTTATCCCTCTATTTAAGATTTCCAAGAAATTCTCTACTCCCTCTTACCCGTTCAAAATACTTGACGATGAACCCAAGTGAGACCTAATTAGCTAGCACCTACAAGAAGAAGCGTCCATCTCGAATATTCAACAATCAACATCAAGGTGATTGATCTGCAAATACCAAGATTGTCCGGGTCAACAAAGCAAGAGACCTCCGAAGACCTCAGCTCGACATTAACAACTCTACTCAAGAGGCAACTTCGACCATCTCAATTTCTCCAGCAGAAGACTGAGGCGACAAAACAAAGATTTCGCCAGCCATGTTTAACCAAGGCCCATATGAAAAACTTAGAATAGGAATTTTGGTTGTACTACCCAATTATCCACGAGTATTAGGGTCCAGTGGTACTAAATGTACCTTGTGCGATGTTGGTTTGTGAGTCCTCTGCTTGTGTGTTGTTTCTACTGTGTGTTTCGCAAATCTCGTCTAGTTATAAACCCCTAATACTTACTTAGTAAAAGTAATCCGGTATCCTGATCACGGTAGTCTTGTTGCGCTTTTAGAATTTTGTTTTGACTACCTCTACAAAATTTTGTTTAACTCAATTCCGGCAATCATAAATCCCCAGACGGAAATGTCGCGGGAGCACACCTACATCGGTTCCGGTTTTGAAGCAACCCAAAGTCCTCCGCTCCATCAAATCGAAGCCGCCCCAGGACCCACTCGACACCCTTTGAAAGAGAAGAGTCCCATACGTCTAAAGATCTGCCCAAGAAAATTAGGGAGGACGCCATCAGAGAACAACGTTGGTGTTACACCTGCGACGAACGCGGACATATGACCAGAAAGTGCTCCCTTAGGTACATCATTAAGAAGAAACCACCCCAAGGAAAGGCTTGTAGTCAGTGCGGAAGGGTGGACATCAGGCGAGTCAATGCCCCGGCAGCTGCCCAAACTGTTTTCATTTCCATCCACCTGGCAAGTGCCCAACCGCTAGCGTCACGTGCTACCTATGTGAAGGGAATGATCATGTTCCGGCTAAGTGTCCTCTGGAGTTCCTAGTCAATGCAGTAAACAAGGCTCATGAGAAGATTGCTCAAGACGCCATCCACGATCCGAGAAAGACGCCCACCAGAGCATCTAGCCCCTATCGGAATCCGAAGCGCCAGAAGGATAGACACCCCAAGGAACCAACACCACCCTTAGAAACATATCATCAGTTGTGCCTACGCTCTGGAAGAACCCTTCGCAGGAAGAAGCCCTGTATTATCCAGCAAGCCCCCAAGCCTGCCTATCAACCCCCGCGAGTCCCGCGCCCCACCTTTCCTAAACGCCCAAACAACTCCAACCGTGCCAATGTTGTCTGCTTTGAATGCGGCAACAAGGGTCACTACGCCAGAGAATGCCCCAATCCCTAGGAGACTGTTCAGCACCCTTTAAATGAATGCAGCATTTCCATGTCAAAGGAAAGTTAGCGCCAAGGAATAGTGGGCCTTTCAAGATCATTAGCCATCAAGAAGAAGTATGGGTCCTATTTAGTTAGCAGTATTGGGTTCAATGTAAGATCCGTCACTTTTAATGAAATCCTTTTTAGACTCTTAAAAACGAGAAATGTTAACATGTCTAACACGTGCTTCACACCATATAATTAATATGTGAAGGAATACTACACCAACGGATCGTACCTAACTTAAGAATGACACCTGACTAAGTAACCGTGATAGTACTAACTTGTAACTCAGGGCTGCATGCCTTGACAAGAAGCGAAGACATAAGGAGACTCATTTAGGATTGGTAACTAGAGGAACTCAAGGAGTGTATAAGAGTTGCTATGAAGATTCGAGTTCAGAAACCGCAAGACGGAGGAACTACGACAAGAAGACATTGAATAGAGATTTCTTAGGTTGGCAAGGAAGTAATATACCAGACTATCATGGAAATTGGAAACTCTCATATTAGAATCTATTATTACTAATCTCTCTAAAAATAATGTGATATTCCAATGTTCGTGATATATAGAAGTACTTTGGTAACAAGCCTCATGAACTTGTTAAACAAATCACTTTTGTATGCTCTAACAATTGAGTGTCATATACAAATAAACGGAACGTCAGATAATCCAGTACATCTCAGCCTCTGGAATATGAAAAGTAGTTTGATGACAAGACTAGCTACCTTGTTAACAAATTCTTCTTGTATGACTAAGGCAACTCGATGTCATAAAGGACACCCACATTCTTATACAACTAACTAATGGAAAACTTTGCTAGGACTAACTGGATATCTTCACCACAGAGAGGAGACAAATAATGTTAGAACTCAAATAAAGGACAATAATAATTTTCTTAAATCAAGGGTATAACTTAGGAAGTATACAGGTCCTAAATAAGAAAGTCACATCGAGATTTATAGTGTTTCTCCAAGGCGTGGAAAACAACTGGTGTGAGGGTTCTCCACTAACTTTTCTAAAAGTCCATTAAGTCGTGACTTTTTGAACGATCATCGATCCACACCCCAAACCACCTACCTCCGGACACTTGAACTAACTTTTAGACTCCTCTGGAAGCTCGATACCCTAGACTGTACCTCTTGAAATTCTTACCAAAGCTTCGCGAAGATCAAGAACCAAAGAAGTCAACAATGAAGTCCCTCCCTTACTCAGCTAAAGAAGGACAAAGAATGAAAACCAACCAACAGAATACTCAGAAGAATCCAACGACGGAAGCACCTGCTGTGGACAACGTCAATCACCAAGCAAGTTCAGACGCCTTAGAAGTTTATAACATCCCTCTACTAACTAGACACCGAAGAGAGTCGAGTACGCAGGCTCGACGCATCTTGAAACAACGCGTCCCCATCTGCGACCCTCGTAAGGAAAAATCAGGAAGTGATATCTGCACCAACCCCAAGCACCAAGGACTGATACCCAAGACGAAGATCGTCAAGCAATCCAAGAAGAACGATGCCTCCAAGTCAACCCCAGATACAACCTTCAACATGACCGTTCAAAAATCCCTTTAAAGGGGGAAGACTGCGCTGCGTATACCAGACAGTGTTAATAATTAGTTCCTTGTACCTTAGCCTTATAGTAATCTGGAAACAGCCAACCAGGACTATCCATCAGCATCGATCGTCAAGTCAACCCTATCATCAAGGATCTGAGCTTAGCACAGAAGTTATCGACAAAGAAAGCCTGGCAACATCGATTTGTCAAGATCTCACATGGCGACCTCACTGAAGAAGCAACGACCTCGGGAGTATAGTCAGCCCAAAACCCGTGCCCTCGTACTCCCCTGTTACCACCGGGCAAATCTCGAGGACGAGATTTATTTTTAAGGGGAAGGATTGTAACATCCCAAATTTTGGAACTAAGAAAACTTAGTTTTACAAAACCAAAATTCAGAACCAACAAAAACTTTTTGAAATGTTTCACTAAGGGTTGTGGATTCCTTCCCATTGCTATGTCTGACCTTGTGAGACTTGATGTTGAAGTTGTTTGACCACTAAATATAAACCTAAGAACTTAACTAAGATTAAAAAAAAAAATTAACTTTGGTGATCATGTTATGACAAGAAAATATTCCATACATCTTTTTCCATTCTTATTTCTGGCCAAAGTCCATTTCAATGATACTTGGTTTAGCAACAACCAAAATTAATACCCATTATTTGAGAAAGTAAAAGTATTTCCAAAACTATGTGTTCCCAAAAATATGGAGATCTATATGTTATCTCCTATCTACCTTTTAACCTTGATCTTTTGCATGTGTATGCAACTCCTATTTTATAAAACTCTGATTTCCACTCCCTTCGAAAATAACACTAGTAGGGAATATATTACCCCACATATTCTCTTTATCAAACCTTTTGAAAACTATTAAGATATGAGGTGAAATATTTCCTACCCATCATCTTGTCATAATTAAGTGTGATCATTTTTAAGGTAGTATTGTTGATTATGGAAAATTGTGGTATGATTAATTCTTATGATTTGATTTGTGTGGTCATGATTGTGATGTTGATATTGTTGTGTTTGTTGCTTGTGTTATTTAGTTCTTGCTAATTGTGTTTGCTTGCTCTAATGAACACATGAAGAAAAGAAAGAAAACAAAATAAAAACTTAAAGCAAGAAAAATAGTGTGACAAGTGTGTCACACAAATTGTTCAAAGTAAGAAATTGTTCTCCAAAATTCAGAGGAGTGGTGATGTAAACACTCCCATTTTATTCTTACTACTTTTCCCTCTCAAATAATATTTTACACTAGTTTTAAAATTCTAAAATAAAATCAATTTGAAATAAATCAAAACACCATAATTAAAACCCTATGAACAAAAATGAATCAAAACATTTTTTTGAAATGCCAAATTTGTGCAGCTTCTACATGTTATGGGGAAGCCTCACAAATATTTGCAAATTTTTCTAAATAGTATTAGTGCCCTAAATAAATTCCTAAAATGCTACTGGTTTTGAGAAAGAAATGAAAGAAAAACAGAAAAGAAGACGCAGGGGGTTTTCTGCAAATAGTGCGTCGTCTCCTACCTCCTAGCTCCCTGTAGCCGCACGCCGTTCGTCGCCGTGGCTGCAGCGCAGCTCCCGCCGTGCCCCGCCCCACCCCCCCCCCCCCAGCTCGCGCTTGACCTCGCACCGCACCTCTGCAGCCTCTGCTCTGCAGAGGAGAGCCACTCGAGTGCTCTCTCTCCCCCTACGCCGCCCCTGTCCCCTCTGCATCGCCGCGGAGCAACTCGACGGCGCCGGCCAAATTGGCCCGCCCTCAACGCTCCCCGACACGCACCACTCTACCCAGCCCTCCTAGACCTCGCCCGGACCCCGCAGACGCACCAATTCGAGCCCTAGCCCTCTCCTGCACCTCGACCACGGTGAGCCGAGCTTCGGCTATTTAATCCCCAACCGCGCCCGAGCTGCTCTCCTCGCTGCACTCCTCTCCGCTTGTTCCCTGGCCCTCTCCCTCACTCCTCACACCTCTCTGCACCACCAGGAGGGCGGGATTGCTGCCGCCGTGTCCCTGCCGCAGAACCGAGCCCCGCCGTCTCGAGGTTGAAGACGACGTGGCCGTGCTGCTCTCCCTCTCTTTCTCTCCTTCCTCTCCCTGTCCTGCTCGCTCTCTGTCGCCACCGAGTGCTCACGCTCTCTCCCCCTCTCTTTGCGTGCACAGGGACGCCCCAGGCTCGCCGGCGAAGGATCGTGCCCAAGGAGCAGCCGAGTTCGCCGACGCTGTTCTGGACCTCCCCAAGCCACGTCGACCACGCCATCATCTTCCCTATGCTCCCCGCACTCGACCTCCACCTTCTCCGCCGTCTCCAGGAGCCCCTAGGTGAGCCCAGCTTCCTCGCCACCGCACGGCCATGGCGGCACCACCTGTTTGTGGTCGTCGCCGGCGTGCCTCTCCCCTGAACCGTTGGATCTAAATCCAACGGTGTCATACCGATTCAATTAGGCGAGCCGCTGACAGGCTGCTCCCACCTGTCGGCGCTTTCATCTTTTTCAGCGCAGGGAATTAAATCATGAGTCACCGACGGGTAGGTCCCACCCGTCAGAGATTTCAACTTTATCCACACCAAGATTTAATTCGAATTATCTGTTTAAATTGAAAACTCTAGAAAACAGTACTGGACCCAACTTCAAAATTAAATATCTCGAGATGTATAAGTCCTAATAAATCAAATCCAAATGTTCTGGAAAGCTTATGAAATTGTTTAACCAACCCAAGTGGATTCATATCATTTAGATAAATAAAAAAATGTATTATTAAAAATACCACAGAAGGTTTAAAATCTAAACTTGTTTGTTTCTGATACACTATTAATCCAAATAATGTCAATCCAATTTTGTTAGCTTAGTACTGTGATCACTTAGCTTCCCTAATTTTGGTAGAATTAATTATGAAGTAATAATTGTTTAGTTTAAAGATGAAATTAGAGAACCCTTCTGCACTAAAACAATTATAAATGTTTATTGGTTAATCCAAATAAGTTAGGACCAATTTTGTTAGATCAAATTTAGTCAAATTTAGTTATACCTAAGAGGATTTAATTTTAGGATCAACAAAACTCATTTGGTAACCAAAATTTGATTATTAAGTTACTGGATTAAAACATTTGTGTAGGGAGTTTGGTAACTCCAATTAATCCAAATCCAATTGTGTTGTCTTCTACACATCAGTAGCTTTCTGTAGAAATTTAGTTTGTATTTTTGTGACCAACAGAACTCAAGTTGTGGAATTAAACATGTTCAACAAGTTTCTGCCATAATTTAGACTTAATTTAATAATGTTTAATTCAATTAAATTGAAATCCAATTGTATTGTTTGATATGAGCAGTAGCTATTTGTGATGCTTATGACGGTTATGTTGTGATGGTTGTTTGAGTAGTTTAGTGATTGTTGTATTGCTTGTTTAACGTTTAGACAAGAACGTTGCCGGAGTCTACGAGGAGGGGAATACTTTGATCAGCAAGCACCAGAACCCGAGAACTTTGCTGAGCAAGGCAAGCTACTCTCTGAGCTTGCACCCCAAATATATGCATCTACTTTGATAACATGTTTTACTTTTAAAGCAAAGATTTATAAAGCCTTTTTCCAAAAAGTATATGGAAACTATTTTGCCACCCTTTGTAGAAATATGAGATAGTTATATAAAATTATAGGATGGGAAAAATAAACTAGGTATTATTCAAAACTCCTTTGAAAATACTTGTGTGGTTATGAAATGCCGAGATGTCGCTGTTGAAGTAGAGAAATGGAGAATGGAGATGTTTATGAAAAATGCACATGACGTCTTTGTACTATGACGACCAATTAACCCGTGCAACCACACTACCTGAGATGGGTAGGGCTTAGCCGGAAACTTGTTTATTTTAGTATGGAGCGCCTCAAAATGCTTAGGAGAACGAGGTTCTCTGAACCAAGTTATCTAAATGCGGGATCCAGTTTAAGTCTGGTTCGCTGCTGGTTGCAAACAGTGGGCCTCCTGGCTTGGCGCAGTGTTGCTTGGAGAGACCGGATCGATACGATGGCCATATCCACTGGGTGCCGGGGAGATCCAGTCCCACTGAAGAGGAGGCTCTATACTAGGGTCGACATCGTGAAAAGCTTTGATCATGTTATCCGAACCACCACATACTATCGTATGAGGACCGTGGCTGATCACGGCGGAATGACAGTTTGGTGTGGTGAAAGTGCTCCACCTCTGCAGAGTGTAAAACTATTCGAATAGCCGAGTCCTCGGTCATGGACGGTTGGGAGGCTGTCCTCTGACCATGTGCAAGTTTTTGGAAAAGCTTTAAGTTTAAAAGAAACTGAAATGGAGATGGTGTTACACAGCTATACCAAATGGAGTGGTATGAGTTGGTGAAATGAATGGACCATGGTGAGCTATGGTCAGAAAAAGGTGGAATTTTGGAGAAAACAAATAAAATGGTGATTTCCTTGAAAAGATAGTTATAAAACTCTTCTTACCTTTTTCAATAAAGATATAGAGATGTTTTAAATAAATAAAAGTTTGCAATTAAAATTAAACTAGTGCATACTCATGTTGGGGTAGTTTGCGAGTACAATCAAATGTACTCATATTGGTTTCGTCCCTGGCTATTGTCTTAGCCAGGCTATGAGGAGGAGCCCTATGCCGAGGAGGAGTATGGCGACTTCTACGCAAACTAAGGATCTCCATCAGTCAGCTGCCTGTCGGTCGTTGTTAGAAGTTGTGGTCTACTACGCCTTAGCTTCCGCTGATTATTTTGGTTTAGCCCAGGAAGGCACCTATGTAAGACTTGGCATGTGTGACCATTTATGTAAGACTGTAATCCGGTATTGTAATGGATGTAAACTTTGGTATCCAATTCGGATTATGTGCAACGACAGACTGATCACGGGATCGTTGTGTTAAGCATAATCGGGTATTTCGGACAGCTAGTCCGGGGTCCCCACACGGCGTGAGCTCCCGCGACGGGTGGCGCGCGTAGCGGTGGCGCGGCCCTAGGCCGCTGGAGGAGTGGATTGCTCGCAGCCGGCTGGTGGCCGAAGGCGGCCGGCGGCGCCCTTTCGGCCCAGATCTGGGCCCTGTGGGGCCCATATGGGTCTGGGTGGGCCGCGGCAGACGGTGACGTCCTCTCCGGTGGACGACGAGCAAAGACGGGTGCTTGGGATGGCGGCGTCGGCGGTGTGCCTGCTGCAGTGCGGTGGCGGGACTTTACGGGCTTGGTTTGTCTTGTAGCTGCATCCGGTCGGCTACTGCCATCCGGTGGTGGAGGCAGTTCCCTCCCGCGTTCTGCTGTCCTGTGGTCCCTTGTCGGTGTTTTTGCTTCTCAGTTTCACCGGTGAGACGGCGGTGGTGATTGCAAGACCGTGGTGGCGTGCGCTGGTGGCTGGCAAGCTTGGTGGAGTGTCCCGAAGTGCCCGAGGGTGTGGTTTTTTGGAGGTCGGGAGAAATCCTTGTCGTCTCGGCACCGACGCGGTGACGCCTGCGGGTGTCACCTTCCTTCTTGAAGGGCGTCGGGTGTACCTCTTTCACACCCCCCGTTGCGAACCAGGGGAAACCCTAGGATGGTATGGTCCGGGCAGCAGTGGTGTCGTCGTCGCTTCCCTTCTTGGAGGTGTTGCTTGGTTCGTGGTGCTTCAGAGTGCTAGGAGTGGGGTGCTCCACCATGAGGATACCTGGTGCACGGATAGGCTAAGGCCCACGGTAAGCCCGTCAGGGGTCCATGATCAAGATCCACGAAGGGGGCCCGAGAAGATGGCGTACGCCCCAAGATTAGTAAAACCTTAGTCGGTAGAAACATACCTTACCTGTAAACCTAGTCGGTTGCGAATCCTCGAGACCCAGCCTCCTATATGAAGGCTAGGAGGACCGCCGATCTAGGGCACGCAATACTCATACCACCAAACCCTAGCGAGATTGCCATCTCGCCAGGACACCATTGTACACCTCATATATCAATAATCAGACAAGCAGAAAGTATAGGGTGTTACCCTCCGGGGGCCTGAACCTGGGTAAACCTCGCTTGTCAGCCGATGATACTACCAACGCTACCACTTCTCTCCCCCTCAATCTCAACCCTAGTACCTGATGCACCTAAAATGCATCTACTTTTCCAAGCACTTTGCTTCATAATTTGCTCCGGATTCTTCCCATATTTGAATAAACCTGCTGAATCTGCCGCTGTTTTTAGCAAAGTCTCGTTTCTGGTTATTTTTGCAGGAAATTAAATCGGGGAAAAATACCACGTCATTTTTTATGAAAAAGGAGGACAACGTGCAAAGGATGGACACGAGGAAGCGCCGGAGGCCCAAAAGAGGGGGCCCCACGCGGCCAGATCCTTGGGCCGCGTGGGCCCACCTAAAAGGAGCCTCGGGCGCCGCCTCTCCTTCGGCTTTTCGCGTACCCCCTCATATATACAAAAAAGTGGGTGCCCTAGGAGGGGAGAGCTTTCGCGAAACACACCGCCGCCACCACCACGATCTTCGTTTTCGGAGACAGATTGATCCAGGATTTCTCCTCCGGTGGAGGGATCCGGAGACCGTCTTCACCGCCATCTTCACCGCCTTCATCTCCATCGACCATGAGCTCCCTCTCCATCACCATGTGTGAGTAGTCCGCAGTAGGCATGTGAGGTGGATGGGGATTGGATGAGATTGATCATGTAATGATACCCGTTGTTTGAGATCTTAGGGGTTTATCTTGAGGATATTTTTGTATTGTGTTGATGCACTTATGCTATGTTTAATGCTTGCTACTAGGGTCCGAGTGGCATTATTTCAGTACTGAACTTATTTTGCTTCATCATATAATTGAGTTTGGTATTTATCTACAAAGTGTATCACCTGCTATTATGTTGAACCTGCGAACCCTAAAAGTGACAGTATAGGGAAAACAAGGGGAGATGTTTTAGTTTGAGGATTCTATGTGTTCATGAAGTGTTAATGTGTTGTTCCGGGCTATTCGAAAGGGTAGACCTTAATTACCTGTAGTTCCAAGTTGGCCCCGGTGAAATGGGCAGGTAGGACAACAAATGTTGTGCAAATTCTCTTGGTTAGTACGCACAACTAATTATGGAACACATACCTACATATATCGGAGTTAGAGATAAGTCCCATGGCTATTTATATCTTATTATATGATCAATCTTATTCATGCAACACCCCGCTATCACCTCATGCCTACGTTTTAAATCTCTGAGTTACACTTTCACTTTTCCGGTGAAAACTGGGAAACCCTTGTTCACTACTGATGTTCTATTTGCTACTTGAATCATACTACTGCCATCACTATCACTGCTGCAAGTTTATTGATATACAGGTGTGGTTGAGAGTGACGCCTCAATTGCCAAAGTCTTATTGGTATTCTTGTGTTCCCATCGTGTCGAACTATAAATTTGGGTAATACTTCCCAACGAAGATTTCAGCGATCCCCTATACATGTGCGCATCAAGACATTTTCTGGCGCCGTTGCCGGGGAACCTGACTATCCTGAAAACCATCCCAAGAGAAAGAGCAAGAGGCTCTCAAAAGGAAATCTTCTGCAGGAAAATCTCCCAATGGAAACAAAGGCATTGATGATTCTCAAGAACAAGACAATGATATTTCTATTTCTGATGCTGAGACCGAAGATGATAATGTTGAAGAAGAGGAATCATCTCCACCTGAAGAAGATCAACATGAAGTTGAAAATATTGCAGAACCTGAACCTCCTGAAAAGGAAGACCCTCAACCATCTACTGAGAAGAACAAAAAGAAGAATCATCCAAATCCACAAAAAGGTAAAGAGAGGGATCCATGGGTACAAAGACCCATACCATATCCCCAAGAGGTAATGAAATCTTTGGATGATGCTAGGTTTGAGAAATTTTTGAGTTGATTAAAAATTTATGTTTGCAAATTCCTCTTGTTGATGCTATTAAAATTCCTCCATACTCAAAATATATGAAAGATATTGTCACTAATAAAAGGAAGATACCTAATGATGCAATTACTGCTATGCTTGCTGATTATTCATTTGAAGGAAAATTGCCTGAAAAGCGTGGAGATCCTGGTATTCCGACTATTCCTTGTCGTATTAAAGAAACTTATGTGAAATATGCACTATGTGATTTAGGAGCTGGTGTTAGTGTTATGCCTTTTTCTTTATATAAGAAACTTAACCTAAACAAATTGGTTCCAACTGAAGTTTCATTGCAAATGGCTGATAAATCAACTGCTGTGCCTATAGGTATATGTGAGGATGTTCCTATCTCTATTGCTAATGTGTTAATTCCTACAGACTTTGTTATATTAGAAATGCCTGAGGATGATAATCTATCTATTATTCTTGGAAGACCCTTTTTAAACACTGCAGGAGCTGTGATAAATTGCACTGAGAGCAAAGTGACATTTAATGTAAAAGGAAATGAGCATACTATCTATTTTCCCAAGAAGAATGCTGTTACAGTGATAAACAAGAGTGTGAATTCTATTCAAAGAAATACTATTATGATTGGAAGCTTTGAAATTGCACTACCACCTCCTGAACCAAAATATGCTATCTTGATGATTGGAACTATTCCAATCAAGTATGAGGTATCTTGAAACTCTTCTTTATATCTATAAAATAAGAATCATGTATTATATCTTTTGCATATTATTAATGAGACTTGATCAACCTCATTACTAATGTGGAAATGATGAAAACTTGATTCCCATAAAAATTTGTATTGCATTTTAATTTTATTTATCTTAGAATTTTAGAGTATATGCATAATCATAATTATTTCAGAGTTCAGAAATTCCAGAATATGAAGTTTGAAAAATTCTCTTTAGAAAATTGTCTCTGAAAATTCCAGAAAAATTTGGAGGTAAGTTATTTAACCAGAGGGACCATCTGCCAGAAGTGGGACACCAGGAGGCCACCAGGGACCAAAATGGGGTGTCCCACGCGGCCAGATTCCTTGGCCGCGTGGGACCCACCAACTTTGTCCCCAGGTGGTGTTAGGTGAGTGTCCTGTGCCCATCTCCTTCCCCTCGACAGAAAACCACTTCCAGGTATTTTTCCCAAATTTTCCCGAGCTCGTTCTTCCTGCTATCCTTGGATCTCCAAGTTTAGGGCAGATTTTTCAAATCTGTTTGGTGGGATTGCTCCTTGGTATGTGACTCCTCCACCCATCCAATTATTTTTTGTTCTTGTGCCTCATGTATGAAGTATTTTGCTGCACTAGGTGTCACCTAATATGCTTGAGAAATCCATGGATTTAAGTTTTCTAGTTGATATGGATGCATGATATTGATGTGGAGACTAGTTATGGATGGCTCAATGTTGTTTTAGAGTGCTACATCTTAATTTTTGTTGAATATTATTTATGGGCAGCAAGGTACCATGATGAACAAAGGCAAGGCATTGCTTGGGATGAGCTCAAGACCGAGGAGAAGAGCATCTAAAGTCTCCCTTAATTATGATGACAACCATCTTTGGGAGGATGATGCAGTTTTTGTGGGAGAGAAGCTGAAAATCCATACAACTAGATGGCAAGACCCCATGTTCTTGAGCAGTGGGGGATAAAAAAGACTTCGACACCTTCGCCAATGCAACTGGTTTGCTTGAGTTTGCCCAAAATCCACGAGGTACATACGAGGAACTCTCGCGAGAATTCCTCTCCACATTCAGGTTTGAGGGCCCTGAGATCTACAAGCACAGTAAGAAGAGTAAGGCACCCTCCTACCTTTGTTTGTAAATTTACTATGAGGGGGAGCGCCTTGTTATGTCTTTGGAGGAGTTTTGCAAAGCTATTGGTGTGGAAAACAGGGGTAGTTGGGATGAAACCCGTGCTGACTCCAACCAGGAGCTTGTTGCATTTTGGCACTCTATTTCTGTTAACTCTCATGATAGATTGAATAGGGGTAAATTTACTCATATACAGCACCCAAGTTTGAGATACTTTGCGTTGTTCCTTGCAAGAGGATTTCTTGCTAGAGACAACAATTCTGCTTGCACGGGACCAATGGTTTATTTACTTAAATGTGCAAAAGAAAACACCACATGTGAGTATAACTTGGGAGTCATTCTTGCTAGATCCTTGCATACGGCTGTGAGTAGAAATATTACTGATCAAACCCCTATTTATGCTGGTGCTATTGCTACTTTAGTGTATGAATACATTAAAGATGAAAGAGGTTATGGTGATAACATGGGTACTCCTGTGATGAGTCCAATTTACTCGATTTTGCTTTGACTACCCGTATGGATATAAGTGTGATGCATGGGGATCATTATTGGTATAACTATTTGAGTACTAATGGACAAAGAGTGCCCATTAGGCTCCCCCGTGCTGACCTTTTTGACAGGAGTACCGGAAAATGGATTGTGGAAGAGATGCCGCCTCAAGAGGAGCCACAAGATCCAGGGATGCAAGGCTACCAACCTCGAGAGGAGCCCCAAGACTCAGGAATGCAAGGCTACCCATATGGTTACTTCCCTGGAGGTGGAAGTGGATACAACTACTACCCGGGATACTAGCTTGATCGCAAGCTTGGGGGAGTACCTCTCTCCCTTTCCATTCATTGTGTTATATCACTGTTATCTTGTTATGTTTTAGTTTCTTGTTCTAAAAATCACAAAAACACAAAAAGATTTCATTTGTTTCTTTTGTTTAGTTACTTCTGGACATTTACTTTATGCATCTTAAAACTAAAAAGAACAAAAACATTTTCGTTTTATTGAATCCAAAGTGAAAACGGAGGTGCAGGAATTGCTGAAATCTGCTCACTGTTCTATTTTTCATATTTTCTCTGTAACTCCGAATGAGCTAAAATTTTAACCACTACTGCAACTTTTCATAACCTACACACCCGTAAATTATGAGATTTTTCTGAGTGTCTAGGTAGGGTAAAAACAGTACTGTATGCAGTAGCATTTTATGGCAGATTTGAGTTTTTATTGCGCAGTTCAAATTGGGAGAGGAGAACAACAATGATGAGTTGATGTGCATGAAGTGGATGAAAGGTATGACACCTTTGCCTGCTTATGTGGACTTTTTAATAACAGCAAGTGCGCACATCATAGTTTCTTTAACATCTAGGGAAGTGGTAGCAAATGTTTATCTCTCCGTGTTCTAGTATGTTATATTATGATGCAAGTGAGATAATATGTAGCGACAACACTTGGATGTGAGTTGAGTAATTGTGGCTCTAAACAAAGGTCTACGCATCCCATTGTGCTTGCTAAACTTGCCAACCAAAGAATAAAAGAATTTTTCAAATGATAAACATGAAGTCATATGCTTGACAAGCTTAGTGGTTGGGAGTTAACTTAAATGTGCTGACACATGGAAAGCTTTCAACATTGCACTAAATTATATTTAGTTGATATCATGTACCTTTGTTTATGGATGCTTATCATGTGCGAAATAAATGTGGAAACTTAGTAAGTTTGAGGAGTAGAATAATTGGCTAGAGAGACGCCTGGGCCGCCAACCTAAGCCATGCATCATTCATGGTGGAAATTTACAGCGTACCATAGTGAACATTCAGTGATGCACATCATAATAAAAAGCTATACAAATAGTAAATAAAAGAGTGCTGAGATTGTTCATTGTCTGTTTGTCTTGTCGTTTGGACATGGGCTTGTTCCATGTCTTGGGACAAGAGGTACCCCAGTTGACGCTCTTGATGACGCTTTTATTACTTGCAATGACTGAAAAACTCGAACTTGCCTAGTGACCAGAGTTGAGTAGCACATGGTGTAGGTACTCGTATTCACGGGGCATGAGACTTTCAACCTCTAGTTGGTCAAGCATATGAGTCATAATAGGGAACACCAAATGGTTTGATAAAACTGAGAGCAAGGTTGTAAGCACAATGAGTTCATTAGTCAATAAAAGAAAGAATCAAAAGATCTCAAAAATCTTGTCTTGATTCAATTAAAAGCGATGCAAGAACCTTTGTTTATTTCTACAGTTGGGCAAACTCATCCAAGTATTGACACTTCATGATATTTCTCTTGCAACATGTATAAATGCTTTAACACTGATTAGATATACCTTTGCTAGCATTTTGTTATTTGTTATGGAAATTATGTTTTGAATACTTGTTGGTATTAAACGGTGTTACATATGCAATGCAAAGTTCTTGTCAAAGTCTTTTTATCGCTTCTGCACTATGTTTGAGTTGTTCGAGGACAAACAACGAGCTAAGCTTGGGGGAGTTGATGCACCTAAAATGCATCTACTTTTCCAAGCACTTTGCTTCATAATTTGCTCCGGAATCTTCCCATATTTGAATAAACCTGCTGAATCTGACGCTGTTTTTAGCAAAGTCTCGTTTCTGGTTATTTTTGCAGGAAATTAAATCGGGGAAAAATACCACGTCATTTTTTATGGAAAAGGAGGACAACGTGCAAAGGATGGACACGAGGAAGCGCCGGAGGCCCAAAAGAGGGGGCCCCACGCGGCCAGATCCTTGGGCCGCGTGGGCCCACCTAAGGAGCCTCGGCGCCGCCTCTCCTTCGGCTTTTCGCGTACCCCCTCATATATACGAAAAAGTGGGTGCCCTAGGAGGGGAGAGCTTTCGCGAAACACACCGCCGCCACCACCACGATCTTCGTTTTCGGAGACAGATTGATCCAGGATTTCTCCTCCGGTGGAGGGATCCGGAGACCGTCTTCACCGCCATCTTCACCGCCTTCATCTCCATCGACCATGAGCTCCCTCTCCATCACCATGTGTGAGTAGTCCGCTGTAGGCATGTGAGGTGGATGGGGATTGGATGAGATTGATCATGTAATGATACCCGTTGTTCGAGATCTTAGGGGTTTATCTTGAGGATATTTTTGTATTGTGTTGATGCACTTATGCTATGTTTAATGCTTGTACTAGGGCCCGAGTGGCATGATTTCAGTACTGAACTTATTTTGCTTCATCATATAATTGAGTTTGGTATTTATCTGCAAAGTGTATCACCTGCTATTATGTTGAACCTGCGAACCCTAAAAGTGACAGTATAGGGAAAACAAGGGGGAGATGTTTTAGTTTGAGGATTCTATGTGTTCATGAAGTGTTAATGCGTTGTTCCGGGCTATTCGAAAGGGTAGACCTTAATTACCTGTAGTTCCAAGTTGGCCCCGGTGAAATGGGCAGGTAGGACAATAGATGTTGTGCAAATTCTCTTGGTTAGTACGCACAACTAATTATGGAACACATACCTACATATATCAGAGTTAGAGATAAGTCCCATGCTATTTATATCTTATTATATGATCAATCTTATTCATGCAACACCCCGCTATCACCTCATGCCTACGTTTTAAATCTCTGAGTTACACTTTCACTTTTCCGGTGAAAACTGGGAAACCCTTGTTCACTACGATGTTCTATTTGCTACTTGAATCATACTACTGCCATCACTATCACTGCTGCAAGTTTATTGATATACAGTGTGGTTGAGAGTGACGCCTCAATTGCCAAAGTCTTATTGGTATTCTTGTGTTCCCATCGTGTCGAACTATAAATTTGGGTAATACTTCCCAACGAAGATTTCAGCGATCCCCTATACTTGTGGGCATCAGTACCGAACCATGGGATTTGATGTGTTAACACCACGTCAATTGGCGTCGTCTGTGGGAAAGACTAGTGTTGGATCCGCGGTGTCGGCGGCTCCATCAGCAAACGGCAACTCGCCTACTTCATCGGCTCCATCGGCAAACGGCAACTCGCCGACTTCATCGGCTCCATCGGCAAAGGGCAACTCGCCGACTTCATCGGCTCCATTGTCAAACGGCAACTCACCAACTTCATCGGCTCCATCGGCAAACGGCAACTCGTCGCCTTCCTCGGCTCTATCGGCAAACGGCAACTCGCCGAATTCATCGACTTCACCAGCAAACGGCACTCGCTTACTCCATCGATCACCGCGCCGATGTACTTCGGCACCATCGGGTTCTACCCGCACTCGCCAGTCGCCCACCCGGCGTTCGCGGACCTCCACTCAGGTGCAGATCTGACTTTTGGCAACTTCAATTTCCATGTTAGTCGTTGGGGAACACATAACTTGACAGACCCGCGTCGACTCGCGGCGATCGTGCCCGCATCTCCATCAACCGCATCTGCACTGACCATGGCTGCGTCGGCGACGCCTACATCGACTACATGTCCATCTTCACCGGTGACGCCATCGCCCACGTCATCGTCGACTGCAAAACTTGCACCTTTTTCGTTCACGGGAGGCACGTCTTTCCCGACTGTTTCGCCAAGATCTGCATCAGCATCTCTCGACTCACTGATGACGTGAAATCACACGTTCGTTGGGAGACCCCAAGAGGAAGGTATGAAGCAGTGCAGCAGCAAGTTTTCCCTCAGTATGAAACCAAGGTTATCGAACCAGTAGAAGTAGAAACACTTCAGAAGGTTGTTGTTGGCGGAATATGGCACGGCGCAACACCAGGGAATCCGGCGACCGACGTGGAACCTGCACACAACACAATCAAACTACTTTGCCCCAACGAAACAGGAAGGTTGTCAATCTTCCGGCTTGCCGTAACAAAGGATTAAACATATGGTGTGGAAAATAATGTTTAATTGTAGAAAGTAAAAGAGAACAATTATTTGCAGTTGGTGGTTTGATCAGTGTAAAAGAATGGACCGGGGTCCACAGTTCACTAGTGGTGTCTCTCCATAAAGATAAATGACATGTTGGGTAAACAAATTACAGCTGGACAATTGATAAAATATTGAGCGCATGACAATGCATATATATGACAAGCTGACTACCATGATATTTAATTGGGCATTACGACAAAATACATAGACCGTTATCCAACCGCATCTATGACTAATAATCCACCTTCAGGTTCACATCCGTGTTCCCCGTTGGTATTAAGTTGCAAGCAACGGATAATCGCATTAAGTAATGTGCGTAATGTAAACAAGTACATATGACCGTGGACATAGCATTGTTAGGTTATCCCTAGTGGCAACAACACATCCACAACCTTAGACGTTGCTGTCACTCACCCAGATTACTGGAGACTGAACCCACTATCTAGCATAAATACTCACTCTTGGAGTTACAAGCATCTACTTGGCCAAAGCATCTACTAGTAACGGAAAGCATGCAAGATCATAAATAACATGTAACATAGATTAATAATCAACTTGATCATAGTATTCAATATTCATCGAATCCCAGCAAACACAACATGTAGCATTACAATAAGATGATCTTGATCATGTTAGGCAGCTCACAAGATCTAAACATGATAGCATAAATTGGAGAGACAATCATCTAGCTACTGCTATGGGCCTGTAGACCAAGGATGAACTACTCACGCATCACTCCGGAGGCAGGCATGGCGACGTAGAGCGCTCCGGTGATTATTCCCCTCTTCGGCAGGGTGCCAGGAAGAGCTTCATAACCCTCCCGAGTTAGGGTTGACGACGGCGGCACCTCTGGAACTTTTCGTGGAATATGACTCGGGTATTTAGGATTTTCGCGTCGGGGGGAATAAATAGGCGAAAGGGCGGCGTGATGTAGCCCTGGTCACGACCATCACCATCCAAGATCCCTTCTTGTATCCACTTGCCGATCTCCCACCCTCGTGTGGGTTCTATTGGGCCGGTTGGACCGACCGGTAAGGGAAACGGTTCTTGTATCATGTTTGAGTTCTTGTATTTCTTGGTGTTCTTCATGTTCCTCGTGTTCTTGCTTGCGTTCGTCCACATCCTCCGTCAATCCGTGAAGATCGGGCCACCCTCGAAGTCCCTAACTTCACCATATGGTATCAGAGCATGGTTGCCACGGATTTTACATGTGTTTCCACCCCCAAATCCCCCTAATTTTTCTTTGATTTTGAGAAATTCGAAAATTTCCACAAAAAATAGCCCCAAATTGCTTTTGGATCAATATGAGATTTGAGTGCATTTTTGCAAGTTTTGATCCATAGATCTATGGCTATACTAGTTGATTTACCTTCCTTTGCGTTCCCATAGTCTAATTCCATCATTTGGCCCTCCGATTTGACGTTTTCGTGCAAGTTTTTTCGCCCAAAATTGGTCAAAATCGCGTTTCGGGCACAACCTACTATGGTTCAAGCTCAAAACGGTGCTCCTACAAGACCACCATGCACTCATCCTTTGAAGTTCCATCTACTTCAAGAAGGCGCCATGAGACGGACATTACAAAATGTGCCAAGTGTCCCAAATCTACATCAACTTCACAAAGGCGCCATGACAAGGACAACGCCAAGAGCGACAAGCTTCGACACTCTACATCCACCACAAGACGGCGTCCCAAGAAGTTCATCGACAAGGCCGGGCCAAGTCAAGGCCCATCTAGCTCCTCAAGGCGCCACAAGAAAGATGTCACGGTGGACCACAACATGTCCAAGCTTCAAGACGACATGGACACACTCTCCAAGCTTCGGAACATATCACCAAGTTCGAGTGGGAGCTCCAAGGCAAGGTCACCAAAGCAACAAGCACGCCGACGCCAACATGAGGAGAAGCATCCGAATGACTTTCGGCGACACCCCACCACTCAAGAGCGTCAACGTCGACATGAAAAGAAGACGGCGACAAAGGCGCATCCTATGGTGTCCCCTCGTGCTACCACTTCAAGTGCGCCAACAAGAGCTCCAAAGTTCATCTTCGGCGATTCTTGTGTTGATGAGATCATGGCCGACTTCGACAACTTCGTCGCGAAAAGCCTACGTCGACGCTGGAAGAAGCATGGTCACACATGTGAGGCCACAACCAAGACGGCACCCTTCTCAAGCACTTCTCTTGATATGACTGATGCATGTAAAATGCATACATGAACTTTGCATTAATTTTACTTATATTCCAGTCATATTTGCATCATATAAGGGTTATATCACTGTTTTATAATGATTTTGGGAATATTTGACATGTTTCCTATTTTTTATGGAATTAACCCTGCGCAGGCAGAAAACCCTATTTCTTTCCTTTAATGTTTCAGGGACCCAAACGACGTCCAAATGACCTGGAAATTTATGAGCATCATTTTTTGGAAGGAACAAGACCTGGGAGCGAAAGAAGCAAACAAGAGGAGGCCCGAGGGCCCAAATGAGTGGGCCCACACGGCCCAAGTACCTGGCTGCGTGGGACCCCCCACTTTGGCCCTCGAGGCTCCGTTGCCGTCGATCTTTCCTTCACCGACTCCGTTTTGACCTAAAAACGCCTATAAAAATTATCCTCCGACGTTCTCTGGAAGGAGCCGCGCAGAAACACAGAAACACCGAAACAGAGACCTGGATCTTTTTATGAGTTAATATATGTTTGAGATTGCAATGGTTTGTTTCAGTTATGAAAGTAGATGCATATTATGTACCCCGTTCTTATTTACTTGTTATGATCAAGCATGTTTATGAGAGCGTGTGAGGGGGAACGTGTGCATTAGTTGGAGTAACGGGGGGTGGCTAGTGCAGTGAACGTGAGAGAAAGTTCTGCGATCCACTTGGGTGTTTTACCTTACTTTGTTGCCTCACTAGGGATAAAAAGAAATACCATGCTACCGGAGATGTGGGTGTGACCATTGCCACTACTCCATGACTAGATCTAGCATGTTCTTATTTTAACTTCATGTCATGATACTTATTGCTATACTCTGAGTTATCTTAATTACTGAGGTGTTATGATTTAGTTCGCATCTTGGGGGGAGTATAAGAGAGACTAATAACCAAATGGTCTCTATGTTAGGACGTGATGCCCATATAATTATAACTTGTCATTAAACTGTTGTTTGCAATCTCATATGTCAACTCTAGTGTTCCATTGTCCACCACGTTATTAAAGAGAGAGTGCATTTGTGAAACCATGAACCCCGGTCCATTTTTAATCATAAGAAACACCTTTCCAACCACTTTTACCACTTTTCCATTTTCTGCCATTATTAAATCCGAAAATACAAAAACACTTTTATATCTTGCATTCATTATAAAAAAACCCAAAAATATCATTTATCATTGCTACCACCATCCTTGCATATTTATTTACCACCATTGCATATTTATTTCTTGTTTGCATTGCATATTATCTTGATATCATTCTAACACCTTGTGCTTGACAACCACTAGGTGAGGTTGAGTAGCAAAATATTTACTTTGTTTTGTAGATAACCAAAAGAAGGATAGGAAGATAAATCTTCACTACTGATTCCCCGAGAGTTCGATATTAAACCCCCGAGTCACCCCTCGTGGGGAAAACACGTCGTCCACTTACTACACACTCTGCACTTGGAGTCTCAACCTAACCCATTTACTTTTCACGCAGGTAACCACGCGAAGGGCTAGCAACTATTTTCTGGCGCCATTGTGGAGTAACTACGTGAAGGTCCATTAATGACTTCTACACCAAGTTCCACCACCACATTGGCCCCCATATGGGAAAATGAAGACCTTCTATGTGACAATTGCCAAGGCCAAGACCATGATCCACGAGAATGTCCCAACCTCTTGTGCCCACTACGCAATAGAAGAGGTCACTTGATGTGGGAATGCCAAGTTGGTGAACAAGACGGTGACCAAGGAGATGATAAAATGGTCGAGCATGGGATTTTCCCTTCGACCAAGAAGGCGTGCATGGAGTATGCTATCTCCTTTGACCATGGGTCAAGTGATGATGATGCCGAGCATGGGATGTTCCCTTCGGCAAAGGAGTCGAGTGATGATGCCCACACTATGGCATTGATCTTTGGAGGCGAGATGGTTGAGGAGGTTGAGCATGGGAGTTTCCCTTCAACCTTGGAGGCGTATGGAGATGAGAACATTGAGCCTACCCTCATGTGTTTGACTTGTGAGATGGTACCAAACCCATGTGAGAATGAGAGCCACTTAGCCCACTTGAGTGAGAGTGAGAGTGAGTCGAGTGCCTCCACCATATGTGAGTTTGAGTGCTTTCACTTTGAGGGAATGAGTGATACACCACTTGAGTTGAGAGAGGTAGTTGATAGGTCTTGTGAGGCCATTTCGATTTCTAACAACTTAACCTCTACCTCTAGTGTGTTCTCTCATTGTGTGCAAGGTTCCATGGATGATGAGACGTCACTCCTCGACTTGACGATGCCTCAAATGGAGAAGTTGTACATAGAGGATGATGATGATGCCACCCCATGTCTACTTCAAGTTGGACAAGTCGGCTACATGGAAGCCCCTACTACTTCAACAGCTACTTCACATGAGTGGGACTACCAAGGTATGGGTGTTGATGTCACCATGTTTCCTCTAGTGGACATGATGAACTATGATTGCTTGCATGCTATGGATGATTCTTTTGAGGTCACATATGATTCGTTCTTATTCCCTTGTGATACTTTGTTTGAAACCAATGTTGATCAAGTGGAATTAACTATTTGTGATGATTTTGCCATGAGCAAGCCTTGTTATGAATGTTTCCATTTTTCTCCCATTGTGGCATGCAACATGTTGAACAATTTCTTTTTCACATGTGTTGCTTGCAATAATGTTGAAATGCTTGATAATGAGATTGCCCCATAGCTTTCTCACATTTTGGAGATGTTTCGTTTTCTCTTATGGACCTTGTTCCATCCTTCACTTTGCATAGTGACCATCCACATATGTCATATTTTCCAATTGATTTTTGTGTGGTTGGTGTTGTGCAAATGAAGAGACACTTCATGATGGATGATGTGTTTATATACTGTGCACATAACTTCTTCATATGGTGTCTTGTGTGTGCCGGTAACCACATGATAATGTCAACCTCTCTTGAGCATGAGTTGACAAAAAGAGCTCTTGAGAGCATACACTTGAGTCGTGGATTGAACCCGGCTATAATACCCTTCCCATGTTTTGCATCAAACAAGTTGAATAATTTCTCTTACTTATGGTTTGTTTGCAATCATGATGGTGTTTTATGATGAACAATTGTTCCTTCCAATGGCTTGTTTGCAACCATAATGATATTTTGTGCTTGTCTTGTCATGAGTTTATTGCTTTCTACCAATGTGGTGTTGCAACAAATATGTTGAAAACTTGCTCTTTCATGTGCTTTGTTTACACCCGTGATGATATTTTGGACATTATTCATTGTGTGTTTTTGCCAAGTTCTCCTCTTATTGCCTCAAAGATGTTGAAAAATTTCTCTTTCTGATGCCTTGTGTGCAATGATAATCATATGGTTCAAGATGAGATACCTATATGGCATCCTCATATTTTCATGGAGTTTTTGTGTTTCCACATTTTGAAGATGTTCCATTGGATTACTTGCACATTGACCTTGCACTTGCATTACATTTTCGTATTCTTGTGTTGTGCTAACGGTGCTATGACAAAGAATGGACATGTCATTGTTGATATGCTCCTCTTTCTGGCACACACATGTTTTGCTTGGTCTTTGGTGTTTGTAGGCATGGTGAATTCCAATTCTTCGACAACACATCTACCTCCTTTGCATGGTGATGAAAAGCAAGAGTCGAGGACGACTCTTTTTAAAGAGGGGGAGATGATGTAGCCCTGGTCACGACCATCACCATCCAAGATCCCTTCTTGTATCTACTTGCCGATCTCCCCTTATGGAGAAGATCCCTCTAGTGGATTCAAGACCTCTACTTGTAGTTTGACTACTTGCCAATCTTTCATCCTCGGGTGACTTTATTGGAGCAGTTTGGTTGACCGTTGGAGAAACAACCATCCAAGATCCCTTCTTGTATCTACTTGCCGATCTCCCACCTTCGTTTGGATTCTATTGGGCCGGTTGGACCGACCGGTAAGGGAAACGGTTCTTGTATCGTGTGTGTTCTTGTGTTCGGGGCGTTCTTCGTGTGTTCTTCGTGTTTCTCCGTGTTCTTGCGTGAGTTCGTCCACATCCGTCGTCAATCCGTGAAGATCGGGCCACCCTCGAAGTCCTAACTTCACCACGGCGGCTGAGGGCACCCGAGGGGCCCACACGCACCCTCGGCGTGGCAGGAGGTGGGGCCGCGCCGAGCCCTTGTGTGGCTGCCTCCTGGCGCTCCTCCGTCTCCCCTTTGGACTCCGTGTATGTGTCGGTGAAACAGGGACCTCCGTTGATTTTCGTCCAATTCCGAGAATATTTCCAGAATAGCTTTTCTGGAATACAAAAACAGCAGAAAACAGGAACTGGCACTGTGGCATCTTGTTAATAGGTTAGTCCCAAAAATGTATAAAAATGATATGAAGTGGATGCAAAACATGTAACAATTGGTATAATATCAACATGGAACATCAAAAATTATAGATACGTTTGAGACGTATCAGCATCCCAAGCTTAGTTCCTACTCGTCCTCGAGTAGGTAAACGATAAAACAAAATAATTTTTGAAGTGACATGCTACCATCATAATCTTGATCAAATAATATTATAAGGCACATGTAAGTGAATGAAGTGATCCAAGTCAATGGTCTATAATTTGCTACCAAATAGATAATGAGTAAACACTGAATCATACAAGCTAAACTTTTCATGAATAGTACTTTGGAGACAATGCATCCACAAGTTTACATAAGTGTTAACTCATAAAGCAATAGATTCTAATAAAAGGTATTTAACCAACACAAAGGAAGATTTAAGTTTCATCGTTTGCTTCAACTTTCAACATATTTATCTCATGGATATTGTCAACACAAAGCAATATAATAAGTCCAATATGTAGCATATAACAAATGTTGTACCAAAGTTGACACTAGCGTTTGCTTGTGGAAGATAGAAAGAAGTAGGAAAACTGACTCAACATAAAAGTAAAAGAAATGCCCTTCACAGAGGGAAGCAGGGCTTAAATCATGTGCTAGAGCTTTTTAGGTTTTTGAAATCATATAGAGAGTAAAAATTAAGTTTTGGGAGGTGTATGTTAATTGGTCAACGAATCAGTAGTGGAAAGTACAATATGACCCCGGCCAAACAGACTTTTAAGAGCGGCTCCCATGAAGGACGTTATTTCTACCAGCAAGGCAGATCATCCCTCTTTTCTCTTTTGTTTACACATGCAGATATTTCATTGGTATTATTGCTTGACTGATAAATCAGAACAAAAATGTGAAGAGAATTAAGCGGTTAAAGTTGTAATTAATTGGGACTAGGCACCCGTTGCCAGCTCTTTTTGCAAAATTAATAGATAATCGGATGTATATGCCGCTAGTCTGATGGTAAAGTCTGCTTGACAAGTGACATAAAGACATCCACCACGTCCTCATGAGCTTGGTAAACATTGACACAAAAAGGAGTAGTAACAATTTTGAATAGTTTAAAGGTAGCACATGAAAATTTTACTTGGAGTGGCAAGGAAATACCACATATAGTTAGTTATGGTGGACACAGATGGCATGGATTTTGGCTCAATGATTTGGATGCACGAGAAGCATTCCCTCTCAGTACAGAGTTTAGGCTAGCAAGGTTATGTAAGCAAGCAAGAATATCAACCGGTACACCAAGTTTTATATGACCAACATATTGCAAGCATTATAAGACTTCATACCGTCTTCCTTGTTAACCAAATCCTTTTATTAGAAAATATCTAGACCTTAGAGATACCACCCATGCAAACCAAATTTCAACAAGCTTTACGGTAGTTCTTCACTAATGGGCTTAACTTACATGATGCAAAAATTTAATCATGACCTACTTGTTAACTAAAAACAATTGACAAGTATCAAATTATCCATATTAGTGATCTACAAGAGTATGCAAGTCTTTTCCATTATACCATTTACCACATGCAATATTTTCTGTTCCAACCAAACACCAATCAACTTATTTCAATAACTCTTCAAACAAGTATAAGTGAAGTAAGAGAGTACTTTCTTTAAAAGAACTAATAGCTCTGACAAGAGATACATGAAAACAAGAGCTAAAAGCTTGAACAGCGCTAGATATGAATACTCAACAAATATAAGTGAAGAATAGGAGTATTCTCATGAAAAAGCGGAGCGTGTCTCTCTCCCAATCAGGAATGCTAGGATCCAATCAAGTTGATCACAAAATAAAAATAACATACTGAAAATAAAAGCACACAGACGCTCCAAGAATAGCACATATGATGTGAAAGAATTAAATTATAGTTTCACTAGAGATGACCTGATAATTTTGACAATGAAGAAGGGGATTCCTTGGGCATCCCCAAGCTTAGACGCTTGAGTCTTCTTGAAATATGCTGGGGAGATCCATGGGAGCCTCCCCAAGCTTGAGCTCTTCACTCTTCTCCATCCGAATATCACTCTTCCCTCTTGACCCTTGAAAACTTCCGCCACACCAAACTCAAAGTAAATCTAATTAGAGGGTTAGTACACAATCAAAAACTCACATGTTCTGTAAAGACGCAATATGACCGTTACTTTAAATATTAGCTACTGCCACTGATGTTATGTGAAGCTCTTCCACCCAAAAAAGAATTCCACCCAACACTAGTAAAAGAGAGAATGCAAATTAAAAGACATAATCTGTCTAAAACAGAACAGTCCGCAAAGACGAATTTTTTCGAGGCACTTACGATACTCAGATTGAAAAACTTTGAACTAATGAAAGATGCGTACATACATCAGGATTACGCACAAAAATGTGCAAATTTAAATCACATTCTGTTGATTTTAGATAATTAATACGGTGAACAGCAGAAATCTGTTCCTGCGCAGCAATCAAAATCTAGCATCATCTTATCATTATAGACTACTCTTGGCACAACAATGCGAAAAAGTAAAGATACAAAGGAGTTGCTACAGAAGTAAACAACCTCCTTGACTCAATAAAAGAAAAATTGCAGAAATAAAATAATGGGTTGCCTCCCATAAGCGCTTTTCTTTAACGCCTTTTAACTAGGCACAAAGCATGCATCAAGTATTACCAAGTGTAGAAGCATCAACATTATAGTTTGTTCGAATAATAGAATCATAAGGTGGTTTTATCTTCTTCCCAGGGAAGTGTTCCATACCTTTCTTGAGAGGGAATTGATATTTAATATTCCCTTCTCTCATATCAATAATAGCACCAACAGTTCTAAGAAAAGGTCTTCCAAGCACAATAGGACAAGATGGATTGCATTCAATATCCAAAACAACGAAATCAATAGGGACAAAGAAGTTCTGTTCCTGCGCAGCAATCAAAATCTAGCATCATCTTATCATTATAGACTACTCTTGGCACAACAATGCGAAAAAGTAAAGATACAAAGGAGTTGCTACAGAAGTAAACAACCTCCTTGACTCAATAAAAGAAAAATTGCAGAAATAAAATAATGGGTTGCCTCCCATAAGCGCTTTTCTTTAACGCCTTTTAACTAGGCACAATGCATGCATCAAGTATTACCAAGTGTAGAAGCATCAACATTATAGTTTGTTCGAATAATAGAATCATAAGGTGGTTTTATCTTCTTCCCAGGGAAGTGTTCCATACCTTTCTTGAGAGGGAATTGATATTTAATATTCCCTTCTCTCATATCAATAATAGCACCAACAGTTCTAAGAAAAGGTCTTCCAAGCACAATAGGACAAGATGGATTGCATTCAATATCCAAAACAACGAAATCAATAGGGACAAAGATGTTATTAACCATAATAAGAACATCATCAATTCTACCCAAAGGTTTCTTTATAGTAGCATCAGCAAGGTGATCATCCAAATAACAATTTTCCAAAGGTGCTAAATCAAGCATATCATAAAGTCTTTTAGGCATAACAGAAACACTAGCACCAAGGTCACACAAAGCATTGCAATCAAAGTTGTTCAACTTCATTTTAATGATGGGCCCCCAACCATCCTCTAACTTCCTAGGGATGGATACTTCACGTTTCAATTTTTCTTCCCTAACTTGTATGAGAGCATTAGTAATATGTTTAGTAAAAGTCATGTTTATTTCACTTGTTTTAGGACTTATAGCTAGCTTTTGCAAGAACATAATTACTTCAGAGAGATTATAACCATCAAAATCAAAATCATTAGCATCAAAGGTAATAGAGCTATTATCTTCATCATTACTAGAAATTTCAGCATTTTTATCAAGAACAGTTTCAGAGTTATCAGGCATTTTGAAACGTTTTGAAATAGAAGTAGAAACATTGCCAACACCAATTATCTTGCCATTAATAGTAGGAAGTTTACTAACACTTGAAGTTAAAGCATTTTCAGCAGTAGAAATAGTACAAACTCTAGCAATACTATTCTTTCTAGCAATTTCATCCTCTCTTTCCCATCTAGCATGCAATTCGGCTAGCATCCTCACATTATTATCAATTTTAATTTGTATAGCATTGATAGTTTTGCTATCTTTAACATCATGAGGCGTGTTCTTTATTTTCATAAATTCAACATCAAGAGCAAGACTATCAACCTTAGAGGCAAGAACATCAATTTCCCTAGTTTTTCCTCAACAGTTTTATTGAAAGCAGTTTGTGTACTAATAAAATCCTTAAGCATAACTTCAAGATCAGAGGGTACACTTTTATTATTGTTGTAGGAACTACCATAGGAATTACCATAACCATTGCCACCATTAGAAGGATAAGGCTTATAATTACCATTACCAAAATTATTCCTATAAACATTGTTGTTGAAGTTATTATTTTTAATGAAGTTCACATCAACATGCTCTTCTTGAGCAACCAAAGAAGCTAAAGGAACATTATTTGGATCAACATGCACTTGACCATTTGCAAGCATAGACATAATAGTATCAATTTTAGCACTCAAGGAAGAGGTTTCTTCAACAGAATTTACCTTTTTACCTGTTGGAGCTCTCTCGGTGTGCCACTCAGAATAATTTATCATCATATCATCTAGATGCTTTGTTGCAGCACCCAAAGTGATGGACATGAAGGTACCTCCAGAGGCCAAATCCAACAAATTCCTTGAAGAAAAATTTAATCCTGCATAGAAGGTTTGGATGATCATCCAAGTAGTCAGTCCATGAGTGGGACAATTCTTAACCAATGATTTCATTCTCTCCCATGCTTGAGCAACATGTTCATTATCAAATTGCTTAAAATTCATTATGCTACTTCTCAAAGATATAATCTTAGCAGGAGGATAATATTTTCCAATGAAAGCATCTTTGCATTTAGTCCATGAATCAATACTATTTCTAGGCAAAGATAGCAACCACTCTTTAGCACGTCCTCTCAAGGAGAAAGGAAAAAGTTTCAATTTAATAATATCACCATCTACTTCCTTATGCTTTTGCATTTCACAAAGTTCAACAAAGTTATTAAGGTGAGCAGCAGCATCATCAGTACTAACACCAGAAAATTGCTCTTTCATAACAAGATTTAATAGTGCAGGTTTAATTTCATAAAATTATGTTTTAGAAGCAGGTGGAGCAATAGGTGTGCATATGAAATCATTGTTGTTTGTGCTAGTGAAATCACACAACTTAGTGTTATCAGGGGTACTCATTTTAGCAAATTTAAAACAAGACAGAAAATAATAACTCGAAAATAAACTAGATGCAAGTAACTAATTTTTGTGTGTGTTTTGATAAGTAAAAGCAAACAAGATAAAATAAAAGTAAACTAAGCAAGACAAAAACAAAGTAAAGAGATTGGAAGCGTGAGACTCCCCTTGCAGAAGCCTGCTAACTCCCCGGCAACGGCGCCAGAAAATTATGTCGTGTTGAAGGGAAGTTAGGAGACTGCTGAACCGAAGTACTTCCACTCCCCGGCAACGGCGCCAGAAAATTATGCTTGATGACGCGAAATCACACGTTCGTTGGGAAACCCCAAGAGGAAGGTATGAAGCAGTGCAGCAGCAATTTTTCGCTCAGTATGAAACCAAGGTTATCGAACCAGTAGGAGTAGAAACACTTCAGAAGGTTGTTGGTGGCGGAATATGGCACGACGCAACACCAGGGAATCCTGCGACCGACGTGGAACCTGCACACAACACAATCAAACTACTTTGCCCCAACGAAACAGGAAGGTTGTCAATCTTCCCGGCTTGCTGTAACAAAGGATTAAATGTATGGTGTGGAAAATAATGTTTAATTATAGAAAGTAAAAGAGAACAATTGTTTGCAGTTGGTGGTTTTATCAGTGTAAAAGAATGGACCGGGGTCCACAGTTCAATAGTGGTGTCTCTCCATAAAGATAAACGACATGTTGGGTAAACAAATTACAGCTGGGCAATTGATAAAATATTGAGCGCATGACAATGCATATATATGACAAGATGACTACCATAATATTTAATTGGGCATTACGACAAGATACATAGACCGTTATCCAACCGCATCTATGACTAATAATGCACCTTCAGGTTGACATCCGTGTTCCCCGTTGGTATTAAGTTGCAAGCAACGGATAATCGCATTAAGTAATGTGCGTAATGTAAACAAGTACATATGACCTTGGACATAGCATTGTTAGGTTATCCCTAGTGGCAACAGCACATCCACAACCTTAGACGTTGCTGTCACTCCCCAAATTACTGGAGACTGAACCCATTATCGAGCATAAATACTCACTCTTCGAGTTAGAAGCATCTACTTGGCCAAAGCATCTACTAGTAACGGAAAGCATGCAAGATCATAAATAACATGTAACATAGATTAATAATCAACTTGATCATAGTATTCAATATTCATCGGATCCCAGCAAACACAACATGTAGCATTACAATAAGATGATCTTGATCATGTTAGGCAGCTCACAAGATCTAAACATGATAGCATAAAGTGGAGAGACAACCATCTAGCTACTGCTATGAACCCGTAGTCCAAGGATGAACTACTCACGCATCACTCCGGAGGCAGGCATGGCGATGTAGAGCCCTCCGGTGATGATTCCCCTCTCCGGCAGGGTGCCGGGAAGAGCTTCAGAACCCTCCCGAGCTAGGGTTGACGACGGCGGCGCCTCTGGAACTTTTCGTGGAATATGACTCGGGTATTTAGGGTTTTCCCGTCAGGGGGAATAAATAGGCGAAAGGGCGGCTGAGGGCACCCGAGGGGCCCACACGCACCCTCGGCGCGGCAGGAGGTGGGGCCGCGCCGAGCCCTTGTGTGGCTGCCTCCTGGCGGTCCTCCGTCTCCCCTTTGGACTCCGTGTACGTGTCGGTGAAATAGGGACCTCCGTTGATTTTCGTCCAATTCCGAGACGAACAGCTTTTCTGGAATACAAAAACAGCAGAAAACAGGAACTGGCACTGTGGCATCTTGTTAATAGGTTAGTCCCAAAAAATGTATAAAAATGATATGAAGTGGATGCAAAACATGTAACAATTGGTATAATATCAACATGGAACATCAAAAATTATAGATACGTTTGAGACGTATCACTCACCAGGCGAAGCCGAGGGGGAGGTCGAGTCCGCCTTCCAGTACGATAGCGACGAACCGCGCGTACAGCTCGACGATTACATCGACTCCGACAACTCCACCGACAACAGCAGCAATGGTGACCGAGGCAAAATCTCGCTTAACATCCCCTTCCATGTTTGCATGGCTATTGGGGGCACCGGGACAGATCCCGAAACATCCGAGGCGCCGCTCGCCATGAGGCACCAACATATCCATGGACGGTCACTATGCCGGATGGAAGAACAACGCTCGTTATCACGGAGGAGATGGCGGCCAAAGCAAACAAGGTAATCGAGAAGAGCCTCATAATGCCCGATGACTCGACCCGCGAAGAGCTCGCGACATACCAGTACCTCATGTGGAAAGAAAACCTTCGGCTGAAGAACTACCGTGCAACACTCGACGAACAAAGAAGGCAGGCCAGCGTGTCGAGTGCGCGGCGAGCGGGACTGTCTATACACTCCACGGGACAGACAGCCCCGAGGCATCAGTCCAGGACACGACGAATCTCCGAAAGAGACAGAGCGGACCTAACCCGCAACTTAGATCTCTCGTTCATGACGCACAACGAAGAGGGGATCCCTATCCCCAAGACAGCCACGGGAGCCCTGCTCTCGGTGGCTACATATCTCAGAACTACACAACCACCCGCGGATGATCCCAAAGCGGCCCTGCATCGGCAGTAGATCAAATCGCTCAATCTGGCCGCCGCAGCTTTAACACCAGGAGCTGAGACTGCGGGAGGAAACACGCCGCATGGAGGAAGTAGAACCCGCCGCGTGCGAAGTCCATGACGTGATTTGCGGACTCGCGATGATCGCGACCGAGCCGTAACCATCCATGAGGATAGAGACCGCCGACATCACAATGATGACAGGTGGAGCCGAGGACAACTCGACACACGCCACCGCCAGGAAGGCGCGGATTTACGCGATGTCATAACTCAATGTCGAGTCAACAAAAGTCGATCCAGAAGATCTTCTCACTCCTCCAGCAGTGAATCATACTCTGATGACGAGTTCGAGCCTTGCGGATCTTTGTGCTTTAGTCGATGCATCCGCGAGTCTAGGATGCCCAAAGGGTTCAGGCTAACATCTGAAACACCCAAGTTCGACGGCCGCCAAGAACCCTCATCTTGGCTTGAGAATTACAAGATCGTAGTCACCTGTCAACGAGGCACAACAACAACAACGGCAATGCATTACATCCAGTTGATGCTTGTGGGTTCAGCCCGCGACTGGCTCAAAAGCTTGCCCCGTAGCAAGTACGACTCATGGGATAGCTTCAGGGAGGACTTCGTCAAAAACTTCACCGCAACATGCGACCATCCTGCAACATTCGAAGAACTGCGAGCGTGCAAGCAGCGATCGGACGAGTCGCTAGGATCATACATCCGGCGTTGGACCACCGTACGCAACTCCGTGGGCACGGTGTCGGAGGATCAAGCGATAGACGCTTTTACACAAGGCCTCGCCAGACGAGACTTCTGCGAGGCACTCGGAAGGGAGAAGCCGAGCTCCATCGCCCAGCTCATGAAGGTCGCCAACGAGTGGGCGGACGGAGAAGATTCGGTGCGAGACAAGGACCGCGAGTCACCACACCGTGACAACAACAGCTGGAGTCGCAGAGATAACCGCGGCAGCGATCGGAGGCGAAAACGCATATCTCATCACTACAATGATGCGGATGGCGCCGAACTGGTGGCGGCTGGATACGTCGACACTCGCAACGAGCGCGACCACAATGGAGGCCGTCAAGACAACCGTAGTGGGAGTCGACAGGACGACCGCAGAGATAGCCGCGACTATGGTCAGGGCAGCGATGTGTACCGAAAGCAGGAGTGGCGGAAAACCCGCGATGACTCGCAAGATCAGCGCACACCCGCGGAGGAAATAGAGGAAGAGTGCATATTCCACATGTTCAAAGGTGAGGATGGAAAACTTCACTCAAGACACCTGTTGAAGGACTGCAAAAAATTCACCAGACTGGTGACCGAGTACGCCCGCCGCTTCCACACACCACCCCCCCCCCCCCCGTTGCAGCGGCAACCGGAGCCCCTCCAGCACTTCCTACACCCCCAGCAGCCGGGCACATGGCGGGTGCGGTACATCATCAGCCACGCATAGAAGCTCCTGGCGCGGCAGGGGATCAGTACCCCGAACCTCGCGGCCAGATGAACATGATACAGAAGGGGACGCCCTTCCAATAGGGAACAAACCAAGTCAATTTGGCCACCATGGCTCCTCCTGCTGTGCCCGAGTACCTGAAGGGGTCAGAAACCAGCATCACATTCTCCCATGACGATCACCCGCCAGCCGTTGTTCGTCCAGGGCACGCCGCTTTGGTACTCGATGCTCAAATCGGCGGCTTCGCCATGTCCAAGGTCTTCATGGATGGCGGGAGTGGAATCAACATCTTGTTTGCCGACAATCTTCGCAAAATGAACCACTCAACCGAAAATCTGGCAAAATCAGATAACACCTTCCATGGCATCGTCACGGGCAAAGCAGTCTACCACTCGACACGGTACAATTCCCAGTAGTCTTTGGAGAGCCGGGAAACTTCAGGACAGAGAAGATCGACTTCGAAGTCGTCGACTGGAAGTCACAATATCATGCCATCCTTGGGCGCCGATGTTCGCTCGGTTCATGGCGGTCCTGCACTACGCTTACCTTAAGCTGAAGATGCTGGGACCCAATGGTGTCATCACGGTGAGCGGAAACTTCCAACGTTCGGACAGCTGCGACAGGGAGTTCAGCAAAATATCCGAGATGTTCGGCATGCAGGAGCAACTCGCAGAGCTTTCCCTCACCAACAACCGCACACTCCTTCCCGAAGCCAAAAAGTCGACACCCGACAGTTCCTTCAACGCTACAAATGATACAAGGTCACATCAGGTGCACCCGATGGATCCGTCGAAGACGGTCAATGTGTCATCAAGTTTAACTCCCGCATAGGAAGGCGCGCTCTTCAACTTCCTCCGTGAGAACTAGGAAATCATTGCATGGTGTCCAGCCGACATGCCAGGTATTCCCAGGGAATTTGCCGAGCACTCCCTTCAACTATTTCCAGACACTTGACCTGTGAAGCAGACGATGCGTCGATTCTCTGAACCAAAGCGAGAAGCCATCGGTCAGGAAGTCGACAGGTTACTCGCAGCCAAGTTTATTCGCGAGATCAAAAAATCAGACTGGGTGGCAAATCCCGTCCTCGTACCAAAAAAGAACTCAGACATACTTCGTATGTGTGTCGACTTCACATCTCTGAACAAGTGTTGTCCCAAAGACCACTTCCCGCTACCCCGCATCGACCAGATAGTCGATTCAACTGCGGGCTGCACGCGTCTATCCTTCCTGGATGCCTACTCGGGCTACAACCAGATAAGGATGAAGGTCGAAGATGAGGACAAGACAGCCTTCATAACGCCATACGGAGTCCACTGTTACACCACAATGCCCTTCGGGCTCAAGAACGCGGGTGCCACGTACCAGCGCATGATGCAAAACTGCCTCAGGGAGCAGATCGGGCGCAACGTCCAGGTCTATGTTGACGATATCGTTATCAAAACAAAGAAGGAGGACATGCTCCTCGAAGATCTACGTGAAACATTCACCAACCTCAAGCACTACCATATCAAGCTAAACCCCAAGAAGTGTGTCTTTGGCGTGCCAGCCGGACAGCTCTTAGGGTACCGTGTTTCGGCTCGAGGCATTGAGGCCGACCCGGAGAAGATACAAGCCATCTTAACCATGTCACAGCCGACCAAACTTCGAGAAGTGCAGAGGCTAGCAGGTCGGGTGCCTGCACTTAGTCGATTCATTAGCAAGCTCGGCAAAAAAGCACTCCCATTCTATCAGCTGATGAAGAAGTCAGACAAATTTGAGTGGACGCCAGAAGCTCAAGCAGCCTTCATCGACCTCAAGCGCGCACTCACAACCCTCCAATCTTGGTCACGCCGCGGGAGCGGGAGCCGCTATATCTATATGTCTCCGCCACCAACAGGGTGGTCAGCACAGTGCGTGTGGTTGAGCGCGCAGAAGAAGGTCACGCCCATGGCGTACAGAGACCCATCTACTACCTCAGCGAGGTTCTTTCTGTATCAAAACAGCGGTACCCGCACTATCAAAAGCTGGCCTATGCCGTATTCATGTTATCGCGCAAGGTCACGCACTACTTCGTCGAGCACCCGATAACTGTTGTTAGCTCGGCAGCACTCGGTGACATCCTTACCAACCCCGACGCAACTGGACGAGTCGCCAAGTGGGTCATCGAGCTAGGACCTCGGGATATCAAGTATGAGCACCCGAAAGCAATCAAGGCGCATGTACTTCCTGACTTCACCACCGAGTGGATCGAGGCGTAGCTATCAGGAGTCCCAGATGTGTCCAACTCCTGGATCATGTACTTTGATGGGTCGAAGAAGAATAAAGGTGCAGGCACAGGCGTCGTACTCATATCACCAAAAGGGGACAAGCTCCGCTACTTTTTGCAGATGGACTTTTCAAAACCCTCCAACAACGAGGCAGAGTACGAGACCCTTCTACACGGCATGAAGATGGCAAAAGCTTGCGGGTGCACTCGACTCATGATATATGGCTACTCAAACCTCGTTGTACAGCAAACAATGAAGGCCTGTGATGCTACCGCAGACAATATGATCGCATATCGCGAGCTGTACAATAACATGGAGGGCAACTTCGACGGTTGCGAGCTGCGTCACATCGGGCGAGAAAGCAACGAGGAGGCATATATGTTAGCCAACCTCGGTTCTACCAAGGCACCAATACCACCTGGCGTATTCCTCGAGCGAATCGAGCACAGATCTATCAAAGTCAAGCAAACTGCAGCACCTTCAGCTCCGGTGGCCGTGGGCAAGGACACTCCTCCACCTAGTACGGAGGACCCGCCAGTCGAAGTTCTCCTCATGGAACCAACCTGGACGCACTCGTTCCTTGCATACATGCTGCGCAACGAGCTACCAGAAGACGCAGCAGAAGCGCAGCGCATTACTCGACGCGCCAAGGCATACACAATCATCAAAGGTGAACTATACAAGAGAAGCATATCGGGGATCCTCCAAAGATGCATCGCACTAGAGGACGGCAAGGCCATCCTTCGATATATCCACGCAGGAACCTGTGGACACCATGCGAGCAGTCGAGCACTCGTCGCCAAGGCCTTCCGAGCAGGGTTCTACTGGCCAACTGCACTCAGGGACGCAGAGGACATAGTGAAGAGGTGCATCGACTGCTAGAAGTTTGCCACTAAGCCGCACACGCCTGCATCAGAGTTGAAAACCATACCTCTCGCTTGGCCCTTCGCCCAGTGGGGGCTCGACATGGTGGGACCACTCAAGAAATCTTCACGTGGAGGGCATACCCACCTCCTGGTGGCAGTCGACAAATTCACCAAGTGGATCGAAGCGGTCCCTGTCACGAATTCGACTGCCACAACAGCAGTGAACTTTATCAGATCAATCATATACCATTTCGGACTCCCTCATAGCATCATAACTGATAACGGTACAAACTTCACGACGGAGGAATTCCGTGACTTCTGCAAGGACCAAGGCGTGAAGCTCAACTACGCATCGGTGGCGTACCCGCAGTCGAACGGATAGGTAGAAAAGGCCAATGGACTGGTGTGCAGTGGGACCAAGAAGTGGCGGTTGGTGCCACTCAAGCGAGCTGCGGGTGCCTGGGTGGAAGAGCTTCCGGCCGTACTTTGGAGTCTGCGAACTACTCCAAATAGGTCGACACAATACACACTGTTCTTCATGGTGTACGGCGCAGAAGCAGTCCTACCCTTTGACGTACAGTTTGACGCACCAAGAGTCGTCGCATACAACGAAGAGGAGGCGGAGGCGGCACTCGAAGATAGCGTTGACACGCTGGACGAAGCACGCGACATCGCGCTCGCTCGCACAGCCGTTTACCAGCAAAACCTCCGACTCTATCATGGACGTCGACTGCGCACCAGGTCCTTCTTGGTTGGAGACCTGGTGCTCCGCCTGAAGCAGAAGAAGGTGCACAAGCTCGCCTCGCCATGGGAGGGACCCTTCATCATCACAGAAGTCATCGACGGCGGCGCATATCGACTGAAGCACGCAAAGACAGGAGAATTTTCACACAACCCTTGGAACGTGGTGCACTTGCGCCTCTTATATGCTTAGACTGCTCAGTCACCAAATGTAATAGGCGACATGTCGGATGGCTGCAGGTTTCAGACGCACTCTTTTCCTTACCAGGGTACCTAAGGGGACTGGAAGGTTTTTAATGAGGCGGCCTGCAGCTTAACCTACAAAAAGTGGAATACAATTATTATTCCTCTCTTTCTTTATTATTTGCATGACAACAAAAACAAAAACCTTGGCCTCACCTGAACACCCGGGGGCTGCGCCAAACAGGTCCAAGAACAACAACCTGGGCCGCACCCGAGCGCTCGGGGGCTACGCCGTAAAGGTCAACCATAAACTTAGCCACACCCGAACACTCGGGGGCTGCGTCTGTCAAACGTGCAAATCCATCTCGAATCACAAAAATTTCCAACCTACATACTCGGAGGCTAGGCCCCACATGCAAATTACAAATTTCACATAACTCGACAAGCATACATACAAAACATGCGAAAGGAATCAGGTAGTTTTACATACAAAGTTTGTACAAATTAACTCAATTTACTCTGCAGGTTCTTCCTTCGGCTCCGCCCATTTTTTCTCTTCTTTCAAAACCTGATGAATAAGGACCAGTGCATCAGTATGAGTCGCGTCGTAGTGCTCCTGCATGGGCACAGGACCACCCCCAGGCACTGGTGGTGCACCTAGCGCAATCCTCCTCAGGTCAAGGTTGGGCAGATGAGCCCGAACAAAGGTGAGCGCAACGTTAGCCCCGCTAATGAGTTGCTCTCGAACAAACTTCTTCATGACTTTGCCTTCACGAAATTTGTTCAGCAGCGCCGCTAGACCTTGTGGTTGATCATCCAACGGAAACAAAAACCGATGCACTCGAGCTAACGACGACCTGCAGACTTCAAGGAGAACAGCCGCACGCCAGGCACGGTCATGAAGTTTCGCCAGCACAAGACCCCTCGCCCTCTTACACCAAAAGGGGTGAGTGGAAAACTCTGGGCTGCCGGCATAGCCATTCAGGCGGTCGTCCAGGCGCATCGCCTCGGCTTGGCTATCTGTGCAAGCACCTGCAAAAAATCGGGCTACATCATAAAGCAGCCGAACGCAAACAACTCGACATTTGTTCGGGTGCACTTACATTCCATATGCTAGTTCACCTTGTCCAGTTCCTCAAGCAAATAAATCTCCTGGGCCGTCGCCGGTGAAGGTCTCGACTGCAATTCAGCCAGCTCACTCTTCGTTTCCTTCAGCTCCTGCTCTATCCTCGCGAGTTTCTGCTGAAGATAGTCGATGATCTTCTGGTCATTCTTGCTTTGAGTGTTTGGCTTGGGAGCGGCACTTCCAGAGGCAGAACCTGTCGATGCACCGGATGCTCCAGGCTACACAAGAACAATTCAAGCATAAGAGCGATGTACGCTTAACATACACACCCGATCCACAAGGCTCGGGTACCGTTCGCCCCATAAGTGTAATCCCGACGCAAGAAAGGTAACAAAAGCATAGCTCATAATCGTCAAAGCCTCATACAGCATCAGTTTTCATTACATGAGACAAAAGAGAAGTCCTCTCATCTACGACATGGACTCAGACCTAGACCTAGCGGTGCGGGCAACACGCTCGGCAAGGATGGCGGCACGTTCTTCCATCATAGCCGCCATCTTCCTCGACAGCGTCCCCGCCTGCTCCTTCATCGCACCCCTCACGGCAAATTTTCCGTCTGGTTTCTTCGGGAAACCAGCTACGGCTTTCTCGAAGTCGCCTGCAACACCATGGCCAAGCAGAAGAAGGAAGGTGGTCTCGGAGCCACCTACCATTTGTGCGCGGGCGTAGTTGGTCAGCGTAGATGTCCTAGGCCCGAACACAACGGCTAGACCCCCTACAGTCGCGGGTGGCGTGCCTTTCGGGAAAACAAGCTGGTGAACAGCTCTCAGGGCACCCGCAGACTTGATGAGAGCCTCCCTGGCCTGGGTGCATATCTTGTCAAAGGCACCCGCCACATCCTCGAAGGACCCTTCGTCCGTTGCAGGTGCAACTCCAACAGCCTCTGTCAGGCCAAGGAAATTCAGAAGCAAATCACAATACATTCAACTAATAGCACATAGGAGAGTCATTACCTCTCATCACATGAGACAGCGAGCGTAGCCGTTCCGTCTGTAGCATCTCACGAGCGTCCATCTCTTTGAGCTTCTCGCGCTCAGCCGCAAGTTCCTTCTCGGGCTCTTGCACCCGAGTCAGAGTTGTCGCTCGCTCACCTGCAGGCAGTGCGAAGTGAATCTTAGCATCTACTTTTTCTCATAAACCAAGAGATATGAGGAGAAGATACTTACTGTTCGACTGCTCCAGCTTGGCTCGCGTCTGGTCGCGATCCTCCTCCATCTGCACAAATGTCTCACCCGACTCCAGCATCATGCGGTAGAACGGCTGTGGAATCAAACACAACATAAGCATTTGAGCCTATGCCCAACTATACCTAGTTGCACATAGTCTCGGGGGCTACTCCCATCGGGAGCGCTGTCGCGCACCCGATAAAATATGAAGCAGAACAAAGTACTTACGTGGTTGAAGCGCTTTGGCTGTGCAGCGCCCGAAGAAGAAGGCGTGTCTCCCTTTGGTCTAGAAGGCATGCTCGCTGGGGCAGTACTCTCCACCCGATCTACATCTTCAGAAGACGAAGCAGGGGTCTCCTCGGGAGCGATGGGCGCTGCATCCTTCTTTGGCAGGGTGTCCTCGACCGGGCTGAATAGCAACAATCAGACAAACGACAAAGGCAGAAATAAACATAAGACTTGAACAAAATAAGCAAGTGATCACCTGGCATCTACATCACCAGAAATCAGAAGGCTTGTGTAATCCAAGTGTGTGACAAACTCTGGTGCACCCTCAGGTGAGACCGCGCGCAATGGAGTCACAACCCTATCTTCTTTCGAGTCAGGTGATGAGGAACCCGAGTCCTCACTGTGTTCGGCGTGGGGAGGGGAGCTGGCCGCGGTCGACGTTGTTTCGTCTACGCGATGTCGTTTTCGCGGCTGCTCTTCCTCCTCTTGCCCGGATTCCTCCACCTCTTCGACTGGTGTGTGTGCGGAGGCGAGGGAGAACTCGTCGCTTTCCGGGTCAACAAGCAAAATCTCCACCTCCGTAGTCTTTCCATCCTCGGGAAGTGGAGGTAAACGACGAGAAGAAGTGTGGCCCTGCACATACAAAACCAAGGAGCTTCAGTTGAAGGACATACAAATTTCGCGGCAGCAAACGCATAAAAACAGGGCGTACCTCGAGCAGCGGGTGATTGATACGTCTCCAACGTATCTATAATTTCTGATGTTCCATGCTTATATTATACCATTTGCTACATGTTTTATATGCACTTCATATCACTTTTATGCATTTTCTGGGACTAACCTATTAACAAGATGCCACAGTGCCAGTTCCCTGTTTTCTGCTGTTTTTGGTTTCAGAAAACTACTTCTGCAAATATTCTCGGAATTGCACGAAACAAAAGGTCACGTCCCTATTTTTCCAACACGTACACGGAGTCCGAAGGAGAGACGAAGTCGAGCCACGAGGTGGCCAAACCATAGGCCGGCGCGGCAGGGGGGCCCACCGCGCCGCCAGGTGGTTTGACCCTCTCGGGGGTCCGCCGACATTGCCCCTTCGCCTATTTATTCCCCCCGACGTGAAAACCCTAAAACACGAAGCCATATTCCACGAAGAGTTCCGCAGCGCCGCCGCCATCGACATCAAGTTTCGGGGGACAGAATCTCTGTTCCGGCACGCCGCCGGGACGGGGAATTGCCCCCGGAGTCATCTCCATTGACTCCACCGCCATCTTCATCGCCGCTGCTGACTCCCATGATGAGGAGGGAGTAGTTCTCCCCCGAGGCTGAGGGCTCTACGGTAGCTATGTGGTTCATCTCTCTCTCCCATGGTGTGATCTTTATGTAATCATGTGTATTGCTAGTATCGCTGAATGCATTAATAATGTTTATGCTACTCAAGTGATTTTGTCTAGTTTCTGGAGTCATTGTGACAACACGGTATCAAGGTGACAGTGTGGGTACTTGTGTGACTATGAATAATTTAGACATTTATCATGGCTTATTCTTGGAAATTGTGGTGTTTGTTTACTCAGACTTTGAGGTGTGCTTTTGCAGCCCTACGCATAGTACTCTTGCTTCATCAAGAAGGAGAATAATCCTGAGTAGTATTTACTTGTGTTCAGTTGTGCTAGTCTAGTTGAATATGTAGATGTTACTCTTTATCTATTATGCACTCCAGAGGTTACTTTAATATAAACTAGCTGGGTGGCCCGCGCGTTTGCGCGGCTAGACTGTTTATTTAGTTTATAGTTAACACTGTAATTTCTGCAATATAGAGTAAATATCATATGACTCGATAATTTTCGGACTTGAATTAGTCGTAGTTTATTTTTCATTGCATTTAAATTACCTAGCTATTTTAGACACAGTTAAAAGAATATTTTTTTAGTACTGTTGTTTTATTTTTCATTTGGAAGTATAAAAACATAATCTTTTTCCTGCCAACCATGATGTTTCATTCTGATTTATTGATAGGCAACCAATATGCCCATATATCGTGTTATTTCTTGGTAGTGTAATGCAAACTACAGAGTTCATGTCTTGTACAAACTGGACATAAATCTATAAGAGTTGTAAAACTTTTTATCTTTGATCCAAAGACAAAGTCATAAACAAAAAGACTGAATATGATAGTTAGAACCCCTTAGCAAAACTATATATATAGAGAAATAGATGTTAGTTGGTAATCAAGGGAACAACATAGAGACAATCAAAAAATATTTGTTTAATCTAGTACAATTGATCATGGAATTCAGGTCAAAGTACTCAAGATAACAGAAAAGAGAAAAACAATTGTCAACCTGGACTCAAAGTGAATGCATGCATGCTTACTCATATTTCGGTTTTCTGGTCATCATGTCTGCTCGATCACTTCTGCCAAAGCTTCTTGTTGTGGGCGTTAACTCTATTCAAACTTAAAATCCAGCGTGATTCAGTTTACCATTGTCATAAGTTCTTCATAATGCGGCTATGTTCTCCCCAAAACTTGTGTACAACCGTAATAGAGGCGAATTCAATCGTTAGGATGGGCATTATTTGAAGAAGAGTACACAAAAGCAAAATATTTGTAGTTAACCTTATTCTCTCTTATGAAGTTTACAAATCAAAATTTATCTTCTAAAACCTGCAATGAAGCGTGCATACTTCGTCATATTGTCTCTATGTAGGTCGAGCAAATCTGATTGATAAGATAAAATATTTCATCGGTAACCTCTAATCCATGGTTTTTTGTGTAAAACTACGTCATATGGCCCTTTTTTACTAATGAATGGCTGGCAAGTAACAAATAGTAATCCCTTCTGAACATGTAAAAACTGACGATGGTCTATACTCCCCAAAATTTCACAATGAATCTTTATTCCATCTGACACTGAGGTACATAAAAGCTCAATTTCACCAAGGTTCATTCAGTAAAAGATATAAGGACATGCCATGCGTAGGAAATTGTAAATGTGATAAATAAAATACTCTTCACACATATACTTTTTACGTGTAGTTTCTAGCTGTATTTTGCTAATTAATTTGGAAATTATGCTCGATTTAACATGAGCATAGACAGAACTTTAATATTACCTGTATTATCCAAACCGAAGCGGCGATGTAATTTTCGTAATCCTCGTGTAAGCTACGGGCCAGCTCTGCCCATCGCCGATGGCAATGCACGTATGGATCCTAATATTCCTGTACATAGGAGGTGAATAATAAGTTTAATCTAGCGGCTGCCAATGTATCTTGTGTAACAAAGAACAGGAAAGAAATAATACAATCTTCTGATGGAAGTAGCACAATGCACTTCACGTCTTATGAGATCTCTGGGTGTCAACAATATATATATAACTGCGCAAACATTGATATTAATCCGTCGGGAGATTGTTCTTGTCGCCTTACCTCAATGATACATGCAGAAAAGAATTGTTTCTACCTTCAAAGTGACCGGAAAACCTTGATCAGCAAATAAATTAATGACCTTCAGAGCGACCAATGTTCTTACCTTTTTTTTATCTTTATCCTCACTTCCAAAAAGTAGATATATTGATCTATTTTTTCACAAATCATAAGAACAGACCGATAGAAAACAGAGTTATATCTCCTTGTCAAGCTCGGAATCGGATGCGATGGCAGACAGACGCCCCTTGACTCACTTCCAATTGGGAGATGATGTCGTGATCGCGGCAGTCGAGCAGCTACAACATAAAGAAGACGATGAACCTTGAATGGGTTTGGCCGCCAGGGAGAAGTACCAAGTGGCCAGCTATAGAATATTGATCTGAATAATTAGAACGCAAGGAATTCCTCTTCTTATGAACCCGTGTCTTCTAATCCTTTATTCAAGCAATAAACCAAGCCATAATATGTTTAGAAAGACACAGATTGATGCGTAAATTGTACCAGCTACTGCGTGTAATACGTTGATCCCAAATATCATCCACTAAAATATAGCGACACATGCATCAGTATTGAGGAGAGATTAGCTCAGTATCAACCAATATCAATGGCACGTACGATGTTCTTACCTTTTTTTTATAGAGGGCACTACTGTAAGGAATTGCATGGAGATAATTCGTCAACGCCGCAAGCATCTTCATTGTACCGTCGTTACTGCCGCCCGTCATGCCGCGATGTCGTCCGTCATGCCGCCATGGCCTTCAGCATCGGTAACCTTGCTAGGCAAGGGAAAATTGTGGCTACGTATGTCGTCGACTCGTGGCCGCTAGACGGCAACATCAGGAAGAGGAAGAGAAGCGGACCGGCTTTGCCGTGCATGCATGGATTGTGCTAGATGCCTGGATGGCTCGTACATGAGGTCTAACAGATATTTATTTGCCGTGTAGGCAAACGTGATTGTTCTGGACTTCTCTCTGTCCTTCCATCATGTGAATCGTTATTATGTGTGAATCTGAGTCGTTCTTTTTTGCAAGTTAGATGATTGATTAATCTTCACCGTATATTGTTTGTTGTTTTAATAATATAATAAAATATATGTAATATGCTGTTAGATTGGAATATTTTGTATTAGCTTATTCAGACATTGCAAGACCAAAGCATCTGATGTCATGTGGAGAAAGCTACAACATCTGCAAGATGATAATAAGGAGGGCAGACACAACAACTGAAATCTCCCTACTGCAGCATAGATGAAACATTAACTAAATTTCATTTCAGAAGACATAGTAATGACAGCAACAGAATTATTACCTATAAGGTTTGTAGTCTCAAATATTCAGGAAAACATGACTATTGAGACGTACGTGGTAAGTGGTTAAATACCAACAAAATTCTTGGCATAAAAATCAAATGATCATACCTATCGTGCAGCAATGGCTGACACTCGACACTGGGTAATGATGCCTTCAGCATCGTCATACGTCGCCGCCTGCCCCTAGACATCCTCTCCGATCTGTTGCAATGTGTTGATGGCCTGGTGGACCAAATAATTGTAGAGAGGAGTCCGTCGTAGTCACCCAATGATGCAAGCCAATAGCCATCTATCTAATTCAAAATTCCAAATCTGCTCCTCCGCAAAAATTACACCTTTTCTAGTAACAGGGCACCCATAAAAAAATTAGAAGTAAATCACCAATATGTAACATGGGAGACAGGGCAGAAAATAGTCTAGCAAAGTTGGTGGTTGTTCTCTGGACTCTTAAGTAATTCTGAAAATAGCACGAACAAACATTCTTAGCTCATGTGGGGATCTTTAACATTTTGAACAGGCAGTTTTAGAAGTGAACATGGGATTTGACCTCAGTACATTATTCGCCAAGAAGTATATGAAAGGAGAAGACACATACATAGGAAGTTATGTGACACAGTTTTCAGAGCATCCTTACTGGACTCCCTTGAACCATCCATAAACTTTTCGAAATATATGATAGAGGCATGTGGCTTATGTCCTGGGCCAACTGCAAAACTTAATTAAGATGTATGAAGATAAGTATACCTTGATAAATAGTGTATGCAATATTTGGATCGTCATAAGTTATTTCTTGTTCATGTTTTCCAAATCCATATGCTTAGTACAACCTATAGAATGTAAACATTGAAAACACAGGGCATCAAATAAACTTACTAAATCTAGACAAATAATAACAATACCCGTAAAATGTTGGTGTTCCAGAAACTGCTACCTGCAAATGTTGCCCCGTAGATTTTTAAATATCGATGAATCTCAGTTATTAGCTTTTTATAGTTTTATGCAATGGAGTCATCACATTGGAATGCCTCACAACGTAGAGAAAGTCTAAAACATGACACAAAGCAAGGATAGTAGTTGTAATAGTACAATCTCCGTATTATTTCTTCATCCTTTCTGTACTCTAAATCTCACGTGTGACCAATTCCATCAAGCATTAGTTATAAACCTGAATTCACCATATAACAAATATAGAAAATCTGTGAGGAGCATAAACTCTATATGTTAATAGCTCGTTAGCAATAACATTGTACATGTCAGATAATTACATACCTCAACATTGGCATACTCGTTATCCTCAGTTACCGACTCCCTGGCCAGTTAAAGTGGACTGACGCAAATCATTGCGCCCTTGCCGACGTCGCTGCGAGGTATGAGGAAGACGCCCGGCAACCCAACATCGAGCAAGTCCCTGCTTTGCCTGTCAAATTAGTCATGGTTCATCCTGTGACAAAACTTCTAATTCAATTGATATGACAATTTTGATTAGCCGATTGGCAGCTGGCTTCACGTGTTGTGTAGCCGTACTAATCATGAACATGATGCACGCTTCTGCCATGTTTCGCCTCGCCTATCAAATTAGTCATGGTTTTTACCCCAAAACAAATTAGTCATTTTTTGCCATGTAAAACATATTGCTTTTTGGGGAGCGGAGCATATACCCTGGCTAGCTGGCCGGCCGGCTGGCAAGTCTCACTGAACGATCGGTCGCCTCCTAATTCCCGCCGCCGTTTTTGATCGTCGCCGGTTCTGACTACTCGGCCTTGTAGCCGGGTCATCGTCGATCAGAAGACTTTGTGTTGCCATTAATACAAATAGTCCGTGACTAACACAAACTTCGTGTTGCAGCAGCCGGCCGCCGGAAAATCTCTGGTGTCGATCAGATGCATCGCCCTCCAGGTGAGTCTGCCTCTAGGGAGCACCATCGACATGCTTTTGGGTATGGCTAGAATACGTACGCGGGTCTGGCTATATTTTTTCTCTCCTGATTGGATAAGGACTCTCTTCTTTACACGGTTGGATCTGGCTAGTAGACGTGCAAGAGATGGAAACCACACCGGCCGGAAGTTACGAAGTATAAATCTTAACCGTTGTTTCATACTTGATTAATCTCCACCGTTAATTGTCTTGTGTTTTAATTATATAATAGATTCGGTACTCTCCACGGTGTAAAGGTGACAGTGTGTGCACCGTGTGTGACTCCTTTATGACGTTGTGGCGCTTGTTTACTCCGGCTTGAGGTGTGCTTTTGTAGCCCTACACAATGAATGGTGTTTGTTATCCAACAAGAGAGTGTTTAAGAGTAGCTTTTATTTATTCAGTTATGAGATCATTGTTGAGAGTGTCCACTAGTGAAAGTATGATCCCTAGGCCTTGTTTCTAAGCATTGAAACACCGTTTACAACAAGTTCTGCTACATGTTTGCTTGCTGCCATCTTTATTTCAGATTGCAGTTACTACTTATAATCATCCATATTACTTGTATTTCACTATCTCTTCGCCGAACTAGTGCACCTATACATCTGACAAGTGTATTGGGTGTGTTGGGGACACAAGAGACTTCTTGTATCTTAATTGCAGGGTTGCTTGAGGGATATCTTTGACCTCTACCTCCCTGAGTTCGATAAACCTTGGGTGATTCACTTAAGGGAAACTTGCTGCTGTTCTACAAACCTCTGCTCTTGGAGGCCCAACACTGTCTACAAGAATAGAAGCACACGTAGACATCAAGCTATTTTCTGGCGCCGTTGCCGGGGAGGTAAGGTAAAAGGTATTCACATCCTCTGGCTACTAAGCTATTTTCTAGTATGTTGCTAGTGTGTGAGTGCTCGAAGTTATTTCCTTTAGATTCTGCAATTATATCTTTTTGTTTCTTGTTTTTATTTTCACTAGTTAGGCTTAATGGAAAACAACAAAAAAATTAGAGATCTTTATGAACTTTATATTGAATTAGGACATGATGCTTTTGAAGAGAAAATTAAAAAACCTATGGAGGCTTGTTTGCATGATGGTAGCAATGGTATTACTATAAATTCTTTGAACACCATTATTGCTAATGCTATGGAAAAGTCTAAGCTTGGGGAAGCTGGTTGTGATGAATATGATATTTTTAGTCCCCCAAGCTTTAAGGAGGAAATTTGCTTTGATATACTTTGCCTCCAATATATGATGATTATAATCATTGTGATATTTTCAGTCCACCTACTATTGAGGATATAGTTTATGTTGATTATGATATGCCTCCTATATATGATGTTTACAATGATGAATATGATATTCTCAGTCCATCTACTATTGAGGATAAAATTCATTATGATTATTCTATGCCTCCTATTTATGATGATTACAATGATGGATGTGATACTTTTACTCTCACTATTATAATGATTATGCTTATGTGGAGAGTAATGATACTTTTATGCATGTGGATCATGATAAGAATGCTCTATGTGATAGCTATATTGTTGAGTTTATTCATGATGCCGCTGAAAATTATTTTGAGAGAGGAAAGTATGGTTATAGAAATCTTCATGTTACTAAATTCTTCTCTTTATGATGAATGTTTTGAGCTTTCTCTTGATTTGCTTTTATTTGCTGGGTACTTTAAGACCTACTGGTCCTTATGAGAGAGGGAGACACGATTTCATATATCACAATAATATTAAGTCTTCTCTCTTTATGTTGAAATTTTTGAAGTTACACTTGTTTTGCTTTCTATGCTAGTCACTTTGTTCTTCATTGACTTGTTTTCTTACAAGACTCCTATGCATAGAAAGAGTGTTAGATTTAAACATGTTTTATATATGCTTCTTGATGCTCTCTTTTATGTTTCAACTCTCATCTTTATGTGGGCATCATAAAAATCACTATGCCTAGCTAAAAGGCTTTAAAGAAAAGCGCTTATGGGAGACAACCCATTGTTTTTATTTTCTGTTATTTTTTTTTCTTTGAGTCAAGGAGTTGTTACTTCTGTAGCAACTCCTTTGTATCTTTATTTTATTGCATTGTTGTGCCAAGTAAAGTCTTTATTGAAAGTTGATGCAAGATTTGGATTTCTGCGCAGAACAGATTTTTAGCTGTCACGAATTTGAGCTTCTCCCTGAAAAATTCGAAAAATTCTGAAAAAATCACGCATCTTCCTCAGATATGTACGCAACTTTCATTAAATTGGACCAGTTCCATCTGAGCAACTTAAGTGCCTCGAAAAAATTCGTCTTCAGACTGTTCTGTTTTTGACAGATTCTGCCTTTTGTTTTGCATTCGCTCTTTTACGATGTTTTGTGGATTTCTTTGCTCCACAAAGCATTGGTGGCTGTAGCTAATGTCCAGAAGCTTTGGGAATGATTGTATCATACAGAATATGAGAATTTTTGATTATGCACTAACCCTCTAATGAGAACTATTTCGAGTTTGGTGTGAAGGAAGTTTTCAAGGATCAAGAGAGAAGGATGATATTATGTGATCAAGAAGAGTGAAAAGCCTAAGCTTGGGGATGCCCCCGTGGTTCATCCCTGCATATTCAAGAAGACTCAAGCGTCTAAGCTTGGGGATGCCCAAGGCATCCCCTTCTTCATCAACAACTTATCAGGTCATCTCTAGTGAAACTATATTTTAATTCTTTCACATCTTATGCGCTTTACTTGGAGCGTCTGTGTGCTTTTATTTTTGTTTTTGTTTGAATAAATTCGGATCCTAGCAATCCTTGTGTGGGAGAGAGACACGCTCCGCTTTTTCATGTGAATACTCATGTTCTTCACTTATATTTGTTGAGTATTCTTAACTAGCTACTGCAGTGCTTTTAGCTCCTGTTTTTCATGCATCTCTTCGAGCTGTTAGCACTTGTTTATAAATACTCTCTTGCTGCATTATATTATCATTTGGAGAGTTTATGTTTAAATAAATTGATTGGTGTTTGTTTGGAAGAAAGAAAATGCTACATGTGTAGTTGGTATTGGAAAAGATATGCATTCTTGTAGATCATTGTCTGTTTTGTTTGTTTCGTTTGACACTTTGCAATTGTTTTGAGCTCTCAAGTAGATCATGTTTAAGCTCTTGCATCATGTAGTTAAAGCCTAGTAGTGGAGAACTACCGTAGAGCTTGTTGAGACTTGGGATGCATATTTGTTCTCTCTAAGGTCTAGATATTTTCTGGTAAAATGTTTGAGCAACAAGGAAGACAGTGTAGAGTCTTATAATACTTGCAATATGTTTTTATTTGTCTTGCTGTACCGGTTTATACTTGTGTTTGCTTCAAACAACCTTGCTAGCCTAAACTCTGTACTGAGAGGGAATGCTTCTCGTGCATCCAAACCTTGAGCCAAAACCCATGCCATTTGTGTCCACCATACCTACCTACTATGTGGTATTTCCTGCCATTCCAAGTAAATACTTCATGTGCTACCTTTAAACTATTCAAAACTTTATTACTCCTTATTTGTGTCAATGTTTTATAGCTCATGAGGAAGTATGTGGTGTTTTATCTTTCAATCTTGTCATTTACTTCTGACAGACTTTCACCAATGGACTAGTGGCATATACATCCGCTTATCCAATAATTTGCAAAAAGAGCTGGCAACGGGGTGCCCAGCCCCAATTAATTACAACTTTCATTAATAATTCTCTTCACATGTTTTGCCCTGATTTATCAGTAAGCAACTTAATTTGCAAATAGACACTCCTCCATGGTATGTGAATGTTGGAAGGCACCCGAGGATTCGGTTAGCCATGGCTTGTGTAAGCAAAGGTTGGGAGGAGTGTCAACTATAAAGAAACTAAAATACATGTGTAAACAAAAGAGAAGAGGGATGATCTACCTTGCTGGTAGAGATAACGTCCTTCATGGGAGCCGCTCTTGAAAGTCTGGTTGACAAGGGGGTTAGAGTGCCCACTACCATTCGTTGACAACAACAAACACCTCTCAAATACTTATTTTGTGCTCTCTATATGCTTTCGAAAACTTAAAAAGCTCTAGCACATGATTTAATCCCTGCTTCCCTCTGCGAAGGGCCTATCTTTTACTTTATGTTGAGTCAGTTTACCTACTCCTTTCTATCTTAGAAGCAAACACTAGTGTCAACTTTGTGTGCATTGATTCTTACATGTTTACTTATTGCACTTGTTATATTGCTTTATGTTGACAACTATCCATGAGATATACATGTTACAAGTTGAAAGCAATGCTGAAACTTAATCATCCTTTGTGTTGCTTCAATGCCTTTTACTTTGAATCTATTGCTTTATGAGTTACCTCTTATGCAAAACTTTTTGATGCTTGTCTTGAAAGTACTATTCATGAAAAGTTTTTGCTTATATGATTCATTGTTTACTCTTTATCTACTGTTAGCAAACTATAGACCATTGCTTTGAGTCACTTCATTCATGACATGAGCCTTGCAATATATGATCAAGATTGTGTGAAAGCATGTCTCCTCAGAAATTATTTGTTGTTATCGTTTTACCTACTCGAGGACGAGTAGAACTAAGCTTGGGGATGCTTGATACGTCTCCAACGTATCCATAATTTCTGATGTTCCATGCTTATATTATACCATTTGCTACATGTTTTATATACACTTCATATCACTTTTATGCATTTTCTGGGACTAACCTATTAACAAGATGCCACAGTGCCAGTTCCCTGTTTTCTGCTGTTTTTGGTTTCAGAAAAGTACTTCTGCAAATATTCTCGGAATTGCACGAAACAAAAGGCCACGTCCCTATTTTTCCAACACGTACACGGAGTCCGAAGGAGAGACGAAGGAGCCACGAGGTGGCCAAACCATAGGCGGCGCGGCAGGGGGCCCCCGCGCCGCCAGGTGGTTTGGGCCCCTCGGGTCCGCCGACATCGCCCCTTCGCCTATTTATTCCCCGACGTGAAAACCCTAAAACACAAGCCATATTCCACGAAGAGTTCCGCAGCGCCGCCGCCATCGACGACAAGTTTCGGGGGACAGAATCTCTGTTCCGGCACGCCGCCGGGACGGGGAATTGCCCCCGGAGTCATCTCCATCGACTCCACCGCCATCTTCATCGCCGCTGCTGACTCCCATGATGAGGAGGGAGTAGTTCTCCCCCGAGGCTGAGGGCTCTACCGGTAGCTATGTGGTTCATCTCTCTCTCCCATGGTGTGATCTTTATGTGATCATGTGTATTGCTAGTATCGCTGAATACATTAATAATGTTTATGCTACTCAAGTGATTTTGTCTAGTTTCTGGAGTCATTGTGACAACACGGTATCAAGGTGACAGTGTGGGTACTTGTGTGACTCTATGAATAATTTAGACATTTATCATGGCTTATTCTTGGGAATTGTGGTGTTTGTTTACTCAGACTTTGAGGTGTGCTTTTGCAGCCCTACGCATAGTACTCTTGCTTCATCAAGAAGGAGAATAATCCCGAGTAGTATTTACTTGTGTTCAGTTGTGCTAATCTAGTTGAATATGTAGATGTTACTCTTTATCTATTATGCACTCTATAGGTTACTTTAATATGAACTCCGGTACTCTCCACGGTGTAAAGGTGACAGTGTGTGCACCGTGTGTGACTCCTTTATGACGTTGTGGCGCTTGTTTACTCCGGCTTGAGGTGTGCTTTTGTAGCCCTACACAATGAATGGTGTTTGTTATCCAACAAGAGAGTGTTTAAGAGTAGCTTTTATTTATTCAGTTATGAGATCATTGTTGAGAGTGTCCACTAGTGAAAGTATGATCCCTAGGCCTTGTTTCTAAGCATTGAAACACCGTTTACAACAAGTTCTGCTACATGTTTGCTTGCTGCCATCTTTATTTCAGATTGCAGTTACTACTTATAATCATCCATATTACTTGTATTTCACTATCTCTTCGCCGAACTAGTGCACCTATACATCTGACAAGTGTATTGGGTGTGTTGGGGACACAAGAGACTTCTTGTATCTTAATTGCAGGGTTGCTTGAGAGGGATATCTTTGACCTCTACCTCCCTGAGTTCGATAAACCTTGGGTGATTCACTTAAGGGAAACTTGCTGCTGTTCTACAAACCTCTGCTCTTGGAGGCCCAACACTGTCTACAAGAATAGAAGCACACGTAGACATCAGTGATCGCTGTCAAACGCGTCAACTGGGCAGTCGAGAGGACAAGGGTCGTTCGATGTCAAGTTGGTAATCGAACGCACCCGAGCCTCCACCTCCCTCTTAGATGGCAGAGCCTCCTCTTCTGCCAGGCGCGTAGGGTCCTGCACGCCCTGGAACTCCCACATCGGGTGCGCCCGCACTCGCAGAGGCTGCACACCCCTTTTGATGAAAAGTGAGAACAGATGAAGGCCGCTCACTTCGCGGCCAACAGTCTTCAGGAGATCAGCAATCTTTGCCAGTAAAGGCTTTGCCTCCGCCTCTTCAGTCGTGGTGGTTTGGTGCAGCCATGCTCGGGTCTTTACCAGAGTCCCATGGGCATCGAACTCCGGCAACCCTTCTTGCTGGGTCCTGACGTAGAACCACTTCTTCCTCAAGTTCTGCGCGGACTCGACTTGTTGGAGATCGAAATACTCGACCTCTTTGCGCACCTGGATGTTGAAGCCCCCATCCACTTATACGCCGTCCGGACCGGCGTTTCTCTTCACATTGAAGATCTTCTTCCAAAGATCCCAATGCGGGTGCACCCCCAAAAAACATTCGCAAAGCACGACAAAAACAACGATGTGTAGAATGGAGTTGGGGGTGAAATCATACAGTTGCACCTTGTACGCATACATCAGTGCTCGCACAAAATCGTGAATAGGGAAGGAGAATCCCCTATTCACGAAGTCGTGGAAACATATGCGCTCGCCCTCTCTGGGTTGAGGGCTTACCTCATTCCCAGGCCCGCGCGTCGGTAGTTCTTCGGCGGAGGGGATCCATCCATCCCTCTGGTAGGCCTCAATGTGCTCAGTCTTCACGACGGACCTCGTCCAGTTGCTGGCCTTCTTCTTCAACGTGGTCGCGGCGCCGGCGGCAGTGTTGCTGCCAGTGGCGGAGGTGCTGGCGGCGACCTTAGCCTTCTCTCCTGCCTTTGTCATGGCGTTGATGGCTATGGGGAAAAGGCGAGCAGAGGAAGATGAAGCAGAAAAAGCGGCGGCGGGGGAGACAATGACAAGAAACAGCGATTTACCCCGCCGTCCCCCTATTTATTCACATAGGCCACGATCTTCACCGTTGGTGATAGATCGTGTGCCGCAACGCGTATCCAACCATACACGTGGCAGTAATGGAGAGCAACCGTCACTGGCCACTCCGCCCACTACGCACGTGAAACAAGGAGGCCATCATCACGTCGCCATGAAAACCGTATAAGAGCTGTCAAATTCAGTCCAAACGGCATCGTCCCTGGTCAACACTGTCATGTAGGACCCACACGTCACGTCCCATCTATCACAAGGCAAGCACGCAACTGCTTGTCAGATGGCGCAGTTGCCAAACGCGTCATCCCTGACGTCATCACAAGCGTAAACGTTCAAAACACACTCGAGTCCCTTCAGGGGTCGACTCTGAGGGAAACAAACGAACCAAGCAAAACCGGTCACTCGACCGTTCCATAGACTGTGTCATATAACTTCCATCGGGAGCGATTAAAAATTTTATTGACTGCTGCAGGTTTCAAAGTTTTGAGATTATCCTCAATTCCAAGCAATTAAGCACAATCTCAGGGGCTACTCCCATCGGGAGCGCTGTCACGCACCCGATAAAACAGAATTCAGAAACATTGTTGTCCAAAACCGGCAGTCGAAGCTTACTCGACTCCGATCGAAGCTTACTCGACTTGGCTGCTCAGCCTTATGCAAATATCGATCATAAATCCCCGAGATTGCATCCGCCGCATATACCTCGGATGCTGCACGCACAATGTAAAGGTAAGACCCACCGATCCGTCGAGCTAGGCCGGGGCCAGCTACCACTGCGTAAGCCCTGCAACTTTCCATGTCAACAGACATGAAGAAAATCCTAGCGGACACGTTAGGTAGCAAAGTTATGCTGCAGGCCGGTTCTGTAAGACCTCCGCGGCCTGAGCCGGATCTGACCATTTTGTTCCGGGTTCGAGTCCGGGGACTCGAGCTTGAAGTAGGCTAGTAATGTTTTTGCCCAGAAGTGCAGCTAACTGGTCCCGATCCGTCGAGTGTACCAGGCCTACTATGTCATAATCCCTAGGCAAAATAGCAAAGCATCAGTCGACGCATATTTCGACTCAGCATGCAACATCGAGGCAAGCTCGATTACAGAAATAAAGCATTAGTCGACGTCTTTTCCGAATCAACAGGCTCACTCGAGGCATTCTCGACTTACATATACCTATCGAGCAAAGAGCTAACAAAAACATTGCAAAATCAGCCTATAAGGTACACAGCAAAGCAAGCAAATTACGGCGTGCACTTACGGAGGAGTCCCTGCCCGATTCTTTGAGTCGTCCAAGCACTCTGGGGCTACTGACGTGGGTGTACCCTTTGGGTGCTCCACCATGAGGATACCTGGTGCACGGACAAGCTAAGGCCCACGGGTAAGCCCGTCAGGGGTCCATGATCAAGATCCACGAAGGGGGCCTGAGAAGATGGCGTACGCCCCAAGATTAGGAAAACCTAAGTCGATAGAAACATACCTTACCTGTAAACCTAGTCGGTTGTGAATCCCTGAGACCCAGCCTCCTATATAAAGGCTGGGAGGGCCGCCGATCTAGGGCACGCAATACTCATACCACCAAACCCTAGCGAGATTGCCATCTCGCCGGGACACCATTGTACACCTCATATATCAATAATCAGACAAGCAGGAAGTAGGGTGTTACCCAACGGGGGCCTGAACCTGGGTAAACCTCGCTTGTCAGCCGACGATACTACCAACGCTACCACGTCTCTCCCCCTCAATCTCAACCCTAGGTACCGAACCTTGGGATTTGATGTGTTAACACCACATCATTGAGGGTCACCTCCGTTTTCGTCGAACCATCGGTGTCGACTTTGTTTTCTCTTTTCTCTTTTTTTTGTTTCTTTTGGGCTTGCTTTGTGCTGTTTTGCCCTAGCAGTGGTCTCACAGTTTTATTGGTGGTTGCTATATTTATATAGCGAGGCGAAAGCCTGTTTCGAGGAGTTATGTGCTATGGTATTTGCTCATGTCAATGTATTGTTCATTATATGAATTGCTATCTGTATGTAAAGCAACCAATGTCTTGTTTAAATTTTTCTTCTACTTGAGGATTGATCCTCTCCATGTAAAAGAACCATGGGCCTGTTAAAATTTTGCTTGTTCTCTGTACAGTAGAACAAATCAGTGTTATACTGCTTATATCCAATTAGTTATCATGTGATTTTGTTGAAGTACTAACATTGCTATATCACAGTGAAGTTTACACTAAGAATAAAATATTGATCAACATAAGTCGTTCTCCTGTTTCATTTCCCCCAAACAACTTAAGATCTTATCTTATGTAGGGACTTTGTAGGTTCAGAAGAGTATAAAGACTTTGTAGGGATTTTGTCTGTTATCTGGCAATATTATTGAAATCTGAAACTTCAAATCGCTTTATCTTGTATACCAGTTTATCAAAACGGTAAAAAAAATGCCTTGTTTATACACAGTTTCAAAACTTTAACATATCATGTCATAACCTGGTACTTACCTATTCTCACTTATCTTGCAGCTTGTGCATGGAAGAGGGAATTTTTTTGGAAAGCTTTTGGATCGAGAGCATCAGCCATTTCTTTCGTATACGGGATGAAGATGGCTTGTGCCTGCCTTTTGAAGCTTACCATTGTTGTTTCTTAGATGCTTCAAAAGAGGTTTAGGTAGTCTGATGGCAAACGTTTCTGAGTTTCCTGAATTGTTCTTCCTGTATGTTATAATCTCGGCTGTAATTCATGATATGTTTGGAATTTTTTTCTTTTCAATATCTAGTACGTTTGTGCCTGTGTTTTTGGATTTCATTGGGTAAAAATCATCTTGCGGATTGAAATCAAATTGAGAAATATGAAAATTATTGTCATGAAATTCCTCATGGTATCATGCGACATGTGACTTGCGGATTGGTCCACGTGGCAGCCAGTAATTGTTTGATACATTGATGACGTCAGCTAACTCAGTGATGATGTCAGCAAACGGTGCTAAACGACCCTTCACCGTGACGAAAAAAGAACGACGTGAAATCGATGACGTCAGAACCGGTGACCGTGCCATCAGCAAATGCCGTTAACAGCCGTCTGCCACGTGTCACTGTGCGCGACAGAAAAAAAATGTCATGGACGAGTTGGGCCTTAGTTGGGCCGTAAAATATTGCGACGTTTCTCAGGTGCACAAAAACGTTGCAGAATCGCCTATGACAGTCGATCCAGAACATTTCAATAATGTCGTGTAAAACGTCGCAAATTGCCTCTAGCGACGTTTTTGAGCGCTTTAGCAACGTTTTTGAAAGGTCGTGGATCAACAGATTTTTTGTAGTGCTCCCCGCAGGTAAAACTGTCCCTGGTCTCTTTCCACTCCCTGCGCGTAACGGCAAACGTCGGGTTCGACACAGCCTTCTCATCTGTTTTCTCAACGGATAGCTGCACTTCGTATTGAGTCATTGCTGCAATGGCATCATCAATAGTAAGAAAATTTTGGTGCATCAGGGAAGCCTTCCTGCCATCAAAGCGACAGTCGAGCCCATCTAAAAGTTTCAGCACACGCCTTCGTGCCAGCAACTTGTGCCCTGATTCGATGCTGACTGCGTCATAGAGTTTGAGAGGGTCACAGTTATCCTGGTATGCCCACAAAGCCTGCAGCTCTGCAACATAAGCCATCACTGACATTTCACCTTGGCGAAGACGATGAATCTTCCCATCAATCTAAGCAATGAGCATGACATTCCCCTTACCACAGTACTGTGTAGATAGAGTTTTCCACATCTCCGCCTCAACACTTAACTTGTCTTCTCCACGGAGCGAGCAATGGAGGGCACCACCGAGTTCAACAACCACCCAACAAGCAAAGGGTTGATGGCCTTCCACTTCTTCCCCTCAACACTTAACTTGTCTCCTGGTTCTCCAATGATACCAACCAAGTGGCCATTAAGATCCTTCTGCTCCACAGTCAACATTTCCCTCTGAGACCAAGTCAGATAGTTGGTAACACCCTCTAACCTAATTTCAGTGGACGGCAAATTGATCTTTTGGACCACTTCCTGCCGAGGAACAATGGCCCCCGTGCTTGATGGTTAGGAGGGTGGTTGTACCCTCATCCCACCAGAGTTCAAACCCTGATTTAACGCTGGTGTTTCTCATTTAGGCGGAATATTCTTCAGTGGGAGGCGACGTTCCCGTCGATAGCGAGGCGCATGTGGTGATATCGTCAATCTCAAGACTCGACCCGCCGGCTTAGTCTCTCGGAGGTGCTCATAGGGGTAGGGTGTGCGTGCATGTGTTCATAGGGTTGAGTGTGTGCGCGTGTATATGAGCGCATGCGTTGTACTGTGTTTCGCAAAAAAAAAAACTCAAGCAACTAATGCGTAGACATTAGCAGACCCAAGGCTAAAAAAAACTTGCCGGGAAGTCTAGCAGACCCAAATTCCGCCAAATACACAAATGATACCCAACCATACATGTCCACCAATTATATAATGTAAGGGTGATGGTCGATTGTAATATAAACACAAAAGAACCAATAAATCATACTTTTATATCTACAATCACAACCTCTTCATTGCAGTGACTCCATTACACCTTGTTCGGTCATTTTGATCGTCAACCGAGTTAGAGGTGAGCGAATCGATCTAGCTCAGCCAATCGTCACGGTAAACCCTGACGGGTCCCGCCCGGATGAGTGGGACCTCTGACACAAGATCAATGGTTCGGCTGTCGCGCTTCTAGCTAGCTTCCCTCGAAAGGTTATGGTGCATCACTTCTCCCTCTGAGAACACTTATAAACATGTTTGTGTAATGGCGAGCCACAAATTTCCGCCAACAAATATCTTCTTCAATGAGAACCCATACACACTTGGCCACTCTGCAACTAGGTCGCCCTATAAAGCGCTCGTTGCGAGCTAGAGCAAGCGCTCACACACAGGGCGATCCCTCATGGGCCGGTCTAGAACGCGAGTTTTTACTTTCGAAAAACGGACTTTTTTTTCTTTCTTTTTCTTTTGCCCTTACCTTTTGCAAATCTGTTTGTTTAATACAAACTTTTTAAAATCTGAACATTTTAAGTCTGTTTTTTCTAATATGAATATTTTTTAAATTTGAAACATTTTTAAAAATCTCAACCATTTTTGAAATGATTAGTTTGAAAACAAGAACCATTTTTAAATATGATTTTTTCTTTAAAATCTGAGACATTTTAAAAATGAATATTTTTCAAATATCATCAATTTTCAAATATGAACCATTTTGAAAATTGAACATTTAAAATTTGAACCAGTTTCAAAAACATCAAATATGCTTTTTTAGAATATAATAACATTTTTAAATTTGAACATTAATCAAATATCGACATTTTAAAATTGAACATTTTTAATTTAAATATGTTAACATTCTAAAAAAATGTAAAATAAAAAATAAAATAAAGGAAAACAAAAAAGAAACAAAAGAAGAGAGAAAAAAACGTGAAAACGAAAATAAGAAATCGAATAAGAAAAAAGAAAAAAGCAAAAATAATAAAAAGAAAAAATAAGAAGGAATGGGATACGACACGACCTTTTTTTTCCGAAACACTGTACAAATGCAGACGCTCACATACACGTGCACACACTCACCCCTATGAACGCACATATGCACACCCTACCCCTATGAGCACCACCGAGATACTGAGTCAGCGGGTGAGTCTTGAGATTGACGAAGTCACCACGGGCACCTCGCTGTCGACGGGAACGTCGCCTCCCACTGGAAAATATTCCGCCTAAATGAGAAACACCAATGTCAAAACTAGGGTTTGAATTCTGATGGGCTAATGGTACAACCATCCTCCTAACCATCCTACCACAGGCAGGTTCTCAAGGTACGACACGACCTGGTGTTAGCGCTTACAAAGAGCGAGATATAGTGTGTGACTGCCGGTCGCCCCTAAACATCGCTTATAGCCGCTGATACATGCGTCTAGCCCAGCATGCTGAAACCTACTGCTCACTCCGAACCACTTCCCAAAGAAAAAGATCTATCTTTGTCTACAACACGCACATGAGTATTTCTTTTCTTTTCAACTTCCGATTTTTTCTTATTTTTGTTTTCCTTTCTATATTTAAAAAATGTTAACGAGTCCGGAACAACAATGTTCAAGTACTTTTTGAAAAATGTTCACAAATTTTAAAATGTTCTAGTATTAAAAATAATGTTCTAGTGATTTAAAAAAAATGTTCACGGGGTTTAAAAAATGTTCACATGTTCGAAAAATTGTTCACGTAGCTAAAAAGATTGTTCACATTTCGTAAGAGACATGTTCACGTTTTTCAGAAAAAGTGTTCACATGGTTTTAAAAATTGTTAACGGGTTCAAAAAACATATTCGTGGATTTCCAAAAAATGTTCATGGCTAAAAAATATTCATGAATAAAAAAGGTTCGTGGGGTAAAAAATAACCAGGAATATTTAACATTTTTATCGGTGAACGTTTTCTCTCGAAAAAGATCACAGGTAGGAAAATATTCACGGGTAAACAATGTTCACGGATAACATGTTCGGGAATATTGAAATTTTTTGATAGGTGAACTTTTTTCTCAAAAACAAATCACGGGTAAGAATGTTCACGGATATAAAATGCTTTTGGTAAAAAATGCTCGGGAACATTTTCTCACCAATTTGGTTTGTGAATATTGTTTTAACCCATAAACATTTTTAAACTCAAGAGTTTATTTTGAACCACATGAAAAAAATTGAACAACATGAACAATTTTTCCAACCTTCGTGAATATTTTTCTTGAAAATTTACGCTTTTTCTCAAAAAAAATCACGTGTAAAAAGAAATATGTACAACCAAAAAAAGAAAACTTAGAAATAAACTAAAAAGGAAATAAAATGAGAAGGAAGGCATGAAAAATAAAATGAAAAATAGAAACGTCAAAATCTAAAATAAATTATACAAAAAAGAAACAGAAAAAATAAATCGGAAAAAAGAATTAGAAAAAAACGAAACAGAAACAAAGGAATAAGAAACAAAAGCTGAAAAACTATGAGCGAGTCGGTAAGTCGGTGTACCGACTCGCTCCATGCGATAGATATGCTCGCGGGATGATCGGCGCGGGACATTGGCTCATGGGTTTTCGGTAGCTGCAAATCCATATTTTCCCCCTAAAACCTAGCCAGCCGATCAGTCAATATACTGTGTAATGTCAATTTTTCCTACCGGTCACCCGGCCTGAAATTCACCCTGATGAACAACAGCGTTTCGTCAGTGTCATTATCGGGGCAGCGGTCCTGGACTCCGGATCCGAGGGACGGCGTTAACTGCTCATGTCTGCTGGCGACTGCCGGGCACTAACCCAACAAAATCATGAGAATGTCAATATATACCCCATGTCCATATCAACCTAGTCATATCCTAATTACTGTCTTAATTCTTCGTTTGGAGACCCATATGATATGGACGCTTGAGATCGACGATAGTAGTACGAAGTTACATGACTGAATGACAGAAGCGTTTAGTGCAAATTAAAACACATGTACTCATGCAGGAAGCGCCTGCTCAACGGACGCACACGTCGCTCGCCTATAAGTAGCACGAACGCCGCAACTCCCAGTTACACTATCACACAGCTTCGCACTCGAGTTGGCCGGACCAGTTGTTGGCTCAGTACGCACGTCCTGTTGCACAGATGTCTGAGAAGGCCGTGGGGAAGGCGCGCGTGGCCATGTGCGCGGCGGCGGCGGCGGCCCTGGTCGTGGCGGCGGCGCTGGTCGTGGTAGTGATGGTCACGTCATCGGGCAGGGCGGCAGCGTCGGGTGGCGGGGTGTCGGCGGCGGGGCAGTGCAACGCAGCGAACCTGGTGGTGTGCGCGGCGGCGATCATCGGCGGGGCGGCGCCGTCGGCGTCGTGCTGCTCGAACCTGCGGGCGCAGCAGGGTTGCTTCTGCCAGTACGCGCGCAACCCGGCGTATGGCAGGTATGTGGACAGCCCAACTGCCCACAGGGCCATCGCTGCCTGCCTCGTTGCCGTTCCGAGCTGCTAGCTAGCTAGCTAAGCTTGGCAACGGGCCGCGCGCTGCCACGATGTATGTGTGACTGTATTTTCTGGTTTGGAGGCTGTATGTAGGTGTGATTTAAACAGTGTGTTTATCGAGCCACTATTAGTTTGATCGATGGATAATGCAGATCAATCGAGTAGTTTGCGTCTCTTTTACAACTAGTTAGTGTGCACGTGCGCGTCTCTAAAATACAACATAAACAAGTATGAAATTTGATCTTTTTAAACTGTACTTGTCAAAATGAAAGAAGAATGTGTTTGTGTCTCTGAGACACACTCGCACACGCTAATCTCTATTTTTCCAGAGTATCTATCTTTGATTACATCACATATGTCGCTGATTGCCCGAGCCACATCGTTAATATTCTCGTGTTCGTTTCTTTCCACAAAATCACCGAGTGAGAATGGTGATTGCATCCAATCTTTCACCTCCTGCTTGGAAAGAGCATTTTGAGTCATCCTTATTGGTTCCTTTTGCTGTATTAAGGCACTTTCATTCCCACCGCCAACTTCTCTCAGCCGATCTGTAGAAATGATGTACCTTCCCCAGTTTAAGGTTGAGCCTGCAAGCAAGTCGTGTTGCTGAACATTCAATCGGCAGAAGCAAAGAAGCTACTTCTAATCCTTCCTTGTAAGTCAAAATCAAAGCGACCACATGAAACATCCAAAATATAAGAACCCATTATATGAAAATGGTGTAATGTGATAATTCAGTATAAAACATTTAGGACCCTGCTTGTAATATGTTTTCCACTGGTTAATCAACTACAACGCTTTTGGACCCAAAAAAAAAACTCTATGCAGTCGAATTCCAACTTCTCTAGTGCCTGACAATTATTAATTGTAACGAATTGGTATAGAAAGCAGTAGTAATGGCTCTGTGGTGTCCACACATAAAAGACTTCACCAAAATTTAAATGGTAGTAACTCAAGCAGCAAATTCCAAAATGTTCTAGTCCCAGTTAACGTTAGTGTGGCAATCACCAAGAGATATCAGGATAATTAGCAGGAATATACATTCAGTGAACAAAGCTTTAATCTGGCACATAAAACTGATCTCTGGACAGCACATTTAGAATTTAGACAACCTGAATTATCTAAAAGAATTCAAATTTTCTCATTTGTTAGTGGAGATTCAGAGACGATTCTAAAGATTACCTATATACATACCTTGACGGATCTAATTAGAAGAGCGTAGCATGTGCAGGTGAGTTACCTTTACCGGGTCATGCGCCGTCCTCCCATAGGTATTAGCGGTGGTGAAACACTTGTAGAACGCAATCAACAGAAGTAAGAAATCCTAGGCGCCTTTCCACACGTCGTCGTCTGATGCCTGGTTTGTCTTCAGGGACGGCAGCGGCGTCCCCACACCTGCCGTCTTTCTTCCTGCTCTCCACAGCAGAACCCAGGATGATCGTGACTGAGGCGGCGGCGCCATGGATCTTCCTTTTCAATTCTACTTATGAACCATGTTTTGTTTTTGCAAATCAGGTTTCAATCGTCAAATGGACACCATACAAATAAGCTAGATCAAATTCGGTTCAGAGACCATGATCAATATAACATGAAAAAGGAACGTAATGCACAACACCGTGAGATTTTTTTTTGAGGACAAAACGGTCGCATCCGTCATTCGATTAGATAGAATAGAGTGTTATTTACAGAATTTTGAATAAGGGAAAAATCCCTTCACAACAAAAAAAACTAGTCTCCAGGATCTTGTGTGTGGGCGAAAGCCCGCCTCGCCAACTCCTCCCGCACCAAATCCGCCACCTCCAAAAGCGAGATTGCCGCATTGCAGAAGGTCTTTTGGCTCCTCTCCTTCCATGTCCGCCAAGTCAAGAGGATGATGGTTTCGCTAGTCGCTCTTCTATCCTCATGTGAAGAGCCCACAAGCGCTCGCCAAGACATCAGACAACCTCGAGCAGCAACGCACTGCTCTCCTTGTGCCCCACAGACGCAAAACACACCTCCTCTCAGCATTTGCAAGGAGGAGTGTCCAAGCAACAGAAGGTTCATCATCTACACCTCCCCTGGCGGCATCTGCCGCACCATCGTGTTCCCTGACGTCATCTTGTTCTTCTTCTTGGTCTTGTTCACGGCGAGGACGAGGTCATCGATGGCCGCCACCTCCTGGTCCGAGAAGGGACGGTCCCTGGCATCTAACAATGCCAAGAAGTCCTCACGCCGGCGCCCTGGGGTGTGGGCCTCCTCGGTTAGCGAGCCCAGACGGCGCGCCACGGTCTCCCTGGCCAGCTGCTCGATGTTGGCACCCTTCGGGTGCATCCTGGCGAGCCTCTCGCTCTTCCACACAGAAGGTGCCTCGACCTCCATCTCCTGGACCAACTGCGTGGCTGGTGTGCCCAAAACGGTGGCCGCAAGTGGCACCGTGATCTGGGCTAAGAAGCCCGACAAGGGGCACGCAGATGCACCGACCTCCATGTCCTGCTGTCCAGGGCCAGCCTGCACCAGAGAGACGATGTCCTTCTCGATCTGATGTCCATCCTCCTTCTCCACAGCAACTCGTTGAACCTTTGGAGGAAGGACGTGAAGACGTCCTTGGTGGCCGGTGGCCACTGGAGCACTCGCTCGACTAAACAACGACGTGAAATCTCAACCGAGCTAGCATTGTGAAGGCCGTTAGGGCAGGACGCACGACGTCGTGGTGGCGCGTGGTGGCGGAGGGCGCATAGAGAGTCTGCGGCCTGCCCGTCGCCCCGTCGGCATTGGCATCCTGGGAGGATTCACGTGGGGGAAGGGGCGGCGTGTCCGAGGTCCTCGTCTCCCTCGATGAGAATTACGCGAGCGAGTGCCGAGTGGGGGGCTGCCAATGGCGAGGCGAGGCCGCAGTGGAGGCCGGCGGCAAGGCTAGGAGAGAGTGGGCGATGGAGTGAGAACGGCGAACGACAGCGTGACCGAGGTGGCACTGGATCACGCCTCAGCGGTGGCGCCGTGGCGGCGTATCGTCGGCGTGTGCGGTGTGCGGCGATGCGGGTCGTCGGTATGTGGGGATTTCAGCGGCGGCGGGTGAGTCGTGTGCGTGAGGGGATTGCGGTGGCGGCAGGGAGTCGTGGGCGGGAGCGGATAGCGGCGGCGGCGGGCGGGTCGTGGGCATGCAAGTCTGGCAGTTAGCGTACAAGATATCGTCTTTTTTTTTTACATGTCTGTTTTCATGTGTGGAGGCGAACGCGGGGCGGAACTTTTCGTTCCGGTGGCAGAGTTTTCGTGTGCCGTTCAAATTGCTAAATGCACTACTTGGTGAGGGTAAGTTAATATCTGAACGGTTAGATCTAATTGAGTGGACTTGATCGGCTGGTCATAATTGGTTTGTATCCTTCTGTATACGTTTGTTGGGTGCGTTTAGAAAAGAAAATGTTCTCTCTTTTAGTAGTAGTAGAGAAGTAGAGATATACTGCCGGTTACAAAATAATACAAGACTTGTAAAGAGGACGTGCAGTAAAAAGTTTCTATGTTCCCGGTCAATAAATAAAAAAAATTATGCTTGACTTCTAATTAACGAAGAAGACAACTAATGTGTGACAATTTGAGCAGAAGGGTAAGAGCGCGATGGTGTAATTCGCGATGGTGTAATTCTCACTAAGGACAACCTTGCAAAATGCAATTGGAATGAAAGTAAAAAGTGTGTCTTCTGTCATAAGGATGAGACTATCAAACACTTATTTTTCGAGTGTAAATTTGCTAGTTCTATATGTTCAGTCATCCAGATAGGTTTTACGTTATAACCACCACGAAGCATTACAAATATCTTTGGCAATTGGTTTAATGGAGTGGATCATAGGTTTAAACAACTTATTAGGGTGAGAGCGCTTGTCGTTATATGGTCGCTTTGACTTTATAGAAATGACAAGGTTTTTAATGATAAAAAATCGTCTCTCATGCAGGTTATCTACCGGTGCACGGCTACGCTCTGTTCATGGTCGCCACTACAACGTGCGGAGCATCGCGACCTGTTTATGGAGTTGTGTATACGACTGGAGGATGCAGCGAGAGACTTTTTCTCAACATTGATGGCAGAATAATTTACGGATCGGCTCTCCACCACCATAGGCGCTTTTACAATTTCTCGTTACTAGTAGAAGTGCACGTGCACGCACGTGTAATATCGTGAATTTGTTTGTCACCCTTTTCCGTCTCGCTTTTGCTGAATTTTATTCCGGCGATTGTAAGCTATTAATGCAAACATCTTAAAAACAAACTTTAAACATAGAAAAATTATAATTTACATGTACAAATTTATGTAAACTCAACAAGATCATAAACTTGCAATAAAAATCACTCAAGTGATTATAAGAATTAATAAAAGTGACATAAACTTGCAATAAAAATCACTCAAGTGATTATAAGAATTAATAAAAGTGACATAAACTTGCAATGTATTCATTGAGAAAATCGGTCACAATATATAAATTATATTTGACACGACACACAAAAAACACTCAATTGGCTGATTGGAATGACAACTGGATTTAAAAGTTTAGCGAACAACTCAACTTATTATTTTCTGAACCTGCGTTCTAATCAAGTTGGTCCATATTGTTAACCCGATCTCGCGAGTACAACACATATATCATCTGCACTCTAGGGGTGTACTATGCATCAGATAGTTGAAAAGGTGTTTCCTTGAGAAATCTTGAGAAGAAATTGAGAGATCTCCAATCTTGAGTTTCTTGGGGGCAGGTAGTTGAACATTGTCATGCTTGTTGGCTGGCTTGTGAGCACCATTCGCTTGGGCAAAAGCATCAGCCATCCTTTAAACAATAACTATGAATTGTAGACGGCTCATTCAGTAAGAATAAACCATATTCAGTTAAGATATGCATCCAAAAGAAGTGAATAAATTTGAGGAGCGCACACCTTCGAACTATGACGCAATATGGAGTCGCGTAGGCAGATCAATGTGAATGAGGTAGACGTGGCAGAGGACGGCGTTTGATGTTGCGCCATATGTGCTTATATAAGCTACAATAATTACCGGAGATTCTAACTGATTAGCACACCAATGGAAACGTGAAGATCTCTTCTTCTGTAGTACATGAAACAAATAATTTAGCATCAAGGTTGATTGACAACGCACCAAAGAAATTCAAAAAGGAAAACTTGAGTATACATTTCTCTCAAGAAAAGGTTAAAATAGCAACTATTATATATAGATTATTAGATTTTTATAATCAGATAAGTATTTGTACAATATCATGTGGATGTATATTTATGCACCTAGAAGCACATAGGCATATGTACTCCTGGTAGTTAAAAAATATAATTCACAACTCTTAGCAATTAGAAGAAAGATAAATATGATGCACAATAGGTGAAGAGGCATTTATTTGTAGGCTGCGCAAAATTATTGTACATCTGGAACAACAAACTGTAGGTATATTCATGGTTCGAAAGGGTATTTCTACTGTTGGGAGTTTCAAATATCAACTGTTGGGTATTTCTAATGTTGGGAGTAGCAGCGGCTGGATGGTAAGCACACTCGCAAATATAGAAGCAATAAAAAGATCTTAAAATTTTGAACTTTGAATCTTGATCAAACACAAAAGGTTAAAGAAGGAGACCAGATTTGAGCGTAGCCATCAATTCCTCAAGTCTCCAGACACGTGAGTAGACCCGGCGGCGCACCCCGCGAACCGGAACGGCGGCAATGGCTTGAGAACAATATGAAACCTCCTTGCTGGAGCGACGAAAAGACTCACCCCCCCCCCCCCCCCCCCGCGTGTCGTCCCCGAGCGGGCGACCCGCGGGCGACCGGAAACCCTAGCCGCCGGGCCTTTCCCGGGCATCCCCGCCGCCGTCGCCGCCGTTCTTCCGCGCGGTGGCGGCGGCGCTCGTCTTCCAAGTGAAGCGGGCAGCGCGCCGGACTCCTGAGCGGAGGAGTTCGCGCTTCTTCGGCGCGGGCACGCCGGGGCGGCGGCCCCGGAAATCAGCTCGGCGGCGGCGCTCTCGTGGGTGGCGCGGGAGCTGCGGCCGGCGACGGCGTCTCGGCCGCTAGGGTGGTGGGGCGACGGCGCGTGTGGCATCCAGGGTGGCGGGGCAGCAGCGTCTTCGTCTTCGGCGGCTCGTTGCGGTCTGGCGCAGGCCGGCGGCGTACTGGCCGGGGTGTGGCGCGGTGGTGGGTTGGTGGCGGTGGCTGCAGGTGGATGGTGCTGGCTTCGTGCCGGCGCCGGATGTGGTGGCGCGGCAGATGGGCTTGGCAGGCCCGATCTGGGCCCGCGGGGCCGGGGCTGGGGCACGCGTCGTCCGTGCAGGGCGCGGAGGCGGGCGTGCGGTGCTCGGCAGGGGCGTGGCCGGTGCAGGGCGTGGCCGTGGAGGAGGATGCCGAGCAGTGGTTCGAGGTGGGGTGGTGCTGCCTCCGTTTGGAGCTGCTGCTGTTTGCTGCTGCTCGCAGCGGAGATTGGACGCCGGGGCGGCGGCCCGGGTCCAGGGGCGGCAGAGGTGTGTCGCGGAGCGTAGGGGGCTGGTTCGGCAGCCGGTGTTGGAAGCTTGGCGTGTGGAAGCTGGTGGGCTAATCGGTCCCTTTGCGGGCGGGTGCAAGACTGGGCTACGTCGAGCGAAAGCTCTGCTCCGGCTGTTGTTGTTGCAGGCGGCGACGACGCCTCCGGGCGCCGTTTCTCTTCTTGAAGACGCCGTCGCGACGTGGTGCTCGTCTTCCACCAGGACCACTCCGGGGGAAACCCTAGATCTTCCGGGATCGGACGATGATGGCGCTCTGTGTCATGCTCCCCCTTGGGGGCATCGTTCTTGGAGTGGTGACCGGCTGGAGGGACATGTGGTTGCGGGAGGTGGTGTCGAGGCTGGTGTGGCGGCAGCATCTGTGGCTGTCTTTTAGGCCGGGCGGCGGCCCCGGAGGTTGGTACGAAGTCCGTGGTCTGCGAGCAGTTCTCCCTGGGCAGCTTGGGCTGCGGGTGGCTGGTTCGTGCGGCGTCGTGGCTCGGTTGCGAGCGGTGCTATGTCGGGACGGCGGTCCCGGAAGGGGGTGCTGGCGGCGAGGCTGTCGGGGCTGCTAGGGCAGCGGCAGCAGCGGTTGCCTTTTAGGCCGGGGCGGCGGCCCCGGATGCTGGTACGACGGCCGTGGTCTGCGAGCGGCTTACCTGGTGCAGCTAGGGCTGTGGGTGGCCGAGTCGTGCGGCGTCGTGGCCCGGGTGTGGGCGGTGGCATGTCGGGGCGGCGGCCCCGGAAGGTGGTCCAGGTGGTCGAGGGTGTCACTCCTTGTGTCGTGTGGGCGACAAGGAGTGGGTGTTGTGTGGGCTCTGCCCCGTGGTGTTCGATGTTGTTGGCATTTGTTGTATGGTTTTCGCCCGGTTTCTTCCACTAATAAACCGGGCACCTTCTGCTTAATTAATATATGGGGCAAAGCTTTTGCCCCACAGTTTCAAAAAAAAAAAAAAAAAAAAAAAAAAAAAAAAAAACCTCCTTGCTGCTAGCAGTGACATGTTTCACACCAAGGTTCAGCATTGCTTTGCGGCTCTTCCACTCGCTTCTGGTTTGCTTCAATTCACTACTGCATCACCATCTTGTCCTGGAAAATATGATTCAATAAGAGTATAAGACCAATACTAATCAGATTGTTTTAACAGACACTGATCATATTGTTGTAAGCTACAGAAAGCAATTGGATAACAAATGACAATACAATCTGTAACTCAAACAGAGAGAGGCGAGCTAGTCAAGAACAAACGGTCTTCCAGTTTATTTGGTAGACTTCCTAGCACATATTATGGTTCGCACTAAGAAGAGGCGAGGCAGCAGTAATGACATAACCTTGCATATGCCAGTCAATGATTTTCAGCAAACAAAGAGAATTAATACGTTAAGTTTAGACAACCAGTACGCATATATTCATAAAAAAAGCATGATAACAGATGAGTAATACCTCAGTTTACAATCGAGCTTAACCGGGTGCTTGAATAAGAGTCCCCCTGATTTCTACCTTGACAAACCAATGGCACACCATTCTGATTATTCAGACTGGATATAGTATGACACATAAAAGAGCTTAATATACACACAGTATGAGATAGTATTCTCCTATAAATTTCATTGATGGATAATATAACATGAAACAAAACATCAAGACTCTTCGAAAAAACAGAACTTAAAAATTCATATAGGTCGTAAGAAATTGTACAGATCATGAGGCTTTATATATGTGGGAACCTCCTAGTTCATCACGAAACTGCTGAAGCTGCTGCATAACACGATCGAAGTAATCAGAAAAGGAGAGAGCAGCAGTATCATAAGGAGAGCAGCAGCAGCACTAAATTATAAGACATATACCGGCTTGAAGGAAAAACAAACGTGTAGGCAGGGCGTCGTGTAGTGTGTCTGCGTCGTCGGCGGATTGCGGACCCGGCGGCGGACTGGCCAGACGTGGCGTGCCCCTAGGGCGACGGGCGTGCGGGCAGGGCGGGCGGCCCTGTGTCTTTGACCGGCGTGGACGACCTGTTTTGATGGAGGGCGCCGCGGCGGGGCCTGCGGGGATGGAGGTCGTCGGCGGCCGGGACGGAGGGCGCGGCGGCGTTGATGGAGGTCGTCGGCGGCGGGAATGGAGGGCGCCGGCGGCGGAGCCTGCGGGGATGGAGGGCACGGCGGCGTTGATGGAGATCGTCGGCGGCGGGGATGGATGGCGCCGGGTTGGAAGGCTGCGGTGATTATGTTTTTTTAATTAGATTAGACTACATGCGTTATGCGTTATTAGCGAAGGAGACGCTCCGTTCCGCGCGTGGTCAGTCCGTGGTCAGTCCCAGGATAATAAGCGTCGGATCAATCGTTGTGTGGCTGGGATGATTTGGATCACCCCTCTCTGTGCCTTTTTATATTAGTGGTGATGATATGTAATTATATTTTATTTATTTTGAGACTTGTGAAATCGTGGTGGCTGTGTGCATTCTAATTATACAGAGGCCGGGTGTAATGATTAAAACATTTTAGGGAAGGACTACACAGCAGCGCCGCAACCAGGTAGCTCCGTGCGGCGGTCAACCAGCGAGACAGAAAGACCATCCTTCCCGCGCGAGCGCGCGCGTGAACCGTTTCCTTCCGCGCGAGGCAGAGCCCAGTAACGCAAAGAGCCCATACCAGACCGACTCGTGTCAGCTTTATTTTCTTGGCCTAACGCACAACTCCAGTGGCCAACCTCTATACAACGTGACCTACATGTGCACCTTCTTGAATTCCAGTATAAAATCCAGCAAAAACAAGATGAAATCTTGCTGCAAGGTATGTACTTCCAAACTCTTACTTCATCTACTTCTCCCATATTCAAAAACATCTGGATAGCTTGAAAAAATGATCACATGGAATTTTTTTCTCCAAATCAAAACAAAAAACAACCAGATGGGCATCACAACAATTAGAACATGATATGGGCATCACAACAAGTAGAAGATGTTCGGTTTCGAAAAAACATGAGTAAATCTAGTCATGCTGTTCTCCATAAACATGTAGCAAGCAGAAACCAAACTAGATCCAGTATGTTAAGAAAGCTTACAGAAATCTTAGAAAATATGCTAAGAAAAACAGTTTTTGCATATATCACTACTAACAGACATCTAGGTAACCATGACTTGATACTTTAGGCACATTCTTGTACACCATAACTTGATACCTGGTAAACTGTCAGCCATGTACATCTTGATGCTTGATTCAGCCTGTTGAAGAAAAGAAAATTGTGCTATAAGTTAGACAATAAATATCGACATTGTAAAAAAATGCAGGCAGAAGATGGACATTACAGAACAGTTACCACCCGATGGATTGAACCAAGCCATTTCTGCCATTGCAATCTCAAATAACCAAGGTAAAAGAAAAGCAACTATTGTACTCATAGTTACCAGTTTAAAAGCATCATGGATACCATATTGTTTTCCTAAAGTTATTAGTAGAGTATTCAGATGATGTTCCCAGGTAGTTACCATGTTTTAATATTGTGCCTATCAGTTTATTCTAGCGTAGATACCATCTCCTTTGCATCTAGATATCAAAGATTATCACATGCTATAACACATTTCCATCACTAAGTGTATACTTGACATTTTCTTCTCATTAACAAGTAGAAAAGAAATGCTAGCTACTAGGTTAATTCATGCTAGCTATCATTTGAAATCAAGCTAGCTACCAGCTTAATTCATGTCTAGCTATCATGTTAAATCATGCAAAATGTTAAATTTCTAAACATACCTACCAGGATAATTCATGCTATCTATCAGGTTAATTAAACCTATCTCACAGGTTAATTCATGCTAGCTATCAGGTTAATTGAAGCTATCTATCAGGTTAATCCATGCTAGCTATCAGGTTAATTGAAGCTATCATTGTTGACCATTGTTAAGTCGTGCAACTTTTTTCCAAAAGCTACCTACCATGATAATTCATGCTAGCTATCAACTAAAATTGAAATTAGCTACCGGGTTAATTCAAGGTAGCTATGATCTTAGTTCATGCTAGATAATCATGGTAGATAGCAGGGATAAAATTATGCTATCTATCAGGTTTAATTGATGCTACCTATCAGGTTGATGCATGCTAGCTACCAGGTTCTTTTATGATGGCTATCACTTGGAAAAATAATAGTTACCAAGATACATGATGGTAATTACAAAGTTTTTTACTAACATATACCATATATTAATTGAACAATTACCAAAAATTCTTTTTGTATGGTATGAACTGCAGGGGCTGCATCTGCTGAAGATAATGAACATGCTTCAGTTGCAGCATCAGAAGATACTGTAGGTATGGAAATAACCCTGGCCGAAATTTAGTCCCTGACGCTAAATTAATTGCCCCGGTCACCAGATTAATTACTCGACATCATTTTCTACATAGACGCAAAATAGTACTCCGCCAACTATCTTAGTTGCAATTATCAGATTAATTAGTCCTGGTCACCAGATTAATTATTCTTAGTCACCGGATTAATTAGTAACAATCACATGATTAATTTGTAATAAGTTGCTAACACACTTTTGGGTTATTAAGTTATTTTACCAGTTAAGAACTGGTAGTTTGTCGGTCAACACTATGAGGTTCATCAAATGGTTCTAATGAACATACACTCGTCCAGGATAAGTCTTCCTAACAGAAAAATTCACTCGGCTAAATCGTTGCAGCATAGCCCTATATCACATCATGCCAACACCTAGCTTAGAAACGGGGCAAACCAACCTGAAAAATACTTTAAAAAGAAACGGAAAAACAACACAAGTACCAAGTTATATGTGTGGAAATTACCATATTACCGAGTCACAATTATTGTATTGCATAGACACAGTTATCAGAACTTAGTCACAATTACCATATTACATAGTCACAGACTCACAGTCATCAGATTATCCTAATAGGAGTTATGAGATTAATTGTTCATAGCAATCATATTGCATATATGATACTACCAAGCGATTAATTCACAATTACCCAATTATCGCTATCCCCAACGAACTAAAACATAGCCGAACACAGAAAGCGCACTAACATGGATGTCATGACGACAATAGGAGGCAACGAGGTGGAACACAATAGCACGACATTTCTAACCACACAATGGAGAAGGACACTAGGTTCCAAGATCGTCACGGAGCCAAATTATCTCAATATCAGTTTTTAGATTTTCTCAGTATTAGTTAGACATAATTACCAGATAGTTTCCAGGTTAATTGGTTGGACATAACTAGTAGCCGTGCACGTGCAACGCACGTCTCCTTCTAGTTTAGTGTTTTTTTTTGTTACCAGAGCAATAATTTCGAATGTATAACGATGATAACATAGAATGCATACACGTTGGATCATTTCAAATCTACAAAGCGCAAAATAATAGTTGTAATTTGCAGAGATATTACTCCCTAGTCCCTACAAGATATAAAAAATTAAAAGCAAACATGATTTTTAATATCTGAATATAATCTTAACGTTAACTGGACAAAATGAAATCCCTATCAATAATTTCTTCCGAATTCAAACAAAAGATATTTGCATGTGGCCTATTTCTAAAAGCTTCGAATTGATAATCATGCCCACCACGAAGTGTAAATTGGATAAATAACTCACTTAGAGGTAAGTGGAGAAGAAAATAAAGGAGCCCATGGACACATTCACACATCGCTCAGTCCTCGAAGAGAAGAAAGAAGAAACCAAATCGGACACATCGCTCAGTCCTCACCATCCTACTCTATCTCAAGCTCCACTGCCTCCCCGCCGCCTGCACCGAGGACCGCCCCGGCGCCCCCTCCCCTGCATCCCCGGTGCCGGTGCTAGGACCTCTCCATCCCCTGCCTGACTGCCTCCCCACCCACCCCCCGCTACCGCGAGCCTGCGACGACCAGCACCTCCCCTGCCTCCCCACTGCCTCGCCCTTTCTTCGCGCCGGCGGCACACACCTATTCTCTTCTTCGCTATATTTGTAGGTTCCGATCACCGAAAAGCCCGATGAGGCACTGGCGATCCTTTGGAGAGCAGGTGGCGCCAAGCTCGGCATGCTCACGGCAGGCCAGACGACCCCGAGCTAGAAGCTGACGGAGATCTCCATCGGATTCGCTTGCGGCGGCGAACGCGCGCGTTTTGGAGGGCTCCACGGCCTCGGCCTCCTCCTCCCGGGGTACAAGCGCCTGCGAATCGTAGCAAGCGCAAAGGGGTGCCGTGCTCCGGACCTACCGCTTCCGCGCCTCTTCAACGGTAACGCATCTTCACAAGGCTCGTCAGTTCCCTCTCATTTCCAGACTTACGAAATCCCAATTTTAATTTTCCTGTGTTGAAACTATGCAGTTTATATGCCTTTTCCAAATTGTAAATAGGTTGCGGTTTCCTGCACCGTAAACAATTGGTCCCAGCTGATGCCGTTGATTGTGGAGAACTCCCTGAAGGTGCTGCTGATGGAGTTGTGAACTTATTCAAGGATGGTAACATGCAACCTGACTGGCCAAATGACCTCGATGAGAAGCAGATTAGCAATAGCAGTCATATAAAAAAACAGTAGGGAGTGGTTTCTGATAGTTACCCAAGGAGTGGGTGCTACTTATATCCTGAAATGGAGTGCGCGCACCCGCGACCACTGGGAAATGACATGTCGTAGCCTTCATGTGAATATTCATGTCAGTAAATTTTAAAAACAGCAAGGGTGCATTGTATGATAAAGATTTAAAATATTATAGTGCAGGTGGTAATTTGGTTGCAGTAAACTGCAGCGGAAATACCTACCTTGATTCATGTGATGAGATCAGAACCTAACTCTGGTCAAGATTTGACATAGTTATTTCATGTCGTTGTGCATCAGGTATCCATTCTGAAAATTAAGCATGAAATCCCATTGGCACCCTTGTAAAGATAGTGATGCATGTAAATTCAGTTTTTGTTACCCAAAATACATCCGTAAATCATGCAATGATATTTAATGACAGTTAGATTACTTAGCAGATGTTCTGGTAATAGCATTGTTAGATCCCCTTGATGTTCTGGCTTATATTTGAGTTCAGAGAACTATCAGTAAGAATCATTTATTTTGTGCCCCCAATAGATAATGTTGATGGTTTCACTCACGAAAATATGCGGAAAGGCAACGCGAGCAATCAACGGATCACATAGTTCACATGCTGTCAAATGAACCTGCACCTGCGTTAGCGAGGAGTTCGTCTGCGCTGACGTAGTCGGATTTGCAGGGCGGCGATGGCGCAGGATAGTCTGTCCATTTCAGATGCTCTACAAGCAGTCTTGCCTGTGAAAAAAATGTACAGCATGAGCAGCTTGAGAATGCAGAAGAAAAACCCAGTCCAGCTATTTCGTTTCCTTGATCAAAACCGTCCAAGAACTATCAAAAAGAGAATGACTGTCCTGAATAGATTCATTTACATAAGTCGTTACAGATTCATCCATATATCCTGAATGTTAATTTTACTCTTGGACTGGGTTTCTCTTGTCCACTCTCGTGGACTGGGTTACAAATAGATCATACAGGTTCAAATTACAAATAGTCCATGCTTACCGAGACGTGCACACTATCAGTTTGTTAAAGTCATTTACCAAATCTGCAAATACTGATGATGGAGACGCGATGTTTCAGGATCTTGCGGAAGACCTTCTTAGCATGTTCACTGCAAAGAAAATGGGAAAGGAATTTCTTCACAAATAGTGGTTCAGAAGCAAACGACTCACAGGTATGATTGCTGCATATACTGATCAATGTAAAAGTTATAGTTTTTTGTAGAACATTCAAATGGACTGTTTATTAAGAAGGGTAGCAACCATACATACAAAATATGTTTCTCTTACTGTCATTCACATGCCATTGGTTTGAAGATTCTAGAACTGTGGTTGCCCATTTTTATGTTTCACAACTGAACTGGAGCAGTTATCATTATCTAGCAAGTGTTGTGGTAGATTGGCCCAAAGAAGATGAAACTCCATGTGCTGTGGTGACAATTTTCGTCAGAATTTGTAACCTCAGAATTAATCGAAAAAACCTATTCTATGTGGTTAAAATCGTTTTACAGTTTCAATTTGTTTTTTGCATCTGGAGGGTTTATGACTTCAGAATACAATCTGAATAGTATGGAGTAGAAGACATTGCCGTAGATCTCCAGATCCAAATAAAGAAATGAAAGATTGCTTGTGCCATTTTATTGTCAATGCTGCATCTTCATACCACTTTTGTGGAAGTTAAATATTGTGACTTTTCTGATTCTGATTATCTTACCTGTAGGGCTGCGGTACGTCGTCCGATGCTGGTGAAGCTGCGTCCGGGCAGGAGATCGCGGCAGGGCGGCGATGTTGTTGTCCGGCAAAAGTGACGCGCTGCCGGTTTTGGATATTGATCGTGCGGACGTGGTTCCAGCCTTTGTCGGCCGGCGATGGTGCTGTCCAGCAATCGTGTTGTGGTGCCGGTGTTGTGGAGACTGATCTTGCTCGCCGGCGTGACGGAGAGCAGGCGATCCCAGGCGGAGAGGTCTCCGTCGAAGTTGCTGGTGAAGCTGCGTCAGGGCAAGAGATCGCGGCTGGTGAAGCTGCGTCCTATTTGGAGGCGTGATCGAAGGCACGATTAGAGGGATTTGTGTTTTATTCAGTTTTCCATCCGCTCGGGCTGAAGTATTCAGTTTTCCGTCGTGGTGATTTCCGCTCAGGGTGAAGTACTATTCCGTCGTTGTAAATTGTTAAGTGCACCCGAAGTTCTGTTTTGTGGGGCCATAGTTAGTTGTTTAGTGGGGGTGAGTCAGGATTTGATGGGTGGTTGGTGCATTTGTTGGTGTGGCTTTAGCCGAACGCCTGTTTTGGTGTTTATTAGTAGTGGAGATTATCTGATTATTTGGACACAATTATCAGATTACTTACACATAATTACCAGATTGTTTCCAAGTTAATTAGTTAGACACAATTATCAGATTATTTGGACACGACTATCAGATTATTTACACACAATTATCGGATGTTTGCTATGCAAAACTAACAGGTTATACATCAAACCAACTTGTTCACGAATAACTATCAGGTTTCAACAAAATAATTATCATGTATTCCCACCTGACTATCAGAACATATCTACACGGCTAGAAATCATGCATCTAATCGAAACTACTAGAAAATGGTATAGCAGCAGCAAGTAATTGCCAGTACAGTGACACACATGGAGCATCCTAGATTTTACTGTACAATAAGACTCGTGAATGTTTAATCGATTCGATCCAGAGAGGTGTAGATGTGGAGAACTGGAAAGGGGTAGAGGGCGTAGGGGATGAGGCCGCGGATTGTGCTCCTTCCCAAATCCAGCAAATGTACTCTACCCAGTTTCATCAGGGACAAGACTTTGGAGTTCTTTATACACATCTACTCCAGACATGGGTTTTGGTCGAGGCTTTAAAACTTTTTTATTCTTGCGAAAACATTTAATACTCCTACGAAATGCATGGTTAGTTGGAAGAAACCTCCTATGGCAGTCAAACCAACATGGTTTTTTACCATTCTTCAATGAAAATGTGTATGTCAGATCTAGGGATGAAAACGGAGCGGATACGGACGGAACTGAGTGGTGCCACATTTGTTTTCATATTTGTTTGTGGAAGCGGAAACGAATACAGAAACCCCGGAAACAAATACGGAAACAAAAATTATCGGAAACAGATATGTACCGAATACGGTGCGGACACGGAACAGAAAGCGGACGTTTGCCGGAACAAAGCAACCCCTTAAATAATGCACGAAAACTCAATCAAACCAACAAAATTGTCAATTTTGTAAGATGAAATAAAATATAACGAGTTATCATGATTATATAATATAGTGTGCATATGCTATCAACTTTGGCAACATTAAGAAACATCTACTATCGTCCTTAACACTAGTGCTACACTGAAATGTCGAACTGGTAACGACTCGAGAGGGACATGATATGCGAGTATATATGGCCTAAACACGGTAGCTTGAGATCCTTTTATTTTTTTTATTCATATTATGTAATGTGCCTAAATATTTCTACTGGAATTACTGGCCCTACTGGATGTGGAAAGCACCGCATAGCAAAAACGGAAAGTTCCATATTAATGGAAACGGAAAGTTCCGTGTCCGTGGTCATTCCGCCGGAATATGTTGTTCCGTTTCCGTTTCCGTTTCCGCATAAAAGTTTCCGTTTCCGTTTCCGTTTTGCAAAATTCCGTTTTCGTTTCCGTATTTCCATTCCGTTTCCGTTTTTCCGCGGAAAAGTCGGAAAGATTCCGCTCCGTTTTCATCCCTAGTCAGATCCACATATAGGACAAGCTAGCTTTCCATGTGTGCTCCAACATGCAACTAATCCATAAGCAGGAAAATCATGAATAGTCCACAGTAAAGCTGCCTTCAGGGTGAAGTTCTGCTTTCGGTGGCTATCATAAGTATATACTCCATTTTTCCATAAATCATCAAGTTCGTCAATTAGAGGCTGCATGAAAACATTTAGAGTCTTTCCTGGATAATCTGGACAATGAATAACTAGTGCAAGAATCAAGTTACTTTGCTTAATGCACATTTCTGGTGGAAGATTATGAGGAACGACAAATACAGGCCAACAAGAATATGAGGCTGCTGTCATACCAAAAGGTGTGAATCTGTCAGTCGCTAAACATAGCCTCACATTCCTAACTTCTTCAGCAAACTTTTTGTGGTCTTTATCAAATTTCTTCCAGGCTTCTCCATCTGAAGGGCGAACCATTACTTTCTCACTGTCACGAGGCCTTGCATGATAATCCATGTGTTTTGCAGTGCTTTGTGACATGTATAGCCGTTGTAGCCTAGGAGTAATAGGGAGATACCGTAAAACTTTTCTTGGTATCTTCCTGGTGTTTTTTGTGGTTGTTTCCTCATATCGAGGTTCATTACATATAGTGCATTTATCCTTATTTTCAGTCTCCTTATAATAAATCATACAATTGTTGGGGCATGCATGAATCTTGACATATGGCATTGCTAGACTATGCACAAGCTTCTTGGACCTATGGAAGTTTGCGGGGAGATCTTTTGCAGCATCTTCCCCAACAATGTCATGTATAAGAGTCATGGTCTCATTGTAACAAGCTTCTGGCAGGTTGTGTCGTGTTTTAATAGTCATTAGCCTTCCTACAATGGATAGACGTGATTGTGTGGTCTTCTCATGCAATGGTTTGTCAGCTTCCATCAGCATTTCATAGAATTTCTTTGCAGCTTCAGTTGGCTCATCGCCTACAGAAACTCCTTCTGCAGCGATTGCATCAACTAGCATGTCATCCATCCGATCTACATCCACCTCATCATCATGTTCTACAATTTCAGGTGTATCCGACTCCCCGTGACTAGTCCATCTCTCATATCCTAACATGAAACCATTGTTGCACAAATGTGTGGTCATAGCATCCCTTTTGCGCTTATGACGACAAAAACACTTGGTACAGGGACAAAGTGATTCCCCATCTACAGCAGAATCAGGCAATGAGAAGTTGAGAACGCATGCTCCAAAAAATTATCTAATCCATGTTGCCAAGCTTGACTGAATAACTTTCCTTTTCTTTCTTTGTACATCCAACTACGGTTGTCATCTACATTGCTACAGAAGTAAAGAACAGTTTCGGTAAAGTGTAATATCAGCAACCAAGCATCATTTATTCAGTGTGTAGATGCGGACTAAATTGAATCCCAGTATCCAAATTGTGGATCATAGTTAAGTATCAGAAATAAACCAGTTATATTGCATTCATCGACAATAGTTCAGTATCATATTAGACTACTAAATTGAATTCACGATCAATTGAACCTAGAAGCTGCTGCACGAAACAAATTGCAATGAAAGTTCAGTTCTAACATAGAAGACAACCGGGAAAAACAATATGAAGTGATTGATTTCAGTGTGTCATTGTTTTCCACAAACGGATCTAGAGTAGTTAATTCAAAGTTAGTTCAAGAAAGTATTTATCCATTGCAATCAAGCTCTAATCTACAGCCAGCAGGCATGAAACCCATATTGACAATCTGATCAGAAAGACTGAAAGATGAGTAGGTCGACAAACAAAGAGAGAGGGGAATAGGAGGAGGAGAAAAGATGGATACCTTGGCGCCGCACTGTGATCGCTGCTGCGCGCTCTTTGGTTGTCCATCGCAGAGGAAGCAGAGGAACTCCTGGGCACTTGGCCGTCGGAGTTGAAGCAGCCGGACGCCGCCTAGGCACCCGTCGAAGAGCGACCCCTAGATTGGTTTCGGGGGAGATGACCTATTCAGTTTGGAACAGAATCAGGATACTGCGGAAGTTAAGGAATTGCGTGGGCGAGCGCCGGTGCGCGAGATTATTTTGTGGGGCGCGCCAAGAAACCTCCTTTTGCGGGGCGCGCAAACAAATCAGCCCAAAAATAAATTGCTTGACGTGGCTTACCTGGTCAACTAGGCTAGCTGGGCGTCAGAGTGCAAGCGGTAACGGCCCGCCGCGGCGCCGCAATTTTAGGCCCACTTAATTGCATATGCGAGTATCCACGTAAATGAAAAAAACAAAACGACATATATGGGCCGGGCCGCGGTTGCCGCGGCGGCGCCGCATATCGTACGAGGGGCAGGGCCGCAGAGTCGAAGGACCAAACAGAAGTCAAAGGGCGCCGCCCACCGTCGTCCTCTTCTCCAGCACGCCGGGCGCCGCCAACCGCCATGGCCGCCCTTCCTCCTCTGCCTCCGGCTGCCGGGGCCTCTCCCTCTCACTCGAATCCCCGCCTCAACTCAACATCCCCGAAGGTCGGCGACGGGCAGCCGCAGGCTATGCCGGCAACGGCGGCAAGCAAGTTAGGGTTCGATGGCGGCCAAGGGATCGATGGCGGCGAACCACAGACGCGCGGACAGCGGCGGTGATCCCACGATGCGCACAGTCACCGCCGGCGGGAAGCGGCCGCAGTCCAAGAACGACTCCCTCGTCAAGAAGCGCAAGAAGCACAATGACAGCCCCCTCGTCCCCACAATTATCAAGGTACCATAGCTACTGTAATATCTGCTGAGATTGCTACCGTATGATCTATAGTTTGTTGCTAGCATCGCTCTTTCTACCTAAGTAGCTGGTAGTCACACACAGGGGCGAAGCTCCCCTAAGGGCAAGGTAGGGCAGCCGCCCTACCTTGATTTTTGACAAAAAGTTGCATATATGTAGGCATTTTCATATGTATATGCACATTTTACTATTTTCTGCCAGTTTCTGAGAAAAAACTAAGGAAAAACGGGGCATTTGGGCCAATTTAGAGTGCCTCGGCCGTGCTGGGCCTTAGTGGCTGAGCGTGAGGGAGCCTGAGGAGGGCCTCTTGGCCTCTTGGGTGTGACCGGACGGGAATCCGGGTCGATTCGTTCGACCTCTGCAGCTGTGCCCTTCCCTGCTCCTTGTTCTGCGACGTGCAGCAGCAGCAGCATTTAAACAAGGAGACAGCCAAGGAAGTCACCCCACTGCGCCAGCAAAGCTAGGTTTCCCGGCCGGCGGTTACTGATCTTTTCAGTGGCTTTTTTGTGGTATTGATGGACAGCTTCTTGATTATATAAAACTTGATTCAAGACTTCACATTTAAACTGATCAGTTTTTCCCAAATGTTATACTTGGGAAAAACAGAGATAATGGATAATAGATCTATTATAATTTCCCCGAAAATAGAGATAATAGATCTTTCCTGCCATAATAGTATAATTTGTTGATTCGTTGAAATATAGTATGGAAAAGGATAAGCCTTATTGCCATTGCCTGAAAGTTTTAGACGACATTAAACCTCGGTACTTCTTCTGACGGCATTAAACCTTAGTTATCGGTACTTCTCTAGGTTCTGTTTCGAGTTAAATATGCTGCTATTACAATTGTACTAAATGTTGTATAAAAATTTGTTGTGCGTCGACAATTTTAAATATTTTTTACATTAATATTTTTCTTGCTTTAGAGTTCCGCCCGACCTCAATATTTTTCGTCCTCCGCCACTGGTCACACAATGATCTGTAAGTCAATCTGTAGCAGTAGTAGAAACTAAAATTTCTCCAAAATTGACTGAACTATTTAGCTCACTCGATAGCCTTTGATGCAGTCAGTCCTGAGTGGACTATTTAGGGGGAAGACTTGGGTAGGATCTGCCCTTAGGTGAGATCGATTTTTTTGAAAATTCAAAACATGTCGAAAAATTCCGAAAAAAATAGACAACATGCATCTATGTTACATATGCAACGTCAAAAATTGGAAGCTTCAAATTCGACTTATACTTAGAGAGGCAAAAAAGAGAAATTTCGGTGTGAATAGTGTCACTCAAATCTGGACACTATTCACAGTGTAGTTTACCATTTTTGTTTCTCTAACTGTAGGTCGAGTTTTGAGCTGCCAATTTTTGACGTTGCATATGTAACATAGATGCGTGTTGTCTATTTTTTTCGGAATTTTTCGACATGTTTTGAATTTTCAAAAAAAGTTGATCCTACGATCTCACCTAAAGGGCAGATCCTACCCAAGTCTTCCCCGACTATTTAGCTCCAATGTGCTGCCTATGCTTCACAATCACACATTCCAGAGACATAGCTATCTTTCATATCAAACCATCAGATGTACAAACTTGACAAACTTTGAGCAGAAAACAAGGACTACGATCTCCAATGCAGGTGACGAGTTCACCGGGGGTTAATTTTCTTGTCAAGTCAGCAGCAGTGAAAAGGGAAGCTGTGAAAAGAGCAACAATGGCTGGTTCACCTAAGACACCACAGCCACCAAGTTGGCATCAATTAGCTTCCCCTCCCCTTGATGATCTTTCTCCAGATACAAGAGCGATCAATTCGCAGGGTATGATCTTTCTCATGAACCATGTTGTCTATTGTTTAGTTTGTGAGCCACACATTGTTGAGCTAACTAATCTTTTTCCCATTCATGTAGAATCAAAACGAAAGCGCCGCAAGTTGACATCAGACATTTGAAAGAGGCTGAACCAATCTATAAGGATGGGAAGCTTGTGGAAGGCAAGTGCATCCATTGTCATGAGATATTTGCTGCTAGTAGAGACAGTGGGACCAGCCACATGAAACGACATTTGAAGGTATGTGAAGCAAAAAATGCTATGAGTGACATGGTTGCTAAGATGGGTAAACCTGATGCTCTTGATCCTAATTGGAAGTTCAATCCCAAGCTGGCAAGAAGAAAGTTACTCAAGCTGATTGTCATAAATGAAATGCCATTTTCCTTAGTTGAGTACACTCCGTTTAGAGAGTTCACAACCTCCCTAAATCCTTGGTTTGAGAACATATCCAGGACAACTAAAAAATGACTGTGTAGATGCATTCAGATATCATGGGGATGAAATGAAAATGGCTTTAAAGATTCTGTCTCTCGCATATCTCTCACCGAGATATGTGGACCTCGAACCAGAAATTGGGATACTTCTGCTTGACTTGTCATTTTGTTAGTGATGCTTGGGTGCTCCATAAATATATCATAAGGTTTGCTATGTTGGAGACACCACACAACTCAATAAACATGTTCAATTTAGTTCTAAACAGTCTTCAAGAGTGGAACTTAGAAGACAAGCTGTTTAGCTTTACTTTGGACAATGCATCTGTAAACACTGCCATGATCAACTCATTGAGGAAAAACTTGAAGACAAAAGGTTTTCTAGTTTTAGAAGGGAAGTTGCTTCATTTTCGCTGTGCTTCACATGTGTTCAATTTGATAGTCCAAGATGGTCTTAAAGTGATTAAAAATGTTGTCAATAGCATTAGAGAGAGTGTCAAGTATGTGAGAAGCTCACAATCAAGAGTTGAGAAATTTGTTGGAATAATTGTGCAAGAAGGACTGCCTGTAAGAAGTCCTTGTCCTGATGTGAGCAGCCGCTGGAATTCAACTTTCTTGATGCTCGAAGCAGCTTTACCCCTTCGTAGTGCATTCCAGTCTCTAGAAGATCAAGATAAGGAGTACATGTTTGCTCCTTTGAACTCTGAATGGGAATTGGTTGCAGCTGTATTGAAGGTGTTGGAGGTCTTCTACACAGTAACAAACACACTTTCAGGATCGAAGTATCCAACATCTCATCTTTACTTCTACCAGCGATGGAACATCAAAAAGTGTTGAATAAAGAAGGATCCCTTCTAAGCAGAAAAATGGAGAAGAAGGAAGCATCCAATCAGGACATAATAATTGCAAGTATGGTTGAACAGATGCAAACCAAGTTCAATCAATATTGGAAAGAGACATACATGTCTGCTTGCATTCCTGTTATTCTTGATCCAAGGTACAAATACGACCTGCTTGAGTATCTATTGAGTGAATTTGGAAGTGAAAAGGAGGCAGAAACATGGATGTTGAAGTGAAGAAAAACATGGAGGAGCTCTTCAAGGATTACAATCAAGAGTTTGCTGGAGAGTCACACATAGATAGTGGTACTCAGGAGGTGCAAGAGGCTAATGATCCACTAGCAGAGTGGGATCAGTACATGAAGTCTAAAAGACAGTAGTCAAGCACCGAGCAAGATCAATATCTGAAAGAACAGTTGACACCTCGAAAGGAGGAAATTGACATTCTCTATTGGTGGAAAGTAAAATCTGAGATATATCCCGTGCTCTCTAGAATTGCTCGTGACGTATTGGCGATCCCTGCTTCAACTGTGCCTTCTGAGTCGGCTTTTAGCACTGGAGGACGTGTCATGAGCGATTATAGGAGCAGCCTCGGGCCCACCACCATTGAGGCTTTGATATGTCTACAGGATTGGTTTAAGACAGCCGGTATGCATTTTCCCTTAAGCTCTTTTCCTTTGGCTCATTTAATATTTTCTTTGTCTAATAAAATTTCTCTCCACTTTCAGACGCTAGGAAGAATGAAAGGCTTGAAAGGAAGAGAGAGCTGAAGCATGTTAGTATCTACTTGGTCCTAAATTTTCACACGTGGATGATATGCATGTTCGGTTGTGGCCAATGCTTGTAATGAACTTGTTAACTGTGAACCGTAACTGACATGTCCAAAAGCGGTTACCCATGATTTATTTTATTCCTGATGTGCAACTGATTGTCTTTGGTACCTTCGAACTGTAACTGACAAGTCCAAAATTTGACATGTTTACCTTGCAGTACCACCTTTATATGTTAGAATTCGAAGTATATCATGACTTTGTTCAAAATTTAGTTCTTTTGTTCAGTTGAAGTAGTTCTGATCAACATTCATTCTCTCGAATCCTATGTCTTACTGATGGTTTCATGTATGCTGTGATGCAAGTGCTCCAAGCGTGCTAAAAATACCTGCTTTATTAGCACAAGAAGTCTAATTTATTAGCACTCATATAAATCTATCAACTAAACTTTCTTAGGTGTCTTTGTGTGTAAATGGATTAATCTGACAGTAGTTCTAGCTCACATTTTGTGGTTGGCTATTTCATTGACAGTGTATAAAAAATTATAAGAAATGCATCATTTGCCTTCTTGTTTCCTAACATGTTCTGTAGAATCTCATATTCTCATTGTACATGATATAGCTTTGAGTCGTTATTCATGAGTAGATTCTATACAACCATTCTAACAACTTTCATTTTCTTAATAATATAGCTTCTCCTGAGGGGGGTACCACACAGCCAGGGAAGCTGAGAGACACTTTGGCAAAGCTCCAGGAGTACCACACAGCCCACCAAGCCATATGTTCGCTCCAGGGTTTAAGTTGCAGCATTTTTGGCACCCTTGTGTCATATTGCTCTTGTTACCTGATAGTTCATCAGTACTGTTTTAGATGCCAGAATCAGTTCTGTTTTAGATGCCAGAATCATACTGTTTTAGATGCCAGAATCTTGTGTTAATGAATATTCAGAAGCGGTTAATATTCAGAATCAGTACTGTTTTAGATGCCAGAATCATTTTGTACTATCAGAATCAGCACTACCTGATCGATCAAGCTAGTGAGCAAGCTAGACGTCCAGCGAGCTAGCCTAGCGAGCGCGGCGCCACCGCGCCAGCAAGCTAGCCAGCCAGCGTAGCGAGCGCGTATACGGCGCGTGCGGCGCCGCAAAGAGCCGCGGCGTATACACGGTTAGTTCGCGGCATACCACGTACAAATAACGGCGCATGCAGCACGCGCGGACTACCGCGGAGCGTCCCGTTGAAACCCTGAGCTGGGCGACTCGGGGGCGACTGCGCGCGTGCACCGCAAAACCACCTCATCCTCCCGCGACAGCGTCAGGACTCAGGAGAGCTTAGCTCCGTCAAAGCTTGCCCGTACCAGGACGACCGCGGACTGAAACGGCCTCTGTAGGGCTCATTTGGTAGCAGGGGTTTTCCTACCCCGGGTAGCAGACACCCTCGGTGAATTATACGCGTGCAGGGGATCCCTGCTTCCCACGGGTGAGATTTCCCCAATCCCTTGGCCCATTTGGCAGCACACAGCACGGGGAGATTTCCCAGGGATAGCCCAAAATCAAAACTGAAGAATGTAATACGTACATGCATATATCAATTCGGCAATAAAAATAGAAATAAAATACTGGAAAATCAAATAAGATGTGGCTCCACATCAGATCATCAGGTCACAGATTCAATGCAACATATAGCAATTATTACATGTTCAAACATACTATCTTTCAAACTTTCATACATCACTCCCATTCGAAACATCAATTCTCAAATTATAAGTAGCATATCATGACTCCAATTCTCAACCAAAACATCACAATACATCCTGATTGCCGTCTCAGATGCCCATGTGATGTAGCCCAACCTACGGCTCCTACAACAAGTGGCCCAATGACAAGAGCAAGAGTCAAAGCTCTCCATGATAAGGTGAATTCACTCCTATCTATGTGTGACCTCGACACTCCTTTGAATGGGTTACTACGTCATTCGGATACTTTGTGCATACTCAGGAACCACCTTGATGGCGACCCACAATGGGTGGAGAAGATGACCAAGAGAAGACCCAAGAAGATGGCCAAGAGATGACGCAAGACGATGGAGAAGAAGCGGAGAAGACTGAAGAGCCGACCTCCCAGCCGGCCTGGGCCGGTTTCAGGGCCGGTTTGCCTCCAGACACAACCGGCCTCCAGGCCGGCCTAGACCGGGCCACAGGCCGGTCCACCTCCCGACGCAACCGGTCCCCCAGCCGGCCTAGGCCGGACCCAGGGCCGGGCACTCGCCCGAGGCAACCGGCCTCCCAGCCGGTCTTGGCCGGCCCCAGGTCCGGGCGTGCTCCAGCCCAGCCTCCAGCCGGTCCCTGATCCGGCCCCCAGGCCGGTCTCCACGCCGGTTTAGGCTGGCCCCTAGGCCGGTTTACCCGAGACTTTCAGCCTGCGCGCTTGACGGGCCCGTGTGGCCTTGTACCTCCCACATTTTCATCCACTTCATGACTTAGACTATAAATAGACCCCCTCCCCTTCAGATCTAGGGTTAGACTATGATTTGGGATTAGAGTAGAGCCTTGCTCCTTCTTCTCAAAGTGTCTCTTTCCTCCTATGGAGATGAATCAAGGCCTCCCCTTGTGGAGATGAACCAAGGCCTCCCCTTGTGGAGAAGATCCCTTCGTGGATACCATGGTTTTCTCTTGTAGTTGCGATTACTTGCTAATCTTCACTCTTGTAGTGGCTATATTGGATGGTTGGATTGACCAATTGGACAAACAATTCTAAGAGTAAGGTGTGCTTGGGAGAGGAGAATTGGGGGCTGCCCTAGGGATTTGTTACCAATTGAATCTTGCTGAGTTGCTACTTGCTAGTTATCTTTGATTTGAGAGTTTTCCCCTCTTTGTGTTCTTGTGTTCATCATTTGTTCTTCGTGTTCATCGTTCCCTCACTACTGGGAAAGCAGCTATCAGTGGCGCACCAAATTAGAATTATGTGGCGCACCCCCAGAATTGCTGGGTGCGGGGGTGCGCCACAGAATCCTCGCCACTAAATTTTTTTTTCTGTGGCGCACCTGGCCTGGTGCGCCACAGAAATCCACATTTCTGTGGCGCACCTGCCTGGTGCGCCACAGAATTCTGAAAAAAATCAAAAAATTCAAAAACTGCAAAAAAAAAAAGTTTCAAAAAAAATCAGAAAAATCAAAATATGAAATAATATGAAAAATCCCAATTATCGGAATTATTTTCAGATTTTTTGAATTTTTTGAAGTAATACCTTCCCGCTAGGTCACCCATCCTCAAATTACTCCAACCCTAGCGCGCTTAACTTTTAAGTTCCACCCACTTCACCTACCCTTGTGCTACTCAAGTTCTTATTGATATATATATCATATGTATCCTCTTAAATCTTGTATGTGTATATGTTATGTATATGTTATAAACGTGTGTTTTTAAATTTCAGATTTTTCAAAAACTTCTAAACTTTCAAAAGGAGATTCAAAAGTTTCAAAAGATCCAAAAAATTCAAAAAACTTAAAAAAATTCAAAAAATCCAAAAAAATTCAAAAACATTCAAAAATTCTAAAAAAATCCAAAAAAATAAAAAAATCCAAAAAAATAATTAAAAAAAGTCAAGAAAAGTCAACGATCTTCTTTGTTATACATTTCTGTGTCTTTTTGGAATTTTTTAATTTTTTGAATTTTTGTTGATTTTGCTGCGAAAAATTGTCTGTTTGAAATAACTTTTTTTTTCTTTTGGAATTTGAGGAATCTGTGAATTGATGACCGGGTAAACCCAGGTGGATTCGAACTCGGATTTTCTCACGTTTTTTTTGGCATATAAAACGCGTTATTTCGACGTCGTATGCAAAAGTTATGGCCGTTACAAGATTTCTTTTTCATTTGTTGCAGAAAAGGTCACAATTCATATTTCAAAATTTCTATACCTACTAGACATTCATACCTAACTACATGTCAAAGGATTTTATTTATTGAATTTTTTATCATTTTCTTTTACTTTCTGCAAGACAAAAAAGGCGATCCACGGGCTTGGTGCGCCACAGAAAGGATTCTGCGGCGCACCTGCCAGGTGCGCCACAGAATGTCAACTTTCTGTGGCGCACGTGCCAGGTGCGCCACAGATTTTTTTTTTCAAATTTTAACCCGCCCCCGGATAACTTTCTGTGGCGCACGTGGCTAGGTGCGCCACAGAAATGTGACTTTCTGTGGCGCACCAAGCCTGGTGCGCCACAGAATGTAACCTACCTATAAGGGTTTTCCCAGTAGTGCCTCCACACAAATCCGTGAAAATCGGGACCAACCCATATCACCATGGTATTAACTCTCCATATTCCAAGAGTGGAACTGCATAAGAAAAGTATGTGTTTAGTGGTTACCGAAGCTACAAACAAAGGATGCCTTTTGACAACAGAGAATCTATAATGCAAGTATCCGATGCATTTTGACGCATAGCATGTCAAACAATATGATATAAAATATTGAATGCAGCTAAGGGAAACATCTGAAACAAGAACATTTGATTTGGTATGATTCAGTTTCGCTGGTATTTGTATGATATGGTGTTCTGCATTTTAAGTAAGGAACCATAACTCGCAAATGTCAACCGCTAGCATTCTTGGTATAGCTCAAGCAAGTATAGAAGCAAGTATAGAAGAGCAGTTCGAAGCAAGTATAATATGCAGCTAAGGGAAACATATGAAGCAAGAACTCACCTTAGTTTCTCTGCATGGAATCAGCGATTTCATCTTTTAGCCAAAAGCTCCGAAGGATCGGATCCTTGGTGTTGAGGAAGATTTCTCGATTCAGCTGGCATTTGAAAAGACGCAGCGCCTTTGATTTCTCAGCAACTGATAGATCTTATCATATCCCTTCTAGAACCCATGAGCAACTAGGAACAAAATGCAATGGAACCAATGAGCAACTAGGAACCCGTGATGCAACACAATGTGTCAATGCAACATAGACAATATACCGAAATGCACATAGGAACATAGGAAATACACACACAAGAACAAATAGTAACCAGGAACAAGATACGTACCGAAATTCGGAGTTTTCACGGGATCCCAAGAGGGTGGGGCTCGTCAACGAATGAATTCACCGGAGAGAAAGCCAGTCCGAATGTAACCTGCAGACCAAATGTAATTCAACGGTGTTATCATTCTATTCCTCAACAACAATGGCATAAATTTCTGATAAAGAAAATAATCATTACTGCAAGCTTTTATCATGTCTACAACAATGGTAAAAGGTTAATTAGTCAAAGGTGCTTAACCGTGCAACTTTCTGGACCAAAGCTAAGTGTTTCCTTCCAATTACAGGTCGCAAAGCTAGAAACAATGCAACTATGTGTTAATTGGTTTGGACCAAAAAAAATCCGGCTGGCAGATCATGCTTCAATCGTAAGAAATATGTTATTCCAGAAATGTTTTTTGGAAACGTATTCCAACAATGTATTGAAGCTAATTCTTTACTTCAGATGAGGATTCTCAAGAGCACAATGATATTATGGTACTACTGTCATGATAAAAACTAGAGATATAGCACAGGTACTCCAGCAAATTTCAGTTATTTGATACAGAAAAGTAAAGTAGTGTAGTGCTAATATGTTTCAGCTTCACATTTGACTAGTCTAACAAGCTAAATTGTAGGAACGCAAAATGCATCAGACTGAATAAAAATACTGGAAGTATAGGCAGCTGAAATATTACACTGCACAAACATACATGCACTGAAATCAATAGCCAGACTAGGATAGTGAAACTCTCAGGGTATAATAATACAAGAAACATTGAAACAATCTGTTAATTGGCAAACCAAAAGATAGCTCCCGATAAACAGACGCTACTCACTCAACAGGACGTGTAAAGGTTTGGAAGGTAAACAGAATTGAAATGCCTAGACAACATTCGCTATCTGGAACAGAGTAAACGCAGATACCATGTCATTAGCAGCATATGGCTTCTCTTTTCTACTTAAGAATCAAGCAGCAAACTATCCAACAATTCATAGCTAATCCAAGTGGGGAGAAGATAAACATGTTCAATTCAGGTAATCAGAATTAGCATTGGGTGCACTGGGTGAAACTCAGTAGATGGTAGATCATGCAGGTTGAGAAAACAGATAATCTTGTCACAGTCTGAGAACTAGCAATACCAACTAACAACTAAACTTGACAGATTAAATATCATCATGCAGAATTTCCTATTTTCCAGAACAACAAGCGTACGTTACTAATTACTAATGTTAACACCTATACCTAGCAATCGATCATTTATCAATCTAGCCCTCACAGACCATCGTGTTAAAAGGATGATTAGCACTTATTGACTGAGCTGGAGTTACTGAACGCATGATGTGTGATAATTGAAAGATTGCCGGCTTGCAGCAGTACCGAAGAAGCTGAAACTGATGCTTGCAAGGCCTTCGCCTTAGGATCGAGTTTGGCTGCAGAAACTTGGTAGAAAATAGATTGGGTTGGCAGTAGAGGGAGGGGAGCAGAGGGGAGTGCAACAACGAACCTGCAAGCATCGGTCGCCGGAGCTCGAGATCTCGATGGCGGGAGGGCCGCTGGACGGGACGAATCTAGCCGACGGCGGCGCGATTCCAGGCGAGCTGTGGGCGTTCTTGTTCCTCCACTGGAAGAGATCGGCAGCTGCAAGAATCCATGAGCACACCAACGCAAGAATCCATGAGCACACCAACGCAATAATCCATGAGCTGGGGACGGAAGAATATATGTATAGACAGAGGGAAGACGCACCGGGACCTCTGCTGGAGCAGTCGCCGCTTCGCTCCTGGTCGCGGAGGAAGGCGTCGCGCCGCCGTCGCCTAGCTCTGCCAACGAGCGCCGCCGCCTAGCGAGCGAGCTAGCTCGGGAATTCGTCCCCGACGTCTCGACTAGGGGAGACCTAACCCGGGAAAGGCCGCGGAAGGGCCGAATTTCCCTGCCTTCGCGGAGCGCCAAATGGATCAGTGGGGCTACCCGGGCCAAATTCGCCCGGGGCTTTTTGCCCGGGAAAAGGCCGGGATCCCAAGCTTTTCCCATGCTACCAAAAGAGCCCGTACGGCGGCGGCAGACTGAGCCGGCATCTATAGGGCAGCGTCGGCACCGGCCTGAATCGGCAGGCGGCTGCCTGCATCAGGCGTCGGAGGCGCCGGCGCTGGCAGCGGCATCAATCGATTGGCTCTGCGGTGGAGATGAACAGGCGCGGTCCGAGTACAATGTGTGCAAGTCAGCTTTGATTTTTTTTTTCCTTTCTTTTCTGAGCTGAGGAGTGAGGTAGTGAGGTGGCAGCTGTGCTCTGTGTGCGTGTCAACATGGGGCTCTCCGTTGATGCAGTGTACAGCGTAGTCTAGTAGTAGAAGCAACCGAATGGATCCCAACTGATCGAGATTGATTAGTACAAAATAGAAATTTGTAATTTCTCTGGAGACTTACAAAATAGTTTCCTATTTTTGTACGAATTTAAATATGCATTACTACTTTTAACAAGATTATTTAACCATGTTATCTTTGGTGAATAAAATTACCTAGGGGCACCTTCACCGTCGGTTATCATTATTTACCCTCGGATATTAATCCCATATGACCGACCGTTATCAGTTGACCGTCGGTGATTAATTATATAGCCGAGCGTCACGTTGTAGCCGTCGGATATTACAAATAACCGTAGGCTATTTCACGAAAATACCCGAGCGATGTTCCATACCCGTCGGCTATTTGTACAACCGTCGGTTATAGTGCGGCCGTCGGTTATTAGGATAATATCCGACCGGCCGTCGGTTATTAAAATGTACCGTCGGAAATAAGGGGATTTCTAGTAGTGACGCCGAGCCCCACCGCCGGCATCTGGTGCCCGTTGCTCAGTGCCAGCGTCGTTGCCGCATCTCTCTCTCGCTCGTCGCAGACCGTTGTTTCCGTTGAGTTTTAGGCTCGCCAAAGTCGGAGATAACACGAGGACGACGGCCTTGTGCTAGACGGTGCCAGCCTCTTCCTCGAGCTCTATGGCGGAGGTGATATCCCTGTTGCGTGCTCGACGGCGGCGGCGACGTCATCCCCCGCAAGGAACGGACGCCTCCACCTCACGCTCGTCGGCGGCGGCGTTATCCCAACATTAGGAACGGACGCCTCTTCCTCGCCCTCGTCGGCGGCGGACAGGCGGAGCCCTTCCTGCGTCGTGGATCCTCTATGTGCTCGCCGGTGGTGGCCTGCGTCGCGGCTCCTTCTCATCCATGTGTCACGCCTCCTCCTTGTGCTCGCTGACGTCGGGACGCTGCCCTCCCATGTTGATTTGAGTGAGAGAATGAGTGGGCAGGAGGAGCCGTGAGGGGATAAGGGAAGGGATAAGAACGAAAAAGGAAAAAAAACGAGGAGTGCTTGATGCCCATTCGTGAATCCTGATGCACCGCTGTGGGCGCGAGCGGACGGTGCGGCGTCTCCAGGTATCTTTTTCCAACATTTTAAGTAATATTTAAGTAATAAAGCTACCTTTATCGGAAAAAAAAATCCTCAACACGAGTCCATCTCGAGGAAGCAATCAGTTTCTTCCAGCACTTCGGTCTTTCCGGGGAAATACAGTCACTGCGAAGGAACGCGCATAATTCTCTTGATTTTCTTCTAATGATTGAACAAACTACGTACATTTTTTTTTTGTAATGTGCATACTTGATTCATACTAAAAAGATTACAACAACAAACTACGTACATGGCAGTAAGTTGCGAGGCAGCTGGCTTGGTCGCTGTCGATCATTAACACGGCAGATGTATCCTTGTCTGCAGGACAAAACTGTATGTACGTACCTGTCATCTATATCAATGCAGCCACGGCAGTCCGGTATGGAGATATCCGAGACTAAGTGAGTTATACAGTGAATCTAATAATGTTGGTACGATCGAGCTGCCAGAATGTGCCAATGCTGACAGCCTAACATCCATTTTCAAGACTTGCATAACAAAAAAAAGTTACATTAACAAAAAAGTGTTATACAACGTCATGCGAAGGCCCTTGTCCCCTAGTATCGTGCGGTGTTACTGATGAAAATACGACAACCATCTTATAGCTCTGTAAGAACACGTAAACCCTCTCCAGTTCAAATCTGCTGCTGTGTTTTTTTTTCGAGTATTTTCGCAGCCTCGTTTACCGCATGCGTAGTTGCTGCTTATATGTATTGTACTAGGGGATTAAGCGCGGCCTTCGCCGCACCCGTGGGCAAATTTATTGAATTTTTTCAATCGTAAAAGTGTTGAAATTCATTTAGAAACGATATGGAAATTTGGAATTTAAATTAGAAACGATATGGAGATTTGAAATTTAAATTTTGGCCGTGCATATGTAATTTTAAGTGACCGCGTTGATATATTTGTCATTTTTTTGTATGAACATGTTTAAAATTGATGGTTTGCATTATTTAGAATTACTTTAAAATCATATGGATAGGTTGGATTATTTTCTAAAAAAAAAAGGGAGTATTTTTGAAATTATTAGTTTGCATTGTTTTGAATTATTGCAAAATCATATTTAGAACTACTTACAATTATTCAAAAAAAAATGTCCACATTTTTGTTGGATTGTTTTCAATTTTTTTAGTTTGGAAAAAAAAAATTTGGACTATTTTTCAAAAAAAAAAAAAAAATTGGGGCATTTTCAAATTGTTAGTTTGCATTATTTAGAATCGTTGCAAAATTATATTTAGAATTGTTTACAATTATTTCCGAAAAAATGTCAACATTTTTGTTGTAATGTTTTTTATTTTCTTAGTTTTCGCGGCTTTGCCGCGCCTGTGTGCTAAATTTTTGAATTGTTCGATCGTAAAATTGTTGAAATTCAAAAATTGTCTAGGTTGTGAAGTTGTTCAAATTCTTGAAATGTCCATATTCAAAAGTTATTAAGATCTGAAACCGTTTAATTTTTTAAAAAAATATATGTGTAAATTGTTTAGTTTTTGGAATTTGTTAAAATTGGTAAACTTATTTGTATGTGAATTCGTTTTTTTAGTTTGTTAAATATTTGAATTTTGTAGGAACACACGATTTTAGTATATGCAAAATTGAATTTTGATCGTACCGTGGGCTAATTTTGAATTATTCAAACGTGGAATTTGATCATATGTTGTAGGTAGGTGTTTTTTATGTGTGTGTCCATGTTGACATATGTGTCATAGTTCGTCCACCAATTAAATTATTCTTGAAAGTGTCCGCATTTTAAAATTCGCAGGTTCGGGAATTAATGAAATGAAAATGAGATTTCGGTTTTAAGATTGTCCGCATTTCAGAAAATCTTTCAAATTCGGAAGTCATTCATTTTGTTATTCATTTTTTTGAATAGTTTTAATGCATTTGAATTCCTTTTGCCGTCTTCGAAAATACACAAATTTGGAAGGCGCGTGAAAATTTGAAACTTGAATCACATTCAAATTTGAGTTTTGATCGTACGACGTGAATAGAAGGATGCATTTATGAATTATTTGATTTCCAAAAGTCGGGGAGATAGTCATATTTGAAAGAGAGCTGAAATTTAAAAATACGCAAATTCGGACAACGTTTTTCGGTGGTGAAATCGGAATTTGAGGATGCCTAGATTCTGAAATTGTGCAGCTTTACAAATTGTTGGAGTTGTTTGGAAACATATAAAAGTTATTAGGAAAAGGGAAGTAGAATAAAAAGAAACATGTAAAAGCTATTAGAGGAAGGAAATTGGAATAAAAAGAAAAAGGTAAGGAAAAAAAGAGGGAAAAAAAAGTCAGCCGCCGGCCCAGCCCACAGAGCGGCCCACGGGCCAGCTGACGGCCGGCGTGACGTCACCGGCGGGCCGATCCGCCGCGGCAGCGACTACGGCGACGCCGGCGCGCCACCGCGTCCGGGGACGCGCGGCCTACCGCGTCGGGCGCGCTTCGTCGCGCGCTGTCTCTAGGTGGCGGCGCCGCCCGTAAATTGTCGCCGGAGCGGCGGACGCCCGCGGGTGCGGCGGCGGTGATTGCGCCGTCCTCGCGGCGCCCCGTCATGCGGTGGTCGGCAAGGAAGGAGAGGCGGCCGCGGCGGAGCTGGCCGTCGCCTTCGATTTGTCCGGGAAGGCGTATAACGACGGCGGTGCGTGCCGGCGCCGGCGGCGGAGCCGCGCCCGTGCGCGAGAGAAAGGAGAAGAAGGGGATTGACGTGGTTTATTTGCACAAAAGTCCCTGTAGTTTTCATAAATTACAATCTAGTCCTTTGCGGACGTTTTTTTGCAAAAATGTCGCGCCAAAGTTCGTGCGCACGGGTGACCGGTTGTGACCGGGGACGACCGGGCCACGCGGCGCCGTCCCATTGGTAGAAATTGCGTTTTGCTGTAGCAAGCTACAGTACCCGTCGGGGAGGGGGACGTGGCTCGATCTGGGCCGTCCGTCCACGCGGATCGGACGGCCGTGGATTGGACACGACCTACACTGCCTGAGACGCAGCGGTTTGTGCGAGCTTTTATATATAGTAGATAGATGGTCAGTATGGACGATCTCTTGGTAGCCTTTATCAAACAGGTTACGAGGACAGCCTCGTTTAGCAATTGATCACATTCTAGTCCTCGCAAAGTACTACGGCGGAAGTAATACTTACTCGGCCGAACTAAGGGCATAAGCGTCAATTGCGAAGTAGTCGACCGGAGCTGTACTCACGTAGGACGAACGTGTTGGCTCTGAACGGCGCGTCCTGCCTATAAATACCAGCAACGCGCCTCCCGTGTACTGCCAACCTCATCACACACTTCCTCCGCTACCTGCCCAGCTCCTCACACTCGTTCGATCGGATTGAAGCAGCTGGGACCTCGACCATGGCGAAGGCGGCAGCGATCTTCGTCCTGGTGGCGCTGATGGTGGCGGCTGGCGGCGCGTCAGCGGCGCAGTGCAACGCAGGGAGTCTGTCGGTGTGCGCTGGCGCGATCATCAACGGGTCCCCGCCGTCGGGGCAGTGCTGCTCCAACCTGCGTGCCCAGCGGGGCTGCTTCTGCCAGTACGCCCGCAACCCGGCGTACTCCGGCTACATCAACAGCGCCAACGCCCGCAAGACCCTCGCCACCTGCAAGATCGCCCTCCCGCGCTGCTAGGCGCCTGCCGCGCCTCCGCCGCCGGCCGCCAGAGTGTTGCTGCTTGCTACCACCACCTACGTACGTGCGGCGTCCGTCGCACAGCTCGGTGCGAATCGTGTGTGGTCTATCTATGGTGTGGAGTGTAAGAAATAAAGTGTGTGCTTTGATGGGTAATTTGGATCGATGGATGTCGATCGGTCTCGTGTAACGTATGTACCTTCGACAATATATATCCGTACTAAATAAGAAAAACACTTCTGGCTCCGGTCCTCCTGTTTTTTTTAAATAAAAATTTCTTTTGGTGTTTCAGAAAAATCTGAACAAAAAAATACAAGTACAGTGAAATATCTTTTCATACGTGATTTGCAAAAAAATACAATGTAGCAAGTAAAATAAGTTCTTTTTCAATTTTCAGATCCATAGTTCTGTGATTTTTGTGTGTACTACAACACAACGTATTATCGAACAAAACTATGCAGACAACCTATATGTGTATCCATGTAAAATTGTAACAATTTTCTGAAACTTCAAAATACCATTTTCGATCTTTTTAAAATATAGGGAGCATTGGGTCATGGGATCCCATAATCTCCTCTCCAAAAATATTGCCATATTGGTCAATAGTCACTGCATGATTAAATGAAGGCATATTTGGGCAAACAATGGCACTCACTCGCTGGCACCGTCGGTGAAGCTTGCACTGTTTTGGGTCCTTTCATGTGAAATCATTTATATGCTAGATGTCGACGGCCAGCAGAAACATTTAAGCCCCCATTTAAGGTTGAACATAATCTTGTCGATCCATTCATTAGGTTCATCCACCTGAAGATATCACCATTACCTAGTACAGTACTCCTCAAAGAGTGTTAGCGTCAACCTTCAGTAGTACTCGCTCCGTTTTTTAATATAAGATGTTTTAGGTGTTGTACATGTTGTCTAGATACATACTAAAGTGAGTGAACATGCACACTAATATACACTAATATATGTCGGTGAAGCTTGCACTGTTTTGGGCAGGGCCGGCTCTGGCCCTAGGCGACCCTGTACGGCGCACAAGGGCCCATGTTTGAAGGGGGCCCATCCCTACATATGTTTATGTATATTGGCTGCTATCAGGTTAGAAAAAATAAAACGTAAAGAGCTCAGGTGCCAGCAGGCAGCAGCCAAGGGAGAGGAAAAGGCTAGGCATGTAGGCGCTCGCTAGCTACACGCAAATCGATCGATCAATCGATCCATCTGCTGACTGTTCTCGTATGTTCATGTTCTCGTCTGTCGTCTTCCGACTGGAGAGAAAAAGTTGGATCGCCCAGGCGGCCAGGCCACCAAGCGCGGGCGTGGAAGTCGGAAGCGCCCTGCCCGGATGCAGATCCTTCCTGTCCTGATCGGTGATCGTCCTCCTCCATGCAGGTACGTGCAATGCCCTTCTCTGCTCGCGACCTCCCGCTGACATACACATTGGATATTGGCCTAATCATTTGATTTGATGGTTATTGCAATTTTAGCGGTTAAAATGTCGAAACATAAATCCGGTGCTTAGAAAAGGAAAAAAAAATAAAATGAGAGAATCAATTCATTGAATCACAAAAACGTGCTATAACTAGGCATTTTCCGGCAGCTAGTACTGGTAATGTTGAAAATCAAAGCCAAGAATCTGCATCAAAAAATGTCCAAAAAAGTTTTTTTTTGTGAAGCACTGAACCATTATCGACGACAAACTCATTGAAATTTGGTTTTATTTGAGGTAATCAAATTAGAAGGGAATTTTATTTGTTATATTTTGCATCTCTTTTAGAGTTTCTGTCGTAATGTGACATTGTTTAATCGGTTATATCAATAATTTATAGACGTCTCAAAATAAAAATTTGTTGTTGGATTAACATTTTACGTCATATGTGTACATCTATAGTACCTATAGGGGCCAATTTTTCAACATTGCACAAGGGCCCCGCAAAATATAGAGCCGGCCCTGGTTTTGGGTCCTTTCATGTGAAATCATTTATATGCTAGATGTCGATTGCCAGCTGAATTCATTTAAAACCCCATTTAAGGCTGAACATAATCTTGTCGAGTCATTCATTCATTAGGTTCATCCACCTGAAGTTGCACCATTACCTAGTACAGTCAAGCCCTGAGTACAGTAGTACTCCTGAAAGAGTGTTAGCGTCAAACTTCAGTAACTGTGACCGTGATGCATTGATGGTTCTAACTTCTAAAGCCTCCTCTCTTCGTTGCGTGATGGAGCTATTCAGAGAGCGGGAATCCACGGGGGACGCACGCACAGTTACTCTGCAGTCTGCAAGGAAGGAAAACACAGCACGGATGCATGTCCATTGTCATGGTTTTCCAATACTGAACACATAAACCGTATCGTGTGGTTGATGAGGTGATTTTCGGTGTTGGTCGTCGTCTTGGACACCAATCTTGTCGCTTGGTCTTTTGGACGTTTACTTCTTCACCTCTGTGGGAGCATCCGGGTCTGTTCCTCCCATAGCAGACGCGGCTTTTCCTGCAGTGGTGAGAGATCATTTGTTCGGTGGAGCGGGTTGCCGTTGGTTGTACTCATGTGGTTGTCGTTATTTTGTGGTTTTCGACATGTCGTCGCGAGAGTCAGCGTGCCTCTGTGGTGTTGTTGTTTGGGTTGGCTTGGCACTGTTTGTATCGATTTTTTCGGTTTTCCAATAATTAACTGGACCACCTTCTTCTTAAGTTCTTAAAATAGATAGGGTAAATATGTTTCCTTCATTGCAAAAAATAAACTATCACAAATCACACCTCTCACACCGTTCATGAACTGTACAACACGCTGACTTGCACTCACTACAGGAACACCCAATATGCACTCTATGCACGCACATGCACTAGAGGTCCAGATGGTACGTGCTTCTTCTTTTTTTTTTTTTTGTTGCTGCAAGGGCTGTGTGACTGTGCTGCAGATTAGGTCAATGCTGAAGTAAAGAAAGCAGTGCGACAGGCTCTCACTTTTCCCCTCCCGTCTTTTTCTTTCCCGTCTACTGTTTGAGAGAGGCGACTCAGCCGTCCCCGTCCCTCGCCGGCGAAATCGCCGCTCCCCTCCGCCTCCGGCCGCCGTTTCGGCGCTGTGAGGTGGGGGGAGCCTCCGATTCTCGTCGTGCGTGTATATAGTTAGGTTTAGGTTAGGGTTTGGGTCTCCGGACGGCGGCATCGAGACGGTGGCGGTGGCGTCGTCGCGTCGGATTTTGTCCTCCCCCTTCGTTCCCCGTTCCGGCGGCGACGTCGGGAAGGCTGTGGAGGTGGTGTGCTGGGTTGCGGCGTCTCTGGCTGGCCGTGGTGGCAGGGGAGGCGCCGGTCCTCTTTTGGGCTTGCGCTTCAGATCTGGTGGTGTGCGGGTGTGCTCGTCCCTCTGGCCGACCGTGGAGGTGAGGGGAGGGGTTGGGCTGCTGGTTTCTGCTCCCGATCTGGAGGAAGTGCGGCCGATCGGGTGAGGTGCTGGACGCCGGAGCTTTCGAGCGGCTCCTGGTGCGTGGTGACAGAGATGGGTTGGCTCGTCAAGCTTCAGTGGAGGAAGGCGATGGGCGACCTTGTTTCTGCGGCATCCTCGACGATCTACTCGGTATCTGAGCTCGGCTTTTTTCTGCTTCTTCATTTCCTTTCTTGCTACCGTGGTGGAGGAAGGAGGTTCTTGGAGGAGTGGTTGGGCTTGTGGCGGCACTTGGTGCTGTTTTTGCTGTTCCTGGAGCTGCGCGATTGCGGGTGTGCTTGCTGGATGTGGCCGGCGACCCGACGGCTGGCAGGGATCGGAGCGTTGCTCCCGTCGATGCTTCTTCTCGCCTTCTGCAAGATCCCGGCGTTCGCGTCGGGTGGATATTGCGGCGATCTGAACGAGGTTGATTCCTCTATAGGTCTTTGCCAGCGACTCAGCTGTTGCGCTTCTTCTTCCTCTCCGGTGGCCTGTCGTCGGAGTTGCAAGCAATGGCGGATTGCTCTGTTTAGAGAATTTGTAGAGGACCTAGTTGCAATTTTAATCTTTGTAAGGGTCCTTTTTGTATGTCGGGGACAGCTGCCCCGTATCTGGTTGTATTCTGTATGTACTTTGATCCTTGAGTAATATACCCAGGTACGTGCCCTTCAAAAAAAAAAAAAAAGCAGTGCGACACTAACTAGTGGAAATATAATGGGCCGGCCATGGATCCTATCATGGACTAGGAGGTGTTGGGCTGTTATGGCTGAGAATCTTGGGCCAAAAACTTTAGGTGTAGACTAGAGCTACAGTTCTCCTAATACACCTTGTCTAAATGTATATCAACTTCATTTTTGGCATGCATATTTGCAAAGATACCCCTCATCATTTATGAAAACCAATCACATACCATCCCAACCTAAGTTTCATCTGTGAAATTGGATGTGACTTAGATGAGACGGATTGCGGGTTGCATTGGATTGATTCTTTTGGCAGATATGGCAAACGATTTTGGCCACATCTACACCCGGATTTATAGTTGGCTTTTCCTAGGTTGCACTCCTTCGATAATCACAACATTCTTTTCTATCCAACCGCTACGCTATCAGAACAATCAACTCTAGGAGAAAAGGTACGACTTTTATGTTGCTTGGTGTGATCTATATTCAACCAACAAATATCGAGTTTTCTTAGTTTAAAACTATCTGACACGCATGGTGTTAAGAAGAATGTTTACATGCAAGATATTTTTGTCTTAATTTTATGTAACACAAAAACTTTTCTCTCACCTAGAATCACATGGGCCTAGAAGAGAAACATTACCACTTTGTGGCCTTCTTACTTTTCGGAATACTAGCAGGCTCACCTGCACATTTGCATAGTGGCTAGAATTGTTTCCCATTATAAATTTATAATAATTGTTGATCTTGATTTTAACACGGTCTCGAGGACATGAGTTTTAGTATTAAAACACATAATATTCAAATAGGGCCTGAGATAAAAGAACTAACATAAGTTTCATGCATTGTTCTTCATACAAATAAGATGGCATACAAATAGTCAAGCGCAATGTTTAGCAACTAATAGAAGTTGTATTACTGTTTCTTTCTAAAATTTAAAAGAGCATGGTGTCCCATGCAAAGTTTAAATAACAGGCTATAGCACGCTATAGCGTTTTCTGCATTGTGCCGCTAAGTGCATTAGCGTGCTAAAATGTTCAAATACCGCTACATAGCGCGCTATAGCGGCGATTTAGCTTTTTTCGTAGGTTGCCGCTAAATAGCTTAGCCCGTTATTTAAAACTTTGGTCCCATGTATGGTTTTGATAATTAATAGCAATTCTTATGAACTAACGTTTGTATTGAGTTATGTTTGCAACGTGTCCATTGGCAATGCTTGGATACCATATGTTGGCTTCAATGTTGAGAGAAGAAGATTAAGTGATGATCAAAATGTTTAATGAGTGACACTATAGAGAAAAATATGTAACCAATGTGCCAAAAAGTATTTTAAATATTATTCAGTGATATCGACTTCATATTGGCTTCTCCATGTATAGTACACGCCAGCTCCTTCTCGAAATAGATGTTTGCCCCATTTTATTTTATTTTTGAGTGGTCACCGGGGAGAGCAAAGCTCCCACCTGAATTTTCATTTCATCTTTTTACGAAAGGGTGAAATCCCTAGGACAGAGGTATACATCAGGGGAGGGAACAACACACGCAGAACACAACACATACTCATAGAGAATCTATGGTCGGTCGGGCTGTAAGTAGGTGAGCCAGAGGTCGACATCAGCTCGCCGCGCCATTGGAAGGCGAGCGCGCCATAGTACCGCGTTGTTGCGGCAATTCTTCAGGATCAGGGGAGGGAGGGGGCGAGGCCGTTGAACACAACCCCATTCCGAGGGCACTGCGCGGCTTCAGAAACAGCGACAGAGGGCGATAGCAGCAATCCGATTGCGGCCCAGAAGCGGCGGGCAAAAGGGCAGCCGAAGACGATGTGATCGGAGGTCTCGAGAGGATCATCACAGATGGGGCATCCACACTCCTCCGCAGTAAGATTTTTTTTACTGAGGAGGTTAGCCCGGCACTGAATTCTCCCTTGCACGAGTAGCCAAGCAAAGAACTTGACCTTGGAGGGGCGTGGTTGAGCCAGACGAAGTCGTGGGTGCTGGCCACCTCGCCGCCAAGTGTGCAGAGCTTGTAGAGCGAGGATGTGCATAATTTCCCGTTCTTCTTCCCACAAAGAGGGAGCGAGCGCTTGTCAGCAGCGGATGACAGTCTTATGGGCGCCAGCTCCAGCAGCAGTGAGCGCCGCTGAGCCGAGGCAGTGGAGGAAAGCCGAGGCACGAGGATGGGGTCGATGCCGGCGTCGAGAACTTGCCGCACCGTCGCGTGCTGGTAGGTGGTGTGGGAGAAAAGTTCTGGCATGGTGGACGCAAGGGCACCGGCCGGGAGCCATGCGTCTAGCCAGAACGCAGTTCGCTTTCCGTCCTCCAGCAGAACGCGGGAGACGCTCCGGTAGAGCGGCATGAGTTGAAGCAGGGCCGCCAATGGGAGCCGCAGAGGGCATTTGAGCGAGCTTCACCGTCGAGCGGAGCGCCGCCGAGGGAGTCCCAGACGCGTCGAGGCCAAGACTCGTCCGTCGCGGTGCCAAATCATCCAGCCATACGTCTCGAGAATTAATTGAACGTAGCCCTCCCTAATTACAGGGTCTGGCACTCTGGCTAGTTATCCATACCCCATTTATCCTACGAATACGCTCCAGCTTAATTGCACAGTAACTTCCTATGGTTAAAAATGGCACCATATTAATGCCTACCGAGGAATTTCTGGCGCGAAGGGCGCTGGATGTGATGCGTATGCCCAAGACTTCAGTTCAGCAACGCCAGTGCATGCAAACTACACAGCTCACGCAGGACGCATTGCCTCGCGCGCTCGCTCTCCCGGCCTATAAATGTGAGCAACGCGCTTCGCTTCCAGTGTGCCACCAATTGCATCCATCCCACAGTCTCACTCGAGTCTTGATCGAGAACGTTGTGTGTTTGTAGCAGTCGGCCGGAGACCATGGCTAGGGCGGCGGTGGCGATGTGCTTGGTGCTGGTAGTGGTCGCGGTGGGGGTGTTGGCGCCGTCGGTTGCTGCGGCAAGGGTGACGGCGCCCGCGATGGCGCCTGGCGGGGCGTCGACAGTGGAGGAGCAGTGCGACATCGAGAAGCTGATCGTGTGCGGGCCGGCAATCATCGGCGGGACGAAGCCGTCGGCATCGTGCTGCTCGAACCTCAAGGCGCAAGAAGGCTGCTTCTGCCAGTACGCGAAGGACCCGGTCTACTCAAACTACATCAACAGCCCTAACGCCCGCAAGACCCTCGCCTCCTGCGGCATCACCCTCCCCACCTGCCCGAAGTAGAAACATGGGAGTATGGTTACATCATAGTGTGTGCTATTGTATCTCTCTCCGAGAATAAAAAAAAGATGCGGTGTGTGTATTGATCGAACCAATGATTAATTAAATGGATTTGCTATTTCACAGTCGCCAAATGATGATGGATTGATGGATATAATCGTAGTGCATATCGACTCACTGTTCCTTTTCTATCAAGATCAAGAATGAAGAGATTTCTTTTCTTTTGAAACGGAGGTAAAATGGCTCGTCCAATTAAATAACAATGAGAATTAACGAAGTTGGAGAAACGAAAAAATTAGAGGCCAGCAAAGGCCTAATACAAACGCAACTACTCTCGTGGTAAACCATGTCAAGTTTCATACACTAATCAGTAGAACCAGGCCTATAGGTGAACAAAATCTCACGTATGAAAGGTGGTCAATCCACATAAGTAAGAGCCAAAAGGACATGATCAAAAAAAAATTTGGAAAGTCTGAGATTTGAACCAACAATCCAAATAAATAAAATTAAGATAGGCAATCCACATATATTGTAACAAAACAGAACTCAAATGTTTCACCCCAGCCATTGCCCAGAGATTCGTTCCACTCTTAAAGTTGGACATAATCATGTTGGTCGTAGAGCATTTTTGCGAAAAACCCAGACGTTCCTCTCCCAAATTGCTCATTGCCCAGAGATTCGTGCCACTCTTAAAGTTGGACATAATCATGTTGGTCGTAGAGCATTTTTTTGCGAAAAACCCAGACGTTCCTCTCCCAAATTGCTCAAGAGGTGAGCATGATGAGGGAAAACATCACCTTCCTACGGTGGCAAGTAGGCAAAACAGGTGTCCTCCACCAATCCGTGACCATGGCAAAGCAATCTAATTAGAGGGGTGAAGGTCATGAAGATCAAGTCATTCTTTAATCATATGGTGAAATGGCAACTAAAAGGGAGATGAGCCGCCGTGTCCCGGCATGCTTGCAAACTTGGTATTGGCCACAATTCGGTTATGCCCGCCGTGTTGAAGCCTATTGCCCCCCCCCCCCCCCCCCCCCCCCCCCCCCCCCCCCCTCTATTCTGAGATGAGCATGTCGTTTTAGATCGGTTGTGACCATGCACATGCTGAAATGCCAAAGTGGAGTTGATCATCAATGGTGGCGCAATGGACTAACAACGGTCCACGGATAGACAACGTTAGCCCACAAGTTCATGGAACCATTTAAAGCTGAGAACATTTTGAGGTTAAAAAAATACTGACAAACGATGACACTGACTGACACTATTTTGAGATACAGAACATCTACACAAGATGTTGATATTTACCAGAAGTTACACGCCATCCTTCTGTTTCTATTTTTCTTAACATAGAACTTCATGAACCTCAAGCTCAAATTTGTGAGTTCTTCAGCCTTTCATGTAGGGAACCAAGGGACGACTGAAATGTTTACAAGGATCCCGGTTGAATGCCAACCACGAGATTAGGGATGATGTATGAGTCCAAAATCTGTTAAGCTGTAAGTCCAGCATCATACTGTCACACCGTTCTTTTATCTCACTTTTCTTTCTTCACATTACAACCAAACACCAGGAGAATTATACAACACACGCAAACACTATGCCCTCTAGAGGTACAACAACTGATACATCCTGCACACACCAATGCTGAAGAGAAAAACACTGAACTATTATTGTGTGGGGAATGGATTTACATGCTGTGTATTGTGACAGGCCACAGGACCCAGCTGACTGGGTGCAAGCCTGGCCTCTGCAAGCCCATGGATGATGTTCCATACAGCTCACCATCCAGCTGCTCGCCTATACAAAACCCTCCTTGGGGGTGGGGATCATCACCTAATTCTGAAGCTACATGTGGGTGAGTGGGCACTAACCAGAAGCCATGAGCCATGCATCACCTCAGTGCATTCTTAAGGGTCCGCACTGTCATCACGAGCTGCTGCCTCTCGCCTTCCACCTCAGCGAACTTGAGGCTTATCTCTGAATACCGCTCATGCAGTTCGTTCAGTTCTTGCTGCATCGCCTTATTCATCTCCTTCAGAGAGTCCAGCTCTTTTGGAGACTGGTCAGCATGAGCTCCAGCACTCCTGGCAGCGAGAAAATCATCGGCAGCGCAAAGCATGTCAGTGACTTGGTCATGTATCACTGGAGAGAAAAAAGGCCACTTGCAGCAATTTTAAGTTCAGATAATAACCTCATGTCGTGCCCATTGCTGTGTATGTCGGCGATTGGCGTTGCATCTTTGCTCCCGGTGCTGATGGAATTGTGCTTGATGCGCTTCGAATTACTATGCTCATCTTCCTGCAAAACACAACGCGGTGTGTCACTTTCGAGGTACCGAAGCATATGATTGCAGCATGAGTATGTTAGGGCCCAACAGCGCCATGATGTAAAATATCAAATTTCTCATTCCTGGGGACCTCTATTCAAAGCTGTCCCTATCTGGGAAGGAAGTTGTACAGCATAATAGTGGATACCATACATAGTAGCTGTTCATATCCGCTAACTATAAGTAGATAGAGCCAGATGTGTCTTCCCATGTGCAAAAATACGTGTATTATGGAAAATCTCTAGACAGTGGCAGCTACTTAATTTGATGAGAACCACAACATTGTGAGTTTTTAAGAGTGTGTGCACTGTGCAGCATGCTGACTTAAATACAAAAGGGAAGCTACACCTACTGGTGCAAATGAGAGTTTTTGTTGAAATATTCAATAATTTATTTTCTTGAAATATTCTATTATTTCTTTTATCAGATGAGTTTTTGTTACTTATCATTGGAACGATACCGTTATTAATTTATCTATTTACATATGCCCTCTTTCTCTTTGTTATGTATATGAGTATATGCTAGCATGACAAGTTGATTGAGTAGAGAAAGTAATTATCGACACTATTCTGTTACAAATTACTCAATATATTAAGGCATTTCATTTTTTTCATTTTTTTTTGCGATTTTTTTTTATTTTTTTTCTAAAAATTACGTACACGAAATATATGCGCGTCGACGAGTACGTTCCACCCCCGTCATCACTTTCGAGTTTTGTCGACTCTAACTTCTTTTTGTGCGCGCCGACGAGTAGGTTCCACCTCCCGTGAACGGTTTCAGGTTTTGTCGACTCTAACTCCTCAATTTTTTGATCCAAATTCACAAAAACATTTCACGAATTTTGTCAATTTTTTTGCAGAAAAGTCCCCGCGTTTACCAAAAACTTATATACATTAATATATGCGCGTCGACCAGTAGGTTCCACCCCCGTCATCGCTTTCGAGTTTTGTCGACTCTAACTTCAAATTTTTTTATCCAAACTCACACAAACATTTCACGAATTTTGTCAATTTTTTTTGCAGAAAAGTCCCCACGTTTACCAAAAACTTATATACATGAATATATGCGCGTCGATGAGTAGGTTCCACCCCCGTCATCGCTTTCGAGTTTTTGTCGACTCTAACTCCTCAATTTTTTGATCCAAATTCACACAATCATTTCACGAATTTTGTCAGATTTTTTGCAAAAAAGTCCCCACGTTTACCAAAAAAATTTATACATGAATATGTGCACGTCGACGAGTAGGTTCCACCACCGTCATCGCTTTCGAGTTTTGCTGAATTTAACTTCTCAATTTTTAGATCCAAATTCGCACAAACATTTCACGAATTTTATCAAATTTCTTGCAGAAAAATCCCCGCGTTCTCCACAAATTCTTCCCTCACGTTGCCATGTCACCGAATACTGAAGATGTCTACATTACCGCGCTTCTACAATGCCATTTTTTTAAAAAAAAATTCAGAAATTTGAAGTATTTCTATAAATACCCATACCTGTCGGAAAAATATGGAAAATACATCAAAATGCACAGAAAAATAAATGCTAACTATTTACGGCAAAAAACAAACATGTTTAGATATTTTGAGTTGGTGAATATTTAGACAAAAAAAAACAAATGCACTTCCTCTAATTATGGACTTAAATTGAATATTTCAATTTGGTAAATATTTGGATGTAATCTAGATGAACTTTCTCTAAATATGGAATTCAATTCAATAAATGTGCGTTTTCACTCATTATGGTCTTAAATTAGATATTACTGAAAAAATAAAAACATATTTAAACATTTCAATTTGCTAAAAAAAAATGGAGACACTCTAAAATATATCAACATGCTCACAAAAAATATGCTAACTACTTATGGCATAATGCAAACATGTTTGAACATTCAATTTGGTTAATATTTAGATACAATCTAAATGAACTTTATCTAAATATGGAGTTAAAACTAATAAATGCTCATATCATGCATTCTCTAACTACGGAGTTAAATTAAAAATTTATGTCAAAATACAAGCATATTTGAATATTTTAATTCACTAAGTATTTGAACATACTCTATATGAAAAATTCCAACGGATTTCAACATTTTAAATCACAACGGGTGCGGCGTGCCGCCGCGCCAAATTCCACTAGTATATATGGTTTTGGATAATTACCGTGGTGTCTGAAGTGATACCATTTTCCTTGGCAACTTCCCTGCTTTCAAGGGCTCTTCTCAGCTTCAGCACCTGAGAAGCAAGGTTGCTTTTCTCAGACTCCTTTGTGGACATTAAGTTCTTTATGTTGTCGTACTGGAGCTTCAACGATCCAATATTTATTTGTAGCTTCCCTATGGTCTCATCCTTTTCATTCTTGGAGAGTTTTAGAGTGTTAAGCTCCTCCAAATATGTCTGCACTTGGTCCTTGAGCAATGCAAGCTCTTCACTGAGCATAGTAATTTCAGCAGTTTTCTCTTCCAAGGCCATGTCTTTTTCACCATTTGCAGCTAATTCCATGTCTTTCTGTTGATTCTTTTCCATCAGATTGTCTCTCTCATCTGATAGCTTGTCAATCTTGACTTTTAGCTGCTCAATTTCTTCTGATAGATCATTTAACTTTGCATCATCACTTCTCTTCTGGTCTGGAACTCGTCTCTCTTACTCTTGAGCTCCATCACTAGCCTATCTATCTCCGTCGACTTGAAATCCACTAGGGTAAGTAGCTGTTGAATCTTCATCCGGTGTTGTTCTTGGACTGATACTGTATCTTCTTGGGACTTCTGTAGTAATTCTTCCAACTGACTCTTCTGCAGCTGTAGTTCTGCGGCCTCTTTTCTTGCTTGCACAAGAAGCCGCTCATTGGCGCTGAAAGCAGAAGAAACTTGCGAAGATAAACTCTTGAATTCGTCCTGAAGCCGTTCGGCAGTAGTAGCATTGTTCCACCGTGCCTTTCTCAGAGCCTCCTCAGCCTTTATGGCCCTCTGCTCTTGTCAACCTTTGCAGAGAGTACTTCTGCTATATCAGCCTCTAATGTTTTAGATTGTGTCTGGAGTTCATTCTCCAGATTCTCGACATTGGCCTCAAGATCACTTATAATAGACAAATGTGCTGAGCACTCATACTGCATTCTTAGCTGCTCCCTCAGTTGTGTTTGTTCCAGCCTCGAAGAGATGTCATGGTTCTCTTGCTTCAGAATCTCATAATCAAGTGCAAGCTGCTCCATTTGCATCTCAAGATCCTCACGGTCCTTCTTGTACAACTCAATTTCATCACTCAGTTCAAGAATCTTCTCTTGTAGTTCAGAACTAGCGATGCCATCACTCTTCTTCACCAATGCATCTAGCATGAGCTCGTCTTCTTTCTCCTGGTATGAGCTTGTTTCAGACATGTCCATCTTGTGTCCAGCATTGTGAACATTTGACAGTGCATGCTCATATTCTGCCTCCTGAGGATCCTCTACTGTTTCTTCTTGCAAAATGGAAATGTCTCTATCCTTTTGCTCCAGAAGCTCATCAAGATCCTTCACGGCCAGAAGCAACTCAGAATTGGATTCCTGCATTTTCTGTAGCTGTAAACGCAAATCTGCGTTTAAATTCTTCTCGTGGCCCAGCTCTTGCTTCAGCTCATCAACCTGAGACCAGGGATCTTCCCCGTCTGACAACCGTTTACCTGATCCGTTTGCATCATGGATCGTCTTCTTCATCCCTCTAAGTCCTTCACACTCTCTTCGGAGTGCATCCTTTTCCTCCCTCAAGCTACTCATTTCCTTGGAAAGATCTTGCCCTCGCCTACTCTCTTTCACAATTTGCTTTCTTAGTGTCTGCAGCTCCATGTCTGAGACATCCAATTTCCGTGTCAGAGTGCCTATCTCACTTCTTAGCTTCTCCACATCATCCTCAGCACCTCTCAACCCCGTCTCACCCGAGTTGCTCGTCGATCCATCTGTGCTAGCATCAGGAGCTGAGCTTCCTGACCAGTCACCAGAGCTCAACGGGTTTCTCGGGGTGCCGTTGTTGGCAAATGGTGAGGGCACGTTGGTGGCATCCTGAAGAAATGTGTTATGCATGTTTGCACTGGTTTTGGGAGTGAATCTTCCTGAGCTCCCATCTGAACCGGACACCGAAACGGCATCAAAGCTATTCGCATTGTGGAGGTGGCCAGCCTGCTCAACAGACGTCAGCATATTTCTTCTCAACGGAAACCTCATCCCTGGCGGTTTGCTTATCACCAATCCATCCTGTACAAGAAAGCTATCAGCTACTATCGGATGAACATAGGTGGAAATGACATACTACATGCAGTGTTCAGTTCTAGATTCCCTTCTTCTCTACAGGAATGAGAAATTCAGATCTCAAACAAAAAGTGCACACAGCAAATGTGACAACCCCCAAATGATCAATAGAAAAATGTAGACCCCCTTTTTCTTTGCATATGCTTTGCATGCCAAAGGCTTATCTTTCTTAGGCATCAACAAAAACGAAACAAAAGCTGTGCAATGATGATGCATCAAAAAGGGAAAGCTCTCAAGCACTCTTCCCCCTAGGCCTCACTGGTAACTTACATGCACAGGGCTCATCGGATCAGCGGTGAGCGACCTCGCCTTCTCGCCGTCCTCGTCCTCGCACCGGCTCAGCTGGCTCTGCAGCGTCCTCCGGGTGAAGACTTCGCTGTGTCGCCGTTCTCACTGTCACCACCAAGAGCAAGAATCAGTAACCAATTAGTACATAATAAGCAACGCCTCAATCAAAGAAAATGCATCATGCTTCAGACGCACCACAATGCAGCAGGCACCAGTGCCTAAATGAATCTGGGTGAGCTGAGACACACTATCCTCAGAGCTTAACAAACACAATGCAGGTAGCAGCAATGTAGATGAATCTGGTGGAGATGAGACGAGAATGGGATGATCCTTAAAGATCAAACACAATGCAGCGGTAGATGTGTCTAAACTAATCCCACCCAACGCAACTAAACCCACCTCACGTCGTCACCGCACCCACCGGCGCCACCACCCACCACCCGCTGGATGGTCACCTGTCACAAAGAGCAACAACAGCAAGCAGCAACCATCAGAATCAGGAACCGCGAGCGCGTCGCCGTCGCAGGTCACAGGGAAAACGCCGCGAGCTTTTTAAGAGGGGTCGGTGAGAGAGAGATCGGTGCTCACGTGCAGCTGGGCGCCGGGGGCGGGGCTGCCCTTGAGGGGGAGCGTCACACCCACGGCTTGAACGCCTCCGCGTACTCGGCCAGGTTCGCCGTCGCCTCCCCCAGCAGCGCCGCCTTGCTAGACCCCTGCACGCGCAACGGACGGCATTGCCGGTCAGAAATCGAGCGGAATCGATTGATTGGGTACGGTTGTGTTGGTCGCTCACGGTCTCGTAGACGAGGAACTGGTAGATCTTGTCCTTGCCGGAGGGAGCTTGGTGGCCTCGAAGATCGGGGCGTCCCAACAGCAGGCGCCGTCGGCGACCTCCGCGCGCTCCGTCCGCGCCGTCGGCCGGCCGATGTCCTGCGGCGTCACCACCACCATCATCGTCTCCCATCCCAGCTCCGGCACCTGCACAACCACAAGAGCACGCGCCCCGTCACGCCTCGGATCGAAACCGAAAACAAAGAAAACCGAAAACTCTGCTTCTTCTTCCCCCCAAGAGAGGCAAGAGACAGCGGCCCGTGCCTGTGTGGCGTGGAACTGCAGCTTGAACATGGCCTTGGCCTTGCCGCCGCCGCCGCGCCACCTCCCCGATTTGAACATGTCGCCGGCCGGTGCTCTCGTGAGGAATCAACCACCCAACCCTCGCCAGAAATCGACGGAATCTCCCTCCCCTTGGCTGGCTTGCTGGCTAGTCGGTCACGCCCGGATCAGCAGCGGCAATGCAATGCCGTGCGCTTGAATCCAGTGACGCCAAGCTTGGCATTGCTGTGCGGTGGTGCTGGTGGTGGTTAGTTAGAGCGACGAGACCACCACCACATGGAGACAGAGGCACAGCACGCATAGAGAGTGGGAGGAAGTGGATGACACCGCAGGCAAGCAAGCAGAGCGAGCAGGCGAGGAAGGCAGTGGCACCTTTGGGCAAGTTGCACAACCAGTGGACAGATCTAGTGAGAGAAAGGAACCCAACTGAACTCTGAACTCCTCACACACACTCTACAGCTCTGCTTTGCTCTTGCTCTTGCTCTCTCTGTGATTTGGGGGGGGAGGGAGAGAAGAGAGAGGTGAGGGAGGAAAGAGAAGGTTCGGAGGTTGAGAGCCTATAAAATGGTGGTCAATTGATTTGGGGAAAAGGGAAATGGTGATTTGTTTAGAGCTGGTAGGAGGGAGGATGGCGATTTGAGCGACGGAGCGTGGTGAGAAGTGACGGGTATAAAATTGGGAGCTGCCATTTGCGTGAGATTCACAGCTGCATCGAGCACAGATCACAGTGATCCTCCGCACCGTGCTGTGTGGACCTGCCCGATCGCAATTCTTCTCTTTTATTGTACAGTAGTACTGCGAAAGAGTGGCTGGTTTGGGTGTCTGACTCTTTTATTGTACAGTAGAACAATGGACGTGCGAGCGACTTACTTCAGACCTAATTAAGCTTTTTGCTGGCTGACTCTGGGGTTAGTGAGGTAGGGTTTGTCTGTTGGAGTGTGGTAGACGTTGATGTGAAACTGTGAGGCTGAAAGGAATTTCATCTACAAAATTTTCAAACTGTGAGGTGGTGTGATCTTGCTTTCGTTCATGATGGAATCTGAATTATGGAACCGCGTGATTAGCGTATGTTTCAATTAACCCATGAGAATGACGTTGCAGATCTTTCTCGAGATGTTTTGGTTGGCTGATGCGCAAGTGGGTATTTTAAAGGGCACAAAAGATTATTAATATGTGGTCTCGTTGAAACGGGGTGTGGGAATTAAATTGTTTACGTGGAAGCATTCTACTATTTCGACGTCAACATCCAAGAAAACATATTATGAGCGCTGGCCGTACTGAATGACAAAAAACTCTTTTTTTATTCTAGTAATATATATAGAATTGCTGCACTAACCATCTAGACCAAAAGTCCGAACTGATGGAAAGGGTTAGACAATATATTATATTCAACACTCCCCCTCACGTCTAGGCTATTTTAGTCCTTAGCGTGGGATAGGAGCGGGCCGCAGGATCTTTTTTTCCTTTTTTTTCTTTTAATCCGCGTGAGCGGGTCTCGAACTTGAGACCTCTTGGCTCTGATACCATATAGAATTGCTGCACCAGCCATCTAGATCAAAAGTCCGAACAGATGGAAAGGGGATAGGCAATATATTATATTCAACACTCCCCCTCACGTCTAGGCTATTTTAGTCCTTAGTGTGGGATAGGAGCGGGCCGCAGGATCTTTTTTTCCTTTTTTCTTTTAATCCGCGTGAGCGGGTCTCGAACTCGAGACCTCTTGGCTCTGATACCATATATGAGTTGCTGCACCAGCCATCTAGATCAAAAGTCCGAACTGATGGAAAGTGGATAGGCAATATATTTATATTCAACACTCCCCCTCACGTCTAGGCTATTTTAGTCCTTAGCGTGGGATAGGAGCGGGCCGCAGGATCTTTTTTTTTCCTTTTTTCTTTTAATCCGCGTGAGCGGGTCTCGAACTCGAGACCTCTTGGCTCTGATACCATATATGAGTTGCTGCACCAGCCATCTAGATCAAAAGTCCGAACTGATGGAAAGTGGATAGGCAATATATTTATATTCAACACTCCCCTCACGTCTAGGCTATTTTAGTCCTTAGCGTGGGATAGGAGCGGGCCGCAGGATCAACAATACATTGGCCTCAAGAAATCAATTTTGCATGTTAGACAAAATATCTATTGAAATATTCTAGTGGGGTATTTTGTTGCTTCCCGGTAGTTGGCCACTCCCTTAAGAAAGGTTAATTCACAAATTTCCTCCACTGTGCAAGTTCAGAGTATATTAGCACAGTGTTTCATCTGTTTTAAAGTTTTAATTTGTCCTGTTTTTTCGGATCAATGCATGTTTATATTATTGGAATGGATGCGTTCCTTCCAATAGAGTCAACAATTATAGTTACTAAACACATGAGCACCATCTCCTAAGCGGCAGCTAAACACACAAGCACCATCTTTTAATTAAGCCACAGTCCCTATCGCTTGGGATCTTACCTCCTCAATTTCTTCGTGTTCTCTCCCTCGATTTGGGCATTGTCGAGGCTGGTGGTGGGCCGTAACAATCTAACATACTCTCCTTATAATTTTCAGAGCCGCTTTCGGAAGTCCTATGTCGCATATTGAGTTGTCAGTGATCTCGTTGACGAGTATTTGCACATGAGTGCGTCCACATGTCTTGGGTCAATGTACAAATTCTGAATAGCAGTGATCCAGGTGTTTGGCCGAGTTCTTGAGAGTAACAAATGCTGCTGACATTACATGGTTGTTGTCGATTAACGAGTCAAAAGGATTTTCTGAATTGCTTGAAAGTATAAATTGCATGTACTGGGTGCCGTGTCTCGGTGGACGGACACCAGGAGTAAAGGATACCCCTTTTTAGATTCGGCACGGGACGCGAAGGAGGCTTAGGAACGCTGCTTCCGGGTGACGATGAAAGAGCTCTTCTCTCCGACGATCCGCAGAACAACTCACGAACACAAGGAGTTACCCTGGTTCAGGCTGCCCGGAGGCTAACAGCTCTAATCCTGCATGTCTAGATTAATGAGTTCACCATGGTGTAGCTTACAAGGTGGTTCTCGGATGATCTACCAGGAGGGGTGGATGGCTGGAAGTAGACGACGAGCAGATCCTTGCTCGGAGGAGATCACCTCTCACCTCTGCCTCTTTATCCCTAATCTAGCCTTGCTCGAGGTTCTGTTCCTCTGTCCTCCTTATTGGTGACCTCGGCCCTCCCTTTATAGTCTAGGGGGACGCCACAGGTGGTCACGCAAGGAACGTGGGGTGTTTTAGGTGGAAAAACCCCTCTGGTGGTGGTGGTGTCCTTTTGGGGCGATGTGGCCTCTTCTGATCCTTATATCCTTCACCGGTTTGGTGAGTATGTCCTCCTTTGGGGAAAGCGTGGCGGACAGAGACTAACAGTCCCACCGACGCTGTTCCCTGGCGACTTTACACGGCGCCTCCGTCTTCTTGGCGTCCAAGTCTTCTCGATCCTACTAGCATGGGCTGGCACGCTTATCCTTTACTTGTACGGAGTGGCACCCGTCAGAGCACCTGGCCTCCTGCCGGGGTCTCTTCCTTGTGGGTCTTGGTCGTGGTTAAAAGTGCATGGTGTCCCAATGTGTGGTTTTGGTAATTAATGACAGTAATTCTATTTAGGATTAGGAATAGGTGTAATCAGACCTGCTTTTGACATATCTATCATATTCTTAGTTGGGTACCATATGCACCTCTTTGGGCTTCTATTGAATCGATAAATTGGATTGTACATCTTTCATCTTTTTGATTTTGATATCGATTTTGATACATATAAGGTGTCCTACGGATAATGCAAATGAAGCTATTTTATGTCTGACTCGGGCCTATATGAACGATCGATCGAAATACTCCAAGACTCCACCTTTGTCATATATTCCATATATCACATTAGATAGATATCATATTCATGGAATACGATTCACTTTCAAGATGCCTTGATGGTGAAATGGTAGACACGCGAGACTCAAAATCGGACTAATGTTTGCATTGAGATATACTTGTAGATCTTGTCCATAGGAAAAGATTGGAGTTCATGTGTTGGACTCTGGAGTTCATGTGTTGGACTCTAGAAGATTACATGATGATCAATGCTCTATTTAAGGGTTTATATGAAGAATGGTCATGTGTAGAGTTGAGCATATTGCAAGCATGTCCTGAAGGATTCAAGACATCATCTTTGTGAAGAGAGAGAAGATTATGAAGTGCAAGTTCAATATGATCCATCCCGGAAGATATCATTTGATTTAAGCTTGCAATGGATACATGAAGACGGAGCTTAGCGAGGCTCTCCCATAATAGAGTATGGGGGAGTATTTGGAGAAGTCTTCATCAAGCATGTGCTAGCAAGCACAATCAAGAAAGGTGTTCCAACTTGAGAGAGTCAAGATCGTTATCATCTAGCTCAAGTGGAAGTTCAAGGCAAAGGTATGATCTTCATAGAGTTTCTATTTTACCGGTCTCATGGTGTTAGTGGGAGACCGGGTTATAGGATAGACGGCGTACTATCAAGAGGGGCTCTCAAGTGAGTAACTTGATCGCATCTTTGTGGAGAGCTCAAACCTTTGCATACTTGGCATCGTCATCTTTCTTGGTTCTTATTTGGTTTTTCTCCTAGTTGGGTTTTGGAGCTTGTCGTGATCTTCATGACAAGCCCAAGTTCTTCGAAAACGGTTTTTGTTGGGAAAACTTGTTGCGTTTTCGTGTTGGAAATATTATCGGTTTATCCGTGAGGAAAGTTCCACACCTTCCCATGTGTGTCAAATTAACTCTATTTATGGTTCTTAATATTTCCAACAAAATTGGTTTCACCTAATTTGGAGTTCAAACGAGAAAGTTATTAGGTTTACAGTTTTGCTGATTTGCTGCTGTTTTTCCTGGCCGAAGTGTCCGGTGTGCCTCAACCGGAGTCTCCGGCCCATCAGGTTTTTGGTGCGAAGTGCGCAACAAGACGACGCCCTCTGTGTTGGGCCCGGAGTTGGTCCGGAGGGACCCCGGAGTCTCCGCCCCCTCCGGGTCCGGAGTCTCCGCCCAGGCCAGAGTCTCCGGCCCTCCTGGACCGGAGTCTCCGGTGTAAGTTTCCTGCAACGGCTCTTTTTCGTGGGACCTATAAAAGGCCCCCTTGTTCCCCATTGCCTTCAGCTCTTCCAAGCACGTTTTTTTCCCCTCTCTCACCTCCATTGTTGACCTTGGAAAGTTTGCCCCTCTCCCAAATCCTCCCATGATTCTTACTTATCTTTGAGGGATTTGAGAGAGGAGATCTAGATCTACATTTCCACCAATCAATTCCCCCTCTAAGTGAGGGGAACCTAGTAGATCTTGATCTTGGAGTTCTTGGTGTTTCTCCTACTTTGTTCTTCCTCTCTTCTCCCCCCATAAGCATTAGTTGCTTTTGGTGGGATTTGAGAGTGAAGGATTTGAGCACTTGTGCTCTTGCCATTTCTTTGTGCATCAGTTTGTGCTCTTCACGAGGATTCGTGAAAGTTGAAAGTTTGTGAGCTTGTTACTCTTGGGTCTTTGGACCCTAGATGCCTTTGTGGTGGTTGAGACCTTTTGTGGTCACTTGTAGCCATTCGAGAGCCCCCAATCCTTTTGTGGGTTGAGCCCCGGGTTGTTGTAAAGGCTCCGGATTCCGCCTTGAAGGATTCCGATAGTGGAAGGTGAACCAAACCTTTTGTGGTGCGGTTCATCGGAGAAGAAGGTGAAGCCTTTGTGGCTGTTGAGTCATTGTGTTGGCTCGCACCTCTCCAACGAGACGTACTTCCCTAAAAAGGAGGAACTTGGGAATACATCGTCGTCTCCGCGTGTCTCGGTTATCTCTATACCCGAGCTCTTTACTTATGTAATTTACATTGTGGTAGCCTTCGTGCTTGAAGTATTCTATATCGCTATCACCTTGTTGCTTGTCTTGCTTAGCATAAGTTGTTCGTGCCCATAGGTTTTTTTTTTTTTAGATAAGGGGGTGCGGATCCCCGGCCTCTGCATCCAAAAGATGCACACAGCCTTCCGCAATTATTCAAAAGTTATCAAATCATTTACAATTCATGGATCACTCAGTGTGGCTACAAAAATCAACCACTCAAACAGGAGTTCAGTAAGCATCTATCCTTTTATGATGTAGCCACCCAACCCGATTGAAGATAGCCCGCACGACCGTCATCATACGGGTACATCCAGCGTCCATAAGTCCACGCTGATCCGCAGGTAGCAGGAAGGACCACGAATTGATCCAGTACAACGCCTTGTGGATAACCTGCAAATAATGTATGGAAGATGTTTTGTTAAACACAATATCATTCCTGCAATTCCAAATAGCCCACAAGATGGCCGCTACACCAATTCGAATGCGAGCCTTTGTAATCTTGTCTATCCCATTTAACCAACTACCAAACATATTCGCAATATTAGTTGGGGGATAAACATTAAAAGTGAAGTGCACTAATCTCCAAATATCTCTAGCAAAAGTGCATTTTATAAAGAGATGTTCGGCGGACTCATCCGCATCACAGAAAACACATTTCCCACTCCCTATCCATCTTCTTTTAGCTAGATTATCTTTTGTCAGTAATTCTTTTCTATGAAGGAACCAAAGAAAGATTTTTATCTTTAGCGGTATTTTTAACTTCCAAAGATATGTACGCAGATATCTAGTGTGGCCATTTAATAAGTCCTCGTAGTAAGACTTTACCGTAAATATGCCATTTGAAGTTAAGCTCCATTTAAATTTATCTGGATCATCAACTAGATTGACCCGCATTAGTCTCTCTACTAGTTGTAGCCACCGAGTTCGATTATGTCCTAATAAAGTTCTTCGAAAAGAAGGTTAATAGGCACTGCCCCCAAAACATTTGCAACCGTATTGTTTTTATTGGAGGCGATGGAGTACAACGATGGAAATTCCTGCTGCAAAGTAGTCTGTCCTAGCCACACATCCTCCCAAAAACGCACTTGCTCACCATTGCCAAGAATGAATTTACCCCGCTCGAAAAACTCGTTCTTGACCCTCATAAGCCCTTTCCAGAAGGGTGAGTCACGTGGGTTTGCTTGCACTTGTGCTAGAGTTTTACCACCTAAGTATTTGTTTGTTAGAAGTTCTTGCCAACTCCTTCCTCATTTAAAAGTTTATACAGCCATTTACTCAATAGGCATTTATTTTTAATATCTAGGACCGCAACACCCAGCCCCCTTGCTCTTTCGGTCTACAGATTATATTCCACCGCGTGAGTCTATATTTCTTTTTGTGCTGGTTACTTTGCCAGAAAAATCTAGATCGGTAAAAATCGAGTCTTTTTCTCACTCCTTTCGGTATTTCTAAGAAAGATAATAGAAACATTGGAAGACTTGTTAGCACCGAGTTGATGAGCACAAGACGGTCACCGTACGACAACATATTGGCCATCCAGGCTGCTAACTTTCTCTCAAATCTATCTTCCACAGACTTCCATTCCTTGTTTAAAAGTTTCCGATAATGAATAGGAATCCCTAGGTATTTAAAAGGTAAAGATCCTATTTCACATCCAAAAATGCGGCGATATTCCGCTGCTCATCCTTGGCCTTCCCAAAGCAATATAATTCGCTCTTATGAAAATTTATTTTCAACCCCGAAAGTTGTTCGAACAAAGCCAGAATTAATTTCATGTTCACGGCCTTCGCAATGTCGTGTTCAAGAAATAGTATTGTGTCATCGGCATATTGAAGAATCGACACCCCACCTTCAACTAGGTGTGGTACGAGTCCCCCCACTTGACCATCCTCCTTCGCACGAGAGATTAAAATGGCCAACATATCTGCCACAAGGTTAAATAAAATTGTGACAGCGGATCGCCTTGCCGCAACCCTTTAAGTGTCTGGAAATAATGACCGATGTCGTCATTCACACGTATCCCAACACTCCCTCCCTGGACAAACCTAGCAATCCATTCACACCATTGAGATGCAAACCCTTTCATGCGTAGCGCTTGCTGCAGGAAGGACCATTTAACCTTATCATAAGCCTTTTCGAAGTCGATTTTAAAAAGCACACCGTCTAATTTTTTCTTGTGCATCTCGTGGATCGTTTCATGTAGGACTACGACACCTTCCAAAATATTCCTACCCGGTATGAAGGCTGTTTGTGTTGGACGAATAACCTTACTCGCAATGGAGGTTACTCTATTCGTTCCAACCTTCGTAAAATTTTTGAAACTAACATTTAAGAGGCAAATCGGCCTATATTGTTCTATCCTACTCGCGTCCTCTTTTTTGGGCAGCAAGGTAATAATACCGAAATTTAATTTGAAGAGTGGCAAGTTTCCTGCACGCAGTTGAGTAAACAGTGCCATCAAATCAAACTTGATAATATTCCAGAAATTTTGGTAAAACTCGGCTGGGAACCCGTCTGGTCCCGGAGCTTTGTTGTGTTCCATTTGTTTAATGGCATCAAGAACTTCTTTCTCAGTGAAGTCCTGTGTCAAGATATCATTTTCTTCCATGGAAATCTGTGGCATATCATTTGTGAATTCCTCCCGCAAAGAGAAATTATTTGTGACCGGCGCCCCAAATAATCTCTTGTAATATTCGGAGATATATGTCTTGAGATTTTCTTGTCCCACAATTGTTCCCTCATCCGTTCTAATTGCAGGATTCTTTTTTTCTATGCTTCCCATTCGCAATAATGTGGAAGAATCGCGTGTTACTCCCACCCTCCTGAATATACTTAACTTTCGCTCTTTGTGCCCACTTGGATTCCTCATCGCGCCTTAATTTAGCTAGTTCCTCATCCGCCTCCTTCTTAACAGCTCGCTCAGCCGTTGTTAGGGGAGTAGATTCGGCTTTGATATCGAACCGTTAACTAACAAAGTTAATTTATCTCTCAAAATTTTATATTCTCCACACAAATGTTTTGCCCATCCTCTCAAGAATTGGCGCAAATGTCTTATTTTGTTTTGCCAGCGTTCGATCGGCGAGTCCCCCTCTTGGACCGCAGCCCATTCTCGCGCAATTAGATCATAAAAACCTTCTTGGCGCAACCAAGATAACTCAAAAGAAAAGTGATTTCTATTTCCCATGAATGCCTGGTCACCTGTATCCAAGAGCAACGGTGTATGATCAGACCCCGCACGGGTCAACGCATTTACCGTGACTAATGGATATTTTTGCCTATGCCCCCCGCCAAAAAATTTAAAAAGGGAGTCGCAAAGGAGGCTCTCCCTGTCTCAATTAAAGCCACAAAATCAAGTTTATTCTCCTTTACCGCTTCACTAATAGCAAGATGTTTAGCCGTATCCCCAAACCCATCCGAGTTCCAAATTACACCTCTCATTTTATCTCTCTCTTAACTTTTTAAGTCTAATGCTTCTCCTAACCGCACGTTTTGAGAAGTGATTATTCTTACGCCGACTTTTAATCGAAGCCAAGGTTTCATTCAGATCCGCATGATCATCAGACTCCTCAAAGTCATCGTCCTCTAAATCTTCACTTAAATTGTTTGCCCTTTTGATAACCCAACTAGACTCGGACTCTTCATTTTCAGGAGGTAAATTGTTTTTCAAGAAAATGACCTCCCTCTCCCGCTCAACCCCCAAAATAACCGAGATTGAAGATTCCGCTTGTTCGTCTGTCTCCCCTAAAGATATTCCTAATCTATTTGCTCTATGCTTAATTTCAGAATGAGAGAAAGACAGTAATGATAACTTCGAACTAACTTGTGTACCTTGAGTGTTGCCATTCATTCGTCGTGAAGCAAGATCCATCGTCCGCTCGAGTTGTGGAAGATCCGCATTTGATTGCTCCCTCAACCTTCGGCTAGACCTCACGTCCACTTCATTCATTCCCCCAAAAGCCATGATCTCCTTCTCAGACGGCCGTGACATCGACGCTGCACCTCCAAAAACACCCAGCCCGCAATGCTGAGTCGGTTTTGCTGGCTGCCCCATCCGGTCCAAGTACACCCCTCCGTCAAGCTCCGGAGAAGAACAGGTCGGCCCAGTTGGGGTTGTCCACTTCGCCACGGCCACCTCGCCTGAATTGGAGACCGGTGCCATGAGAGAATTTGTACCGCAGCCACTGTCCCCACTAATCGCAGATCGTGGTGAGCACATTGAGCTGCAGTCAGTCCCCTCGTTGCGACGGAAACTTGGGTGCCAACGTCTATAGGCTGAAACGCATCAGCCTGGGTCGAATCCTCCCCTCCGCTGTCATGAGAATCAGTGCTGCAACCATCAGCAACCGAATCCATCGACAATGCCCTGCCCTCGTGGTGCATAGACGCAAGGAACGTCTCATGTGCAAGCTGAAATTGCTTCTGCACTTGAGGGGAGAAAATGACCCCCGATTTCAACTCATGTATGTCATCGGGATTCACGTTTTGCTTTGTTTGAACATCGGAAACATTGGCATCATCCGTGACCATATCCTCTGTCTCATTATTTTCTTTCTCCTTCTCCTCCTTGTTGAGGTCATCAAAACCTTCCTCATCTTCCTCCTTTGACTCATCATCCGGAGGTGGAGATCTAGGAGGATCATCCTCCTTGTCAGCAACATCCACCGGATGTTCCACCTTAAACCGCAAACTGTAGAAACCATCTTTAATATAAATCTTCCACCCGGCTGGAATAAAGTGTAGTCCACACACCCACAAGTATACGCAAAACCCCGTGTTTGCGGGTGAACTTCATATCGACTTTCATTGTTTTCCCAAAAAGTGATCCCAAGCTCCACATTGATAAGAAATCCCCGGTATGTTTGGGGGGAATCCCATAAATTCTGATCCACTTAGTCGGTAGTCTGTCTATTGGCTCCATTTGAGACACCCACGGAACCACAGTAATTTCACACTTGCTATTCGGTATCTTGCACGCACCAAAAATTGATAATCTTTCAAGGTCATTCTTGGAGGGGAAAGGAACTTTAAACACATTGTGTTCAACATGATCAACCTCCCAATGAAAATTATCTGTTGGTACCAGCCGTTGGAGCTGAGCCTCGATGTGTGGTATAGTAAGCTCCCCTCCCGTTACTGTCACCCTCGCAAGGCTTACATTATCGATCTTTGGCTTGTATGTCTCTGTCAGTGGCTGCTCAAAGAAAATAAGCCCCTCATTGATCAAACCATGCATGATCACTTGGGGTTTTGGTGCTGTTAAAAGAGGGCACACTTCTGGCTCATGATCCTTGCTTTCACATATGTCACAAACCTCAACCTCGCACTCCTTTCCAATGTGTCCTGGCCCATCACAGCGATAACAACGAGTTCCAGCCCCTTTCTTTAGTTTCTTCGATATGGCCGCATCCGCACCACCATGACCAGGAGCTCCAGCTCTAGTGGTATCGCCTCCAACCACATGGGATCACCCCGCGGACTGCGTGGGGTTCACATTCCCCACTGGCGTTGCACCCCTCGCAATGAGCTCTGCTGCCGATGAAATTTGGCCGTGCTGCAACGCAGCAGCAGTTTGTTGCACCGTGGGATTGGGCGCAACCCCCCCTCCCGGCTGCCGAAGAGCCTCAGTTACGTGGCGGACAATCTTCGCAAGCATATCCTCCGTGAGACCCGAAGCCAACTCCTTGTTTGAGTTCTGTCCCGAGTATCTTCCATCTGAACGTTGAGCTCTTCCTCCATCGAACCTGCCCCCACGAAATTGAGGAGGCCGATTGTAGTTGTTCTGTCTAGGCTGCCCACCATTGCCGAAACCCGAGCCAGCACTGAAGCTTCCGAAGCCCCCAGTACTCGCAGCCTCAAATTGCTGCCGATGATCAATCTGTCCCGCCATGCCGCTCGGACCCCCAATCTCAGTTTGACGATGATCACCATGCCCAGCCGTCCCACTCGGTCCTCCGACGTGGTAATTGCCGTGGCCCGACGATCCTCCCCGGGACGGCCCTCCGTATCCACCACTGCCTCGGCCTGGAGGATAGCCTCCTCCGAAGCCACGACCAGGTGGGATACCCCGGCCATCCCCAGCGCCTCCACGTCCCCCGCCATTGCTCGCCATAGCTCGAACTGGCGGCGTCAGATAGGTTTTGCGTAGCTTGGTGAACCCTAGTATCGCATGTATACGACGACTCTGCTGCAAATCGATTCGGCCTTTGTGGGGACCCCGGACTAGCTGTCCGAAATACCCGATTATGCTTAACACAACGATCCCGTGATCAGTGTGTCGTTGCACATAATCCGAATTGAATACCAAAGTTTACATCCATTACAATACCGAATTAAAAGTCTTACATAAATGGTCATTTAGACCAAGTCTTACATAGGTGCCTTCATGGGCCAAACCAAAATATCAGCGGAAGCTACGGCGTAGTAGACATCGAATCCTAACGAAGACGACCCGACAGGCAATTGACTTGTGGAGATCCTTAGTTCGCATAGAAGTCGCCATACTCCTGCTCGGCGTAGTGCTCCTCCTCATAGTCTGGCTAGGTCAATAGCCAGGGACGAAACCAATATGAGTACATTTGAATGTACTCGCAAACTACCCAACATGAGTATGCACTAGTTTTATTTTAATTTCCAACTTTTATTTGTTTAAAACATCTCTATATCTTTATTGAAAAAGGTAAGAAGAGTTTTATAACTATCTTTTAAAGAAATCACCATTTTATATCTGTTTCTCCAAAACTCCTCCTTTTTCCGACCATAGCCCGTCATGGTCCACTTCCTCCAACAACCTCATACCGATCCGTTGGTATAGGTGTAAGGAACATTCTCCACTTCATTTTCTTTTTAAAACTCAAAGTCTTTCAAAAACTTGCACATGGTCTTAGGACAGCCTCCCAACTGTCCATATTCGAGGACTCGGCTATTCGAATAGTTTTAACCCTCTGCAGAGGTAGCACGCTTTTAGCCCACATTCATCCGGTAACTCATCGTGTCAGCCACGTCCCGCCATACCAGGTGTATGCGAAGTTGAGCCACCCGACCATAACCTCTCATTTGCTCATGCTAGTATAGGATCCTTCCCATATGACACTTTCCATCGACAATCAGTCCAGTTTCCCGTCAGAAACCCTAAGTGTGAGGACTCATAGTTTTGTCCGGCGGTTTATGGTGGAACCTTCTATCCTCCCCACCAACTTGTGTGAGGACCCGGGTCAGGGGGTAGGTCCTCGGACCATCCCCTCATGCATAACGGAGTGATCTCCGTCGATGAGGTATCCCATACTAATAAGAGCAAACTACATGACTAAGCCCCGTTCCCATATGGGGGTAAATGTGGTCGCACAGGGTAAGATTGGTCGTCATAGTACTAGGACACTGTGCATTTTTCATAAACATCACCATTCTCCATTTCTCCACTTCAACACCGACATCTCGGCATTTCATAACCACACAAGTATTTTCAAACGAGTTTTGAATAAACAACATTGTTTCCCATCCTATAGTTTTATATAAACTACTACCTTATATTTCTACATAGGGTGGCAAAATAATATCCATATACTTTTTGAAAAGGTTTTGTAAACCATTGCCTTAAGAGTAATTCATTTGATCAAAGTAGATGCATATGTATTTATGTGCAAGCTCAGAGGGTAGCTTGCCTTGCTCGGCAAAGTGGCCTTGGTCTTGATCTTCAGATTCAACAAACTCTCCTTCCTCGATAAATCCGACAGCGTTCTCGTCTAATTAATAAACAAACAAATACAAACAATCACTAAACTACTCAAGCAACGTCACAACATTACAATCCTAAATGCTCTAAATAGCCACTGCATACATCAAACAACACAATTTGGTTTCAATTTAATTGAATTAAACATTATTTCATTATGTCTAAATTATGGCAGAAACTTGTTGAACATGTTTAATTGCATAACTTGAGTTCTGTTGGTCACAAAAATACAAACTAAATTTCTATAGAAAGCTACTGATGTGTAGAAGACAACCCAATTTGATTTGGATTAATTAGAGTTACCAAACTCTCGACACAATTGTTTTAATCCAGTAACTTAATAATCAAGTTTTAGCTACCAATTAAGTTCTGTTGATCCTAAAATTAAATCCTTTTAGGGGTAACTAAACATGACTAAATGTGATCTAAAAAAATTGGTCCTAAACCATTTGGGTCAACCATTAAACATATTTAATTGTTTTAGTGCAGAAGGGTGTTCTAATTTCATCTTTATGCTAAACAATTAACACTGCACAAATAATTCTACCAAAATTAGGGAAGCTAATACATGGCAGTACTAAGGTAGAAAAATTGGTTTGGAATTATTTGGACTAACAGAGTATCAGAAACAAACAAGTTTAGAATTTAAACCTTCTGTAGTATTTTTAATAATACATTTTTATTATTTATCTAAATGAAATTAATCCACTTGGGTTGGTTAAACAATTTCATAAGCTATCCAGAACAATTGAGTTTGATTTATTCGGATTCTTAAATCTCGAGATATTGAATTTTGAAGTTAGGTCCAGTACTGATTTCTCAGAGGAGTTTAAATTCGAATTTAATTGTTCTCTGGA
>CAMZMU010000067.1:8779546-8931490 GCA_947311845.1 Poa pratensis | reverse complement strand
TCCTTGTTGCTCAAACATTTTACCAGAAAATATCTAGACCTTAGAGAGAACAAATATGCATCACAAGTCTCAACAAGCTCTACAGTAGTTCTCCACTACTAGGCTTTAACTACATGATGCAAGAGCTTAAACATGATCTACTTGAGAGCTCAAAACAATTGCAAAGCATCAAATCAAAACAAGACAATGATCTACAAGAATGCATATGTCTTTTCCAATACCAACTACTACATGTAGCATTTTCTTTCTTCCAAACAAACACCAAAATTTAATTAAACATAAACTCTCCAAATGATAATATAATGCAGCAAGAGAGTATTTATAAACAAGTGCTAACAGCTCGAAGAGATGCATGAAAAACAGGAGCTAAAAGCACTGCAGTAGCTAGTTAAGAATACTCAACAAATATAAGTGAAGAACATGAGTATTCACATGAAAAAGCGGAGCGTGTCTCTCTCCCACACAAGGATTGCTAGGATCCGAATTTATTCAAACAAAAACAAAAATAAAAACACACAGACGCTCCAAGTAAAGCGCATAAGATGTGAAAGAATTAAAATATAGTTTCACTAGAGATGACCTGATAAGTTTGTTGATGAAGAAGGGGATGCCTTGGGCATCCCCAAGCTTAGACGCTTGAGTCTCTCTGAATATGGTTGGGATGAACCACGGGGGCATCCCCAAGCTTAGGCTTTTCACTCTTCTTGATCACATAATATCACCCTTCTCGCTTGATCCTTGAAAACTTCCTTCACACCAAACTCAAGACAGTTCTCATTAGAGGGTTAGTGCATAATCAAAAATTCTCATATTCTGTAATGATACAATCAATCCCAAAGCTTCTGGACATTAGCTACAGCCACCAATGCTTTGTGGAGCAAAGAAATCCACACAAACACAGTAAAAGAGCGAATGCAAAACAAAAGGCAGAATCTGTCAAAAACAGAACAGTCTGGAATAACGAATTTTTTCGAGGCACTTAAGTTGCTCAGATGGATCTGGCCTAAAATAATGAAAGTTGCGTACATATCTCAGGAATATGCGTGATTTTTCTCAGAATTTTTTGAATTTTCTACAGGGAGATAAGCTCAAATCCGTGACAGCTAAAAATCTGTCACTGCGCAGAAATCCAAATCTTGCATCAACTTTCAATATAGAACTTTACTTGGCACAACATTGCGATAAAATAAAGATACAAAGGAGTTGCTACAGAAGTAACAAAATCCTTGACACATGGGTTATCTCCCACAAGTGCTTTTCTTTAATGCCTTTCAGCTAGGCTTTAGGATTTTAATGATGCTCGCATAAGAATAAGAGTTGAAAAACAAAGAGAGCATCAAGAGGCAAATATCAAAATCATCTGAGTCTAACCCACTTCCTATGCAGAGGAATATTGTAGTAAAACAAATCATTGAAGCATAAAGCAGCTAGCATAGGAAGATGCAACAAATCCAACTTTAAAACTTCCAACACAAAGAGAGGTATTTTAGTGACATGAAAACTTTTAAAACCATCTTTCCCTCTCTCATAATAATTTTCAATAGCATCATAAACAAACTCAACAACATAACTATCACATAAAGCATGCTTTTTATGATCTACAAACACATAACTTTTATCAAGCAAGATAGTGGGATCAAAAATTTCAAACCCACTTTTAGACATATTGAAACAAGTTGATTGATCACTCTCAATAGTAGAATTAATAATATTATCAAGCAACATAGGACCATCATCTAGAGCTTTATCATAAACATTTTCTAAGCAAACACTCTCATTACCATGCATTTCGAAATTAGGAATAAAAAGTGGATTATCATAAGACTTATCAAAATAGCATGGATTTTCATAAACAACATTGGGGGAAATATTTGGTACTTCTGTTATTTTTGCTTTCTCTTGAGTCAAGGAGCTTGTTACTTCAAATTTATCAAAAGAGTTATTTCAATAGTATCATTACCAACTTCCCCAAGCTTAATATTTTCCATAGCATTAGCAACAACCATGTTCAAAGAGTGTATACCAATATCATTGGTACTATCATGCAAATAAAGTTCCATAGGTTTTTTAATTTTCTCTTCAAACACATCATGTCCTAGCTCAAGATAAATTTCATAAAGGTTTCTCAAGTTGTTTTCAGCCATAGGACAAGTTTCAAGCAAAGTACCCATGAATAGCAAGCAAAGAACTAGACATAATAACAAACCGAAATAAACTAGATGCAGGAATTTAATTTTTTTTGATTTTTGATAAAGAGAGCAAACAAGACTAAATAAAAATAAACTAAGCAAGACAAATAACAAAGTAAAGAGATTGGGTGTGAGAGACTCCCCTTGCAGAAGCAATTCTGTTTTCCCCGGCAACGGCGCCAGAAAACGTTGTTGGTGGCTCTAGGTTAATAGTGCCAGAAACAATTGCTTGTACGTCACACGTCAGTTGGGAACCCCAAGAGGAAGGTATGATGAGTGCAGCAGTAAGTTTTCCCTCAGTATGAAACCAAGGTTTAATCGGACCAGTAGGAAAACGAGGTTTGCTTCGAAGGTGTTGGTGGAGGAGTGTAGTGCGGCGCAACACCAGGGATTCCGGTGCCAACGTGGAACCTGCACAACACAATCAAACTACTTTGCCCCAACTTAACAGTGAGGTTGTCAATCTCACCGGCTTGCTGAAAACAAAGGGTTAAACGTATCGAATGGAAAATGATGTTTGTTTGCATAAAACAGTAGAGAACAATGATTGCAGTAGATTGTATTTCAGATGTAAAAGAATGGACCGGGGTCCACAGTTCACTAGTGGTGTCTCTCCAATAAGATAACTAACATGCTGGGTAAACAAATTACAGCTGGGCAATTGACAATTGATAAGTGCATATAACATGCATGTGTGAGCTGTGGTGTCTACTATGAGATTCATTTGGGCATTACGACAAAGTACATAGACCGCTATCCAGCATGCATCTATGCCTAAATAGTCCACTTTCCGGTTAACATCCGTACCCCTTCCAGTATTAAGTTGCAAGCAACAGACAATTGCATTAAGTAATGTGCGTAATGTAAACAATACATTCATCCTTGAATAAAGCATTGCTGTTTTACCCCTAGTGGCAACAACACATCTACAACCTTAGAACTTGCTGTCACTATCCCAGGTTAAATAGAGGTTGAACCCAACTATCATGCATAAATACCCCCTCTTGGAGTTACAAGTATTCACGTGGCCAAGGCTTCAACAAGTAACGGAGAGCATGCAAGATCACAAATGACATAGACATGATAATATAATATTCAGCTCCACATAGGTATCAATATAAGTCAGATCCCAGCAAACACAACATGTAGCATTACAATAAGATGATCTTGATCATGATAGGCAGCTCACAAGATCTAAACATGATGGCACAAGTGGAGAAGACAACCATCTAGCTACTGCTATGGACCCATAGTCCAAGGATGAACTACTCACGCATCACTCCGGAGGCGGGCATGGCGATGTAGAGCCCTCCGGTGATGATTCCCCTCTCCGGCAGGGTGCCGGGAAGAGCTTCAGGAACCCCCCGAGTTAGGGTTGACGACGGCGGCGGCAGCGAATATGTTCTGGATGAAAGGCTCGGTGTTTTAGGGTTTTCGCGTCTCGGGGAATAAATAGGCGAAGGGGCGATGTCGGCGGACCCCCGAGGGGCCCAAACCACCTCAGGCGCGGCTGGGCCCAGCCGCGCCACCAGGTGGTTTGGCCACCTCGTGGCACTTCTTCGTCTCTCCTTCGGACTCCGTGTACGTGCTGGAAAAATAGGGACCTGGCCTTTTGTTTCGTGCAATTCCGAGAATATTTCCAGAAGTAACTTTCTGAAACCAAAAACAGCAGAAAACAGGGAACTGGCACTGTGGCATCTTGTTAATAGGTTAGTCCCAGAAAATGCATAAAAGTGATACGAAGTGTATATAAAACATGTAGCAAATGGTATAATATAAGCATGGAACAGCAGAAATTATGGATACGTTGGAGAAAACGTATCATGGGCCTTACCTTTTGAGTCGTATCATGTAGTCAGTCGCCATTTGGTCGAATTCCCTGCAGTTCCTTAGGGTGTGATTGGAGCGTAGTTTTCCGTCGTCCCCCTTGAAGAGGTGGAATCTGCACCAGTCGTCCATCTTTTCCTCGAATGACCGCTCGGGTTTTGCGTCGCTGCGTTTGCGCCATTCTTGCCTTTTGTAGCTGTCGCTCCGCTGCTCGCGATCTCGACTGTCCCGTCGATCATCCGAGCGTCGATTGCTTCTATCTTGGTCCTCCCGGGTTGTGTGTATCCAGCCGCCATGAACTCGGGTCTGTTATCGTCGTAAGGACGTTTGGAACGTTTGCGCCTGCGATCTTCTCTGTATGAATCTCTGCGGCCTCGACTGCCGCTTTCGTAGTTGTCGCGTGGTGGGAAGCACGGGATCTGCGTACAGAATCCTCTCCATCTGCCCACTCAGTCGCAACTTTGATGAGGTCAGCCAGGGAGGTTGGCTTTTCACGACCAGTGCCTCTTTGAAGTCCTTCCTGGCGAGACCTTGTATGAAGGCATCCATGGCCCTGTCTTCTGACACTTTGCCAACCGAATTGCGTATTTCGGTCCACCGCCGTATGTATGATCTCAACGACTCGTCTGATCGTTGAGTGCATGCCCTTAATTCTTCGAATGTCTTCGGGCGCTCACATAGAGGCTCGAAGTTTTTGATGAAGTCTCTGCGGAAATCGTCCCACGAGTCGTATGATGATGGAGGGAGTGCCTTGAGCCAGTCGCGGGCAGTTCCTTCGAGCATGAGTCGTATGTACTGCATCGCCGTGGTGTTCGTGCCACGCTGGCATGCCACGGCGAGTCTGTAATCTTCTAGCCACCCGGAAGGTTCTTGGCGACCGTTGTACTTGGGTTGTTCGCCTGTCAACTTGAACCTTTGGGCATCCGCGTCTCACGGATGCGTCGAGTGAAGCACAATGCTCCGCATGGCTCTGGTTCATGATCAGAGTATGAATCGCTGCTATAGGATCTTCGAGATCTGCTTCTGCTGGACCTGTGCCGGCGCGTGCTTCTCCTTCCTTCATCCGAGTGGTGGCTGCGACCACTGCGATGATGTGTGCGTGTCGTGAGTCGACTATGTCGCGATCGCGATTCCTTGCTGGAGTTTTGTCTTCTGGCTGTATAGCCTGTGCCGCTAGAGCTAGCGATTTGAGTTGTTGGCGATGCAGGGCTGCGTTAGGGTCATTCGCCGGGGTTGCATTGCCTTGAGGTAAGCACCTACGGAGAATAATGCACCCGCAGCAGTTTTGGGCACTGGGATTCCGTTAGCGTCCTCTGTCATGAACGACAGGTTACGGGTGATTGCTACCCTTTCATGTTCTGGAAGGCTTGCCAACCGCGACCTAGGTCGTGGGGTTGGTTGCATTGTGGACCCGAGGGATTGCTCCCTTCTTCGGGCACTCGAGAGGCTGGCTTGCCTTTTGCGCTCTTCGAGCGTCGCTCGGTAGTTTTGCAGTCGAATTGACTCCTGCCAGTTGAAGTACTGGAAGGTCAACATCTCCTCTGGGGTGGAATTTGGTGGCATCATTGTGCACTCCTTTATGACTTTATCTGCTTTTGCTGCCATCTCCTCCGTGATTGTCAAGTTGTGACCCCATCCGGCATGGTTACCGTGCATGGGAATTGTGCAGGCCTGCGAGCGGCTGCGTCTGCGGATGATTCTGCGGAGAAGGCCACGTAGACCTGATGGGGCGTGACCCGTGGACAGGTGTATGTGCTGTCGATTCCAGTCATGGACTCGACATCGCCGTCGAGGCTCATGTCAGAGCCAGTGTGTTCATCGAGTAGATCTTCGAGGCGAATCTCGTTGTCGATGTGCTCATCGCCTATGCTCATCTGGTGTTGGCGAAACCATTATGGATTTCTGAGTCGAGGTTGGTGTTGGTGAAGATCTCCGAGTCGACGTTGCTGTCGTTATGAATCGCGGGCTCGTAGAAGTCATCGAGGGAGATCCCGCAGTCGAAACTCTTCGAGTGGTAGGTTGAAGTCGACGTTGCTTGTGCGGTATGCTGATTCTGCCTCCTCGCCTTGGAGTTCCGTCATCATGAACCTGTCGATCTCGCCGGTCGACATGGTTGTTGCGGGCGAGCAGGCTTCAGGAATCGACGACGGGGCGAGCGCAGTCGACGGAGCCTCGAGTGCGCCCAACACCAGTTGTTGCGGATCTGTCGAGTCCTGCGTGCCAAGATTGTTTACGAAAAAATTGAATGCTCCAACAATCAAACTCAAACCTGATTAAGGCCGGAAAACGCCTCCTGAAGCTCCGGCGAGTGCGGATTGAAATTCATTGGAAGAGCAGATGCGCTTTTTGCAGGTGAAGCGGGCAGGCTGCCGCTTTTCGAGTGGATCGGCGAGTCGCCGTGTGTCGCCTGGATCGGCGAGTTGCTGTTTGCTGACATGGCCGGCGAGTTGCCGTTTGCATATGAGATCGGCGAGTTGCCGTTTGCTGGTGTGATCGGCGATTTGCCGTTTGCTGTTGGGACCGGCGAACTTTGAGTCCAGCGCTATTCTTTCCCACAGACGGCGCCACTTGACGAGGGTAGACTCATCAAGACCCATGGTTAAGGTCCCTAGGTTATGAATATGGGGGAGAGAACGTGGTAGAGCTGGAAGTATCGTCGGCTGACAAGCAGGGCAAAGATTTTACCCAGGTTCAGGGCCCTCGTGTGGAGGTAACACCCCTACGTCCTGCCTGTCTGTTATTGCTTTGTGAATATGATGGTTACAAGAGTCCCGGCGAGATGTCGATCTCGCTAGGGTTTTGGTGGCTCTGAAAGTACGTGGTGTGGTTCGATGGCCCTCCCGTCCTTAAATAGTAGGCTGGGTACCGGGTGTTCGTAACCGACTCATTTACAAATAAGGAAACTCTAAACGACTATGGCTTCGCCAGCTTGGAGGATACTCCATCTTGTCGGGCCTCCCTTCATGGGCTTCATGTAGGCTCTGATAATTGGGCCTAGTCGATACGTGCACCAGGTACCCTCACGGTAGGGTACCCAATAGGCATACCCATGTCAGGTGGTGTCTTGGTTGATTTTGTGACCATGTTTGTAAAGGTTTTTGCCCGATTTTCCTTAAATAAATTCGGCAACTCTCTTCTCCTTAATAAATGGATGAGGCAAATCTTTTGCCTCAGTTTCAAAAAAAAAATCCCATCATTGTTTCTCCTTTGAAAATAAAATATGCATCGCTCTCTTTGTTGCTGATTGCCCTAGCCTGCAATTTTTTTGCTGTACTGGACATACTAAAAGAAGAGGAAACTGTCGGTGCTTGCCGGGTCACTCTCTAGCTTTCATGCAAAAAACCGGTACTCCCTCCGATCCATATTAATGGTCTCAACATTGTCTAGATACGGATGCATCTAGTCTAAACACTTAACTAGATACATCCGTATCTAGATAAAGTTGAGCCCATTAATATGGATCGGAGGGAGTACAAAAAATCGACTACAAAGATCGTTTGATTTGGGGCGCTAGACAAACCAACCATTCGCAACCTAATCTCGGGTTGGCGCGAGCAGCTCATACCAAAATGATCACGAAAAGTGGAAAGGGGCAGGTCACCTGACCGTGACATGGATTTCCCTTATATGTTTTAGTTTCGTTCTTAAGCATTTACCTTTCATGCTCTTGGACACCGTTATTTCGTGTCCTTTGCCCAGACACACTGAACTTTCGTGTCTTTCCTCAGTACCATTACAATTTCATGGTAATTTGCTGTAGCACATTGTTTGTACTAAAACGGAAAGGGGTGAGACGCAGGCAGGGAGAAGTCTATTAGGTTAATACTTTCCGGCGATGACGAAACTTCCCGGCGAGATGCACGTTCATAAAACTTGGCAGCTGATCGATCCGTTCGGCCACGTTAGACAAGCTAGGCAGGCAGGCAGGTCAATGGATTCCTGCTGCTCCGTGGCCACTCACCTAGCATGTGATCGCTGGATCGATTGCAAAACCAGCACGGGAATGCGGGCGGCTGCAGCAAGGCGAGCAGACGGCTGTTGGGGGCGGCCGGATGGCGTGGTCGCCGGCGCGGTCAAGGTCACCCGGGGTGCGACGCGACAAGTCCAACAAGTCCTGCGGACGATGCGTCGGGACTGAGTGGAGATCAGCGTCGGAGCGCCATGGCTACCCGGGTGAGCGCCTGGCCGAGCTCCTCGTAGGCAAGAAGAGCGGACAGAGAACACGGATCGGGAAGGGAAAAAAGTTAATCTTTCCGTTTTAGTATAAGTGGTGTGTTACAGCAAATGTTCACGAAATTATAATGGTACTCACCAAAGACATGAAAGTTCAGTGTGTCTGGGCAAAGGACATGAAATAACAGTGTCCTGTAGCAAATTTTCCCATCTTGTAATGTACCGATGTAATTAGCCCAAAGTATCTGGTCGCTCACAAGTCACAACGTCAGTGTAGGGGGCGGGTACGTCCACCTTTAAGCCGGGTTAAGTTAACGTAACGAGTTAGGAGTGCAGTAATCATCACTGTTGAAATATAACCTGTCTATCCACTGGAATTAATGTACCGGTGCCACTAGCTAGCCATTTCGTTCTGACCTGGCTTTGCAGACATTTCACGGCAATGAGTCGGTGCGATCGATAGTTAACCTAGAAACCGGGAAGCATCTGCTTTGCTGCTGCCGATCGAGGTTACTATTGCGAGTAATTAATAAGAAAACAAAAACAAGAGACGCAAAGTATAATAAGTCAACGACACTGTAGTTTGCATGTGCGTGGATCATGAAGCATGAATCGATGAATAGTGAGGCAGCGTTCCTCCCGTTTGACCCTTGCTCTGGTCCGGTGCCGGTGGACAGTGTCCATTCGAACGTTCGTAATTCGTTCATTCATTTCTAGCCAGATAGCAGTTCAGCGCCTGCATGTCGCCCGGCTGTTTGCATGGATTTAGGCCTGACGATCGATCGATATCGTGTTGGTCCCGACAACCATGATCATCACCGTTCCAACTCGTAGTCTCATGCATGTTTTGTGAGGTTTATCAATGGGATTAACCAAGGATTGCCAAGAAACTTCCCATAATAACCTGGCTACAGTAGTTCAAAGTCACATACGAGGAGTGAAAAGAAAATAAGAAGTTTACATGGTACGGCTGCATGGCAAGTACAACCGGCCAAACCAGAACTTTTACCGGAAAAAAGCTCACCGGCAAGTGCTCGTAAATTTCCACCGCGGCCGGGGAGCGGGGAACCACCACCCGGAAAGGCATTGGAGATCGGGAGTCAAGGTGGTTTTAATTGTCAGTCTCGGAGCGGGCACACACAGCTGTACGTACTGCGATGGAAAAGCGCGCGACGGCGTGCAATGCATTCGCTGGCCACCACCACCATCACGTGCCTGACGACGTGATCTATGTATCACCTCTACCGGCCCTGCTTGTTTATTTACCAGTGGGTAGTGTGAGTGAGTGTGGATGTGGATGGGAGCAGGGTACGGTGGAGTGTGACCTGGTCGATCGATCCAGTGACCATGCATGTGTTCAGTGAAAGGCCGGCCGGCCCCTCTGCTGATTAGCAGAAGAAAAAGATTTAGGTAAAGAGTAGTGCTCGTGATTAATTAGCTGCTTTTTAGAACAAAGGTCGCAGCTTAGCTTTCGTGGATGGATCGGATGGAGTAGACCCGCTGCTAAATGATATGCCCCGGCCGACGGATACAGAGGGTGTTTGGTTAGCCTTTTTTCTTGGCTTTTGACTTTGACTTATAAGCCACAAAATCACCTAAATAGGTGCTTTTGACTTTTGGCCAGCCGTGACTTTGAAGGCATCTCGACACTCCAAAGCATATCCAACGAACGTAAATAGATCTATTTAGCAAACTCAAAACTAAATTACAGTAAACCTTATATGTTGCATTATACATTCTGGAAAACTTTTGTCGGATTTGGAAATTCGGAAATATGGTTTTGTTCAAAATTTGATGTGAAAGTTAAAACGAGATTTGTTCATAAACTGTATGTCTGAATTCTACAAAACCTTCTCAAAATGTATAATTAAACATATAAGAATTACAGGGATTTTTTCAAAAAATTATGTGCACTTTAGATTTTGAGTTTGGGTGACGCACCTTATTGTGTCCGTTGGATTTGCTTTGAAGGGCTAAGATGTCTCCAAAGTCAAGGCTAGACTTTGAGCTTCAAAATCATTGAAACTGCGTCCCTGGCCGACACCGGCTTTTGTCGGTCCTAAATTTGGGAACTTTTTTTTTTCTGTCCGCGTGAGCATCTTCTTTCTGCTGGCAAACAAGAGTAACCACGATTTTTCTAGTAATTTTCCACACTTTGGGCATCTGCATCGACTAACAAATAATTATACGCTTTCACTTTGCAACTTTCTTCTCTCGTGGCCACTGGCTGGCATCACCTTCCCTTAACAGTACAGTACTAAATATGGGTTGGGTTGCTTGCGGAATAATCAAGGCATATATCCACGATCCGGCTAGGGATCAAACCAACACCAGCCCGTACGGAAACCTAAGCTGAGTGCTACTACTAGTAACATTGTTGCTTGCCAATCTGTCAGTCGGTCAGTACATAGTGACTGATATGCGGGGTCCGGTTAATCATCGACGCCTAATACAAATGAATTGGAGGGAGTAGCTCGGTGCCTTGTCTTCATCCCAATAATAGAACTATAGAACGTTAGCAAATTTCTAATAAAAAGTTGCACTACACTTGGAGTTAGATTACTAAAGTACTTTACCCGCCAAAAAAGATTAATAAAATCCTTTAGACTAGTCATAGTAGGGAGTATCATATATTAGTATGATGCATGATACTAGTGTATGATACTACTTGTATGATCCTTGTTTTTGCAAGAGTTGCGCTCTTATATGCAAGAGGAAGACTTTGAAAGAACAAAGAAGTTTGGATCCACTGGTTGCATGGGTTCGTGCTCAAATTTATGTTGTTGTTTTTTTGGCTGTTGTGAACCCTTCGATCTCGCTAATGCATTTTATTGTTTCATATAGTAGTAGTATCATAGCCATATCATACTTATTTCCTTTTAGAATCCCAATACAAATATGTCTACATGATTTACTTGCTATTAAAATATCTGGCTAGCTCGAAAACTGAAATGGGGTCTAGTTCCAGTGAGATATTTATTTATTTTAAACGAAATTCATATTTTAAAGTTTCAACAAACTGAAAATAATCCTTGATGTATGCAGTAATGTATACTAAACAAATGCAAAATATCAACTCAAAATACTTTCTATTCTAGGCCACATGAAAATTATAAAAGTTTGGATTTGAGTACAGTGACTAGTGCACCTTTTAAAACTATACAGTCTGCCAGATTTGCCGTTTTGGTGTAGCACATAATATAAAGAATTTTACATTAAGATTTTGCACACTCGTAGAATACATCATTGTCTATATCCACTTTTTTTTTTTCAGATTTTGACACTTATAAATATGCTTTTATTTTATTTTGAAATAAAGGGCTCGCTAAAGCTCTGCATCCGCTAGCTTCGCTATTATTGGGTGTTGCAAACAAAATATAGACCATTGTACTATCCACTTTTGTCTTTAGAGACTTTCCTGGTTTTGTTAGAACATAATGGAGTACTAGGTAAATTGGGCGCGTCGTCATGCCGCGCCTTTAGTGAAAAAAAAGTAGTGATATATTCGTTAGAAATTAATTTATGCTGGGAGCAAATCTGTATGCAACAACAAAATGTATTTAATTGTAATGGTATACCTAGTACAAAGCATAATTGAAAATTCTTTAGTTTGTAAGTTACAAATAATCAAAAAAATTGATTATCATATATCAGGGTTTTGTTAATTCCCGTTATCATGAGGTGATGATGGGTTCAGTTTATGAGTTGTAAATAACCAAAAAATTTGATTACCACATATTAGGGTTGTGTTAATTTACGTAATCGTGAGTTGGTGATGGTATTTTTTTGAACATGTTGGATTGTTAACCACATTTTTTATAAAATATACATGTTGTTAAGTACTAAATATTGTAAAAATGTGCAATTCAAATAAATTCAAATTACAAAATTGGTTTAACTTTGGTAAATCCATATTGTTTTTGGGATTATTGTGAATGTTTATTTTTCTGTGTGGCACCATAATCAGATGGAACATATTATGGTTATTTCTAAATATTAGTCAATTTTAGTTTTTTAAAATTTATCCATATAATTAGAGGGAGTTCAGTTATTTTATCTTTAAATGCTAGCCAATTTGAAATGGTACAGTAAGTTTGTATTTTGTCTTAAAAATTTAAGTTAATTGTTTATTTAACATCCTAATAATTAGAGGGAAATTAATTTGCATTTTATGTAGATATTGATGGTGGTTATTGTGGCAATATTGTTTTACTGCAAATCAAAAGAAAAGAAAAAAAAGAATAAAAAAAATGCAAAGATGGGGTTAAATGGAGGCGAGATGTCATTTCCACAAATTTTATATTTCATATTATAGTTCTTTTAGTTAAACATGAATTCTAGTTGTTTGATGACGCATGGGAATGTGTTAGATCTATAGATTTTGTTTTTCTGAATTTTTTGGTATGTATTTTTTTTTAATTATGGACGAAAAGATATGAATTTTCCAGTTTTCAGTATTTCCTGTAATTGTTTAGAGGCTGACAGGGGGTCCCACACGTCAGGGGCGGGCTGACGTCATTTTATGACGTCAGCAGGCGGCGGAAACGGCGGAGCTGCCGAGCTCGCTTCCGGGCGGCGGCGAACGCACGGGAGTCCGAGAGTGCGCGGATCTGCGAGAGGAGATGGAGGCGAGCAGAATGGGCGGCACGCAGGACCAAATGGTCGCCGGAGTCGCCGCCGGAGAAGAAATCAGCGGCGGCGAACATGAAGCGCGGCGTCGATGATTCCGGGCGGCGTGCGCTGTTCCGGCAAGCGGTACTGGGGGAGGATGGAGAGCAGATGACGGCGCAGCTCCGTGTGTGGCTGGATTGGTGCGGCGAGGGCCGTGGCGGGCGCGCGCCGCGTCGGCGGCGCCGGGGAGCTCCGGGGCGCGCGGGGAGAAAGAAGAGGAGGAGAGTGTGTTGTGAGCGTATTTTGCAGGGAGGTCCATGAGTTTTGCAACATTTACTAATAGGTCCAGTTCTTCGTAGAGTGGTGGACCGCGGAGCAGTGTCTGGATTTGTGGGTGGGGGTGGGGGGAGGGTTTGCAAAAACGTCACGGTGTTCTCTGTGGACCGTTCGATCAGCTGTGAATGTCTCAGATTGTACACTGCACTGTTACACTGTAGCGGGGCACAGTAAAACAGTGCGGCGTCGCCGTGGCTCGCTGTAGAGAGCTAAAATCGGTGCAACTTAATATATTTAGGTAATTATTGTCCCTCCAGACAATGCAACTGGAAAAGATTATCTTTGACCATTATTCAGTACACTTGACTCATACTCACAATGAAAAAAAAGTGAAACAATAAAGTCAAAGAAAAGAGGGTGTAGACTTAAGATTTTCCTTTTGGAATCTTTGTGGGTAGCGTACTGCAGAGCAGAGTAGGATAGTAGTTCCTGCCAGCCCAACGGTCGCTTTTCTAACCGGTACCTGGTGGGCCCCATCATTTTTAATCTTCGTATGTTTTTTCTTAAGCCTTTATTAGCAGAAGATGCTAGTAGTACCATCTGATGATTGTAACCGGGAAAAGGATGTTTCACCTACAAGAGTTGCTCCTTTAATAACAATGCCAGATCAGCCAGAGAAATACTGCGTATGGTGAGGTGTTAGGTTTTGTTTATTTATTTAGCATGTCGGATTATGCTAGTGTGGGTGCTTCGTGCTTGGCTCGTGCTGATCTATATAATCATCACTATATTAGGCAACTCCTGCAACTGCAAGGCGTGTTATGTGTTTGTCAGTACGAATCTTCCGGTGTCTCCGCCAGCATTAGAGACTTGGTCTGATGATAAAAGTGTTCTGCACAGCTGTGTTCTACGAAACGGAACCGGGTTGTTTTCCTCCCTAAGAATCTAAATAATTTGCTCCTCTAAATACAGTAGTATTATTGTTAGAGCATCTCTAGCAGATGCCTTAAGAGAGCGACCCTTTAAACGTGTATAAGGTTCTATTTCAAACCATTTTAAAAGGTGAAAACCTCCCGGCCAAAATAGATACGGAAAATGTATACCGTAAAATAGAATATTTCTGAATATTTTCTTCTTTTCTATACCTTTTTTCCCATCTTCCTCCTCCCGTCTCTCTCTCTCTCACCGCCCACCGCCGCCGATGGCTGACTCTCCTGCGTGCGGGCAACCGCCACCGTCTGTCCCGGCTTCCACGGAGAGCGTGTAAGCGCGAGCGCGCCGCTAGGCTGCCATCCTCCCGTGCGGCGCCCCCAGCGTCTTCTGCTCGTCGACTGGAGGTCCCCCAGCATGCACACGACCGGACGTCACTCGTTCTCGGTGGATTCCGGCAAGTTTCCGGCGAGTTCCCTGGCGGAAGGTCGCCGACACGTCCTGAATATTCCCTCACGCCAACGGTTTCATTCCAATACAGGGCATCGTTGGGTCGGCCTCGCAGCCCGTGAATTTAAAAGTTGTAGGCGTGTTTACAGGTCATCCTTTAGAAAAAATTACAGGTCAGGACCATTTGCGGGTCTGGACGCTTTTTCAACGCAAACACTGTACTCGACCGTTATTTCTGAGTTCCGCCTGTTTTAAGGGGTGTGCTAGAGATGCTCTTAGCAAGATTGCATATGATCCAAAACACTGTACATTCTCCATCCATCCCGGGCTTGCAGGAGACCGAGGGCCGGGCACAGTGAATCGAGAACCAGTACGTGGCGACGCATTCAAGCGGCATACAGCGCAATTGCGGCCCACTGATTTATTGCTCTCTTCCATGTAGCGCCCGGTCGAAGAAGCCAAGAACACCTCACCGATCATTCATCTCCGAATGACGCAGCGAAATGCAACGGAAGAGAGCTAGCGCTACGCTACAGCCTGGATCTAGGCGCCAGTCGACGTACTGGCTTATTAAACCTTTTTTTTGTTCAAGTACAAGTGTCAGCGTCTCGATAGCCGAACTTTGGGAAAAACCTTCGCACTAGAACCCCGGGAACTGGCACTAGAGCATGTCCTCAGCCGGCTGCGATCCTATCACGTGGTGATCGCACCGGCAGCCGGCGGTTTTGCTCTCTTCATCAATGGGACGGCCGTCAGCCTCTCTCACGTCATGCGTGATGATGTCTCAAGCGTGATCCAGCGGGCACGCACTTGCCTCCGCCACGTGATACAGTGCGCCCTCTTGCTCTCGCCGTATGCTCATCGATCCATCCAGTCTACGGCGCTATCATTTACGCCTGCTTTCCGTATGTGCTACTAGTCTAAGGGTGAACAGGCTAATTCTTTGCCCCTGCTCTATGCCTCGGATTCAAGGTGACATGTTACTGTTGCTTCCATTGGCGATGATCACAAAGCGAGCTGCATCGGGGTTTAGAAGGATTCAAGGAATTTTCTGCACCTGGGGCATCTGCCTGGCTCAGAAGGTAAGCCATAGGGCCAAGACAGGTTAAACTGAAGGGTAGTTGCCGGCCGAAGCAAAGGTACTGAAAGGTGAAAGCAATGTCTCAAATACAATACTGCAAGGGAATTAAAAGGAGGGCCGTGCGTGAATGAACAGAGCCGAAACAGCCAATCAATTGCTACAGAGTAAGAGTACTTCATCAGCAAGTGCATAGTAGTACTAGACTACTACAGAAGTAGAAATAGTGGCAGTGACAAAGCCACAAAGGCACGTACAGCGGTGAGCAGTGCACAGATGACTGAACTTCGAAGGCATGGCGAGAGCCAGAAAAGAAGTACTAGCAGATGAATTCCTGGACGGAATTCAGTTCAGGCGCGCGCATCCGGCCGTTGGGTAAGCTCCAGCGTTAGGTGCCGCGTCGCTGGCAAGCGCGATCTCTGACGCCCTGTCCGTGTCGTCTTCGTCGTTCGTTTGGTACGTTCAGGTGTCATTTCTGCTAAAAGGAGAAGCAACGGATCCTCTCCTGGTTGTAGTTGTACTGGACGATTTTATTGCTCTCGCGCGACTCTGGCGTACTAGAGGAAGAGGGTGACTGAAGCAGAGTCCATATCGGCCATGAAGCACAAATCTAGGCTAACTGCTTCCAGCAATGAAGATTCTAAATATCGACCTGTGCCAATTCTTATTTGAAAAAAATTCTGGTGTGGATGCTGTTTTAAATTAACTGAAAATATCACTCCTCTGTCTCCTTTTTTTAGAACTCTCTCTCTCTCTGGTTCAGACTTCAGAAGAACACATCGGTGAGACCGCAAGAGGCCTACATAAGCGCACATTGACAGGTCTAACCGGATCATTTCGGCCCATTTGATTTCAGACCCAATCACGGAACGTGCCCTCCATTTTCCAAGCACGTAGACTATAGCTGGCCAAACAGGCCGGCCCGAGGCACGCAACTTTTGGCACGGCCCAAGCACGGCGAACGTGCCGTGCCGACACGCGGCCCACCCGTGCTCGTGCCCCAGCTCGGAGCTGGGCACGCGGGCTGGCCCGGCACGGCACGCTTCACTCTCGTGCCCGCGAAGGCCCGCTAAGGGCACGCTCCACGACCCGCGAACCTCGGCACGCGACGGCACGGCGCAGGGCCCGCGAACGGCATGGCCGTGCTCGACGCGCGCAGGCGCGCCAGACGCTCCTCTCGGCCAACCGTTGGCCGCTGTCGGGCCGTGCCGACCGCGCGGCACGCGTCGCCACAGGCACGCCAGGCCCAGGTCCGGCACGGCCGACCATTGGAGGACTTTTTTTCCTTTAAAATTTGAATTTTTGAACCCTAAACTCCAACATTTTGTGCTATAAATAGGGCTACTCACCCACAGAATTTTTCACACTCCTCCCACACTTCTCATCCTGACCCAAATCCCCCCGGGTTTACCCCGGAGCCGATGATCCACTTTCCCTCGGTTCTTTAGGTCTTACTGTCGAAGATTTTGCCTACATAGAATCAACACCACAGCCACACACTAGCCAAGAATATCACTCATCCGCTGCTGGTTCTAGTAGTGCCGCCGCTTCTAATAGTGCCGCCGCCCCCTCCTCTACCACTACCCCCTCCTCTACCGCTACCGGCTCAAAGAGGCGTCGAACCGCAGCGGTGTGGGTGGACGGCCATTTTGAGTATCATCTTGCGACACTCGAAGATGTCACGAAGGAGCACCAAGCGTTGTGCAAGTGGCCGGGGTGCAACAAGATCCTCAGCGGCACCTCGAAGCATGGTACCGGTCACTTGGACCGGCACCTCAAGTCGCACCGGGTGGCGAGCTCACAGGCGTCGGCGAGAAGACAGGGCGATCTACCTTATGCCCCCGACGGTCAGGTAAGGAACTTCAACTACGATCCTACTGAATCTCGTAGAGGACTATGCCATGTTATTGCTGCACATGATTTACCGCTTGGTTTTGGGGAGTATCCCGCTGTTGTAGATTGGATTCAAACTTGCCATAATCCACAATATCATCCAGTTTCTAGGCAAACTACATCTAGGGATATGAAAAAACTAGCTTGTAAAATATTGGAAAGAAATTCCTGATTTGTGTGCATTTGCATTCATTTTGGATCCGAGGGCTAAAGTTGAGGGGTTCGGTGACGCTCTAGCTCTCTTAACGAAGGCATTAGACAGTGATTATAGTCAATACCAATTTACTATTAAGAGCAAACTCGTTGATCTGTACGACAAGTACGAGAATAAGTTTGCAGCATCAGTTCGTCTGCACCGGCCTCCACAAGCCCAACGGCCCGGAAAGAAGAAGACCATCTTCAAGATGTTCACCAGCTCCACTGGTGGAAGTTCAAGCAGCGACGACGGGAATGAGTTAGCAGCTTACCTCAACGACTGTCCTCTTGTCGTCCACGATGAAGATGACTTCAACATATTGGACCGGTGGCGTGATCACAAACAAACATATCCCGTGCTTTCCATACTAGCACGGGATGTGTTAACTGTCCCTGTGTCAACAACATCGTCAGAGGGAACATTTAGTCTAAGCGGAAGAGTACTCGAGCCAAGAAGAGCTAGTCTGCACCCCGATATGGTGAAGAGTTTGATGACGGTAAAAGATCGTGATCGGGCGATGAGAAGAACCCAACACATGCCGGAGGACCCCGAGTTGACTGCTGCACTGGAGTATCTTCATATCGACGATCAAGAATAATTTTCTTATCCTTTTATAATTTTCCTTTTTTTATTCTTGTACTGAACTTGGCCTGTAATATGAACAATTAAGTCGGAGAGCAGCAAGTTTCAGACGCACTCTTTTTCCTTTCAGGGTACCTAACGTGACTGGAAGGTTTTAATGAGACGGTTTGCTAGCTTAATAAAAATTATTAAAATCATGTCACTTTTGCCCCCATTTTTTTATTTTTTTATTTTTTTTAATTTCCCAGTTTTCCGGGCCCTACGTGGACTGAAACCGTGCCGTGCCGGCCGCCGTGCCCGTCGCGTGCCGACGTGCTCGTGCTCGAGCTCAGGCCGCAGCCCGTGGGCCGGCACGGCACGGCACGAATGCAACCGTGCCGCTCGTGGGCCGTGACGAGCGGTGCGGCACGGTTGGCCAGCTACTGAACTCGCAAGAAGAAAAAAAGCGATTGAACTCGCAAAGTTTGACAGTTTGACTTTACGAAGCGAAGACTGCGATTCCTCTGTTTCGCCTGAGCAGATGGCCGTGCCGGCGCCTGCTAAGGCGGCGCGCGCGCTCGCGGCCACGGCGGCGGCGCTCGTGCTGCTATGGTGCGTCCATTTCGGAGGCGGCCTCGCCCTTAGCTCCCCCACCAACAAGGGGCTCATCTTCAACGTACGTAAAGAACCAACTATCCCCCGCTTCTTCCTTACTCTCCATTGATGGATCGTGGATCCTGGATCCTGGGAAAGATGCCCCTGTCCTTGGTTAGATCGGGCCTTTAGTTATCGTCAAATCCATGTCTACAGCACTTCTTGAGCCTGGTTAATGGCGTCGTCCTTCGCTTTGCTTTTGGTCGCAAGAATGTACTATGCTAGTCGTTCTCGTCTTAGCTGGATCTAATCATGAATCTCGATGTTGCAATTGATTGCCATTCCTGTCCATATGGAAATCAGTCATATGCATCTATTAATGTTGGTAGAAAGTCTTCAGGCTTTTTCTTGAAAGATATTTACTGAAGGCCATTTTGAAGTTTAATCCCGTATAAATTGTTGTAGACTATAAACTGTAGTCCTGCAACACAAGTGCTAAGGGGTGTATGTTGATAAGCTGGATTGGGATTGCGCAGTTCCTGATTTTGAGACAACAACATGCATATTGTACATGCACAATTCCTAATGTGAAAAGCTCAATCTAGGGGACTGGTTGCGCGCAAATTTATAATGGTATAAGCTCACTGTTTTGCAGGTTCATCCTGTACTTATGCTGATCGGATTCATCATCCTAGGGAGCGAAGGTCAGGTTCTCTTCTCTTCCTGTGATGGTCCTCCGATGTTGATATTTAAACAATTCTGACCAAGCTACTTGTAACTTGTCTCCAGCCATAATGAGCTACAAAACATTGCCGTGGAGCCATGACACAAATAAGATTGTACATTTTATTCTTCATGCTGTTGCGCTTACTCTGGGGTCTTTCGGGGTAAATGCTGCCTTCAAGTTTCACAATGAAAGTGGAATCGACAATCTATACAGCTTGCATTCCTGGGTTGGACTTGGTGCTATCATTTTGTATGGTTTACAGGTAAGCCACACAATCCGTTACCATTTGGATAATCTGATTCAGCAATTTTGGAATTTTCAGTAACTACAGTTTTTATATTTTGTTTCTTGCATCTGTAAATTTTTAGTAATACCACACTGAACGTTGCCCCCAAGGAGTTCTCAACTAGGAGCAGACCATCTTAGTCATTTATCAGGATAGCTAGTTACACTTGTGCGATGGCCACATGTGCAGTTCTGTCTCCATGGAAGGCACCCAATTGCTCTGGAATTCTAAGCACTGAAATGTCTTGTGTTGTGCTCTCTTTATAGAGGACATATGCTATTAGGATATAATCAAACAAACATCAGAACAGAGCTATCATGCTGTGTTTTAATTTTTTTTTAGCTTAAAGTGGTCGATATCCACTGCCCGAATAGATAGAAGAGATGACCCAGTTTATAAGGAAAACCGGGTCCAAAAACCATACAAGCTGTACAATGCCCTGTTTATGGGGAAAGCAGGGCCAAAATACCGCACAAGCGAGACGACCCGCCGCCCACATGACCAAGCCAACCAAACGCACTAGACACACACCACCTGCTCCGGGGCCGCCGCCCCGACATAGCAACCAGGACGAAACCTCGCATAGACCGAAGCCGAACCAATCAGGGTCGACGGGCCTGCTGTCCGCACGGCATCAGGGCGCCACCCAACCTGCCACCTGTTCCGGGGCCGCCGCCCCGGCGTAGCACCAGGACGAAGCTTCGCATTACCCGAAGCCGAACCAATCGGGTCAACGAACCTACTGTCCGCAAAGCAACAGGACCCCCCCCCCCCCATCCGCACTTGGCCACGACCCTGCCCATAGGACCATCGCCGCGTGGGCTCGAGGCCACCGCCTCGACCAACCACTACCGTCCCGGTCATCCGCTCCCCCTGACAACCGCCGTTTCCGAGCGTCGCGAATCCACCACACCGCGAGGGCTAAGAATCTCCAAGGTGGCGCCTCCAACAAGGTAACGACGCGTCCGTCGCCGCCCGCTCCCGATGGAGCTCAGATTTTCACCCGGAGATCTTGGACCACCCACGTCGGGCGGGATCGAGGACTCCACAGCGACGCCAACAAGAAGGAAAACGACGCCCGAAAGCGCCGCCGTCGCCGGCTCCGACCGAGTCGGTGCGAGGCTTTCGCCCGGAGGTCGACCCGACCGCAAAGTGAGGAGCGACAGCACTCAGCACCGGGCAGCGCTGCCCCGCCGCCGTCCACCACGCTAGACCGCGGCCACTAATGGAGGATCGGAGGACAAACAAAGTTCCTCAAATGTATTTTCTCTCTTTATATTCTCTGCTGACAAAGCTATCATCATTATTGGTGACTTCCGACATGAACCATTCATTTAAACTGTAGAATTCTACTCCTATCTACAGCCCAGTTCAAGTGTTCCGGCTCTTCTTCATTGACGGTATAAGTGAACTATGCCCTATTTTAAAAAGAGGAGGTTATTTGAAGTTTGAAGTATCGAGAAACTAAATATTCTGAACATATGTTGTCCCTATCTTATTCATATGCCCGTGGCTACTCTTTTTTTCAGAAACGGTAGTTATGCTCTATAAGATAACTAAGGGAAAATAATTAGCTGAAACCTCAATCTTCTGATGTCATGTTTCAGTGGGTATGTGGCTTTGCCACCTTCTTCTTCCCTGGTGCTTCACCAACACTCCGACGTGCCATGCTCCCGTGGCACGTTCGTGCTGGGCTCGTCGTCTACGTGCTGATGCTTCTTGCGGCCGAGCTGGGGTTCCTGGAGAAGCTCACCTTCCTTCAGGCCGCGGGCCTGGGTAGATACAGCTGGGAAGCCCTGCTGGTAAACTTCACTGCCCTTTTTGTGTTACTACTGGGCGCAACTGTTGTGTTGTATGTCACTGCTCCTGCGCAGAACGAGCATACGCTTGGGTATTCAGCAGTCCACAAGTCCTAAATCTTGACGGCCTGCTCCATTTCCCCCCCTCTTCATTTCTTACTTGAGTTGCTGCACAATAGTTCAGATTCAGAACCACAAAATGTACAATTTTACCCTGTAATTTTAACTTGAGTTGCTGCAATCTTGACAGATTCAGAACCACAAATGTAATATTTTGCCGTTTTGGTGACCAGTAAAACAGATGATGAGGTGTCCTTTTTCGACACTCTCTGAGAAATGACTGCAAAGGATTTCACCCCGAACTGAACCTTTTGTCCAACCAAACAATTGTACAAATGATTCAGATAATTACAAGGAAGCAAAATCTGCCAATTCGGTAAGTGCTGACGCCAAAGAAAATACAGTGAAGCAAACTCCTTCTTAATTAATAGATTGGGGCAAATCTTTTGCCCCCCTTTCTATACAGTGAAGCTACTGATGTACCTACTCAAGAACCATCGTCCGTTGGCAGCAGATGCAACGGGACGACAACATCTACGCCGATAAGAAGGCAAGAATGACCTCCTCGCCGCCTTCTCCTCGCCGCCGCCCACCGCGGTCACTGCCCTCCGTGCGGCTGCCCGCTTCTCGGCGCGCCGCTTGGCCACGTACTCATCCGAGATGTACACGTCCATCATGAACTCCGATGCTGCGACAGATCGAGAGCCTCAACGCCCTGAACGAACTACTCCGGATCTCAGTGTCACGGCATGCCGTCGGATTCTGCGAGCCATAGCTGTCGGTTTGCGGCAGCGCGTGCCGCATGAGAGTCGTAGAGATCGAGTTTTTTCTTTCTTTCACTTTTGCTATCTACTGTACATAGTGTTTTTTATTTTCGAACAGCAGCAGGCTAATTTTTTTTTTTGCGAAACACAGTACAACGCAGACACTCATAGCTAATTTTTTTAAATAATACATTTTTTATTAAATTCGAGAAATAATACGTGTACCTATCGTCTGCGCCGTAGACGGTTAGCTGGTCGTCCGTCGGCTGCACGGGAGACAACACCTGCTCGTCCGCGCCGTGGACGATAGGACCTGGTCGTCTCCGCCGTGGACGATAGGACCTGGTCGTCTGCGCCGTAGACGACATGAGCTGGTCATCCGCATGCAGCAGCACGATAGCTGCATGTACTTGGCTGCCACCCTATTTTCTCCGCCATTCCTTTTCCCGTCGCCGTTAGGTGAAACGTTTGAGAAATGTGAACTAACCTGAAAATCGAGCAACCACTCAAGCTTGGGTCCATGATCCTCCGACCCAAATGGCCCAGCATTTTGATTAATGCCCTGCAAACGCTCGGCCATGTCTTGCTCCTAATTTTTTGGCGCCTGCAACGGTCCTATGGGCTGACCCGCCAATGGCAGACCCAACAAGAGAGACACATCCTCGAGAGTAGGAGCCATCTCACCCCAACGAAACTGAAATGTGTGGGTCTCGGGCCTCCATCGGTCAACTAAGCAAGTGAGCAGGCAGTTGTCAATCTTGAGGCGTAGAGACTGATGTGTGGCCTCAACTAGACGCGTGAAAGGTAATAGCCCGGCCCATTTCAACCTGCATGTACAACATGTTTAGTATACGTGTCTCAACATGAAGTATCATGAAAAAGAGTACTGAAAACTTAATTTGAACACATACCTATCAACCCAAGCAGGGTGTATCTGCCAGTTTTCCTTAGGTCCGCGAGTGATGAGGGCATCGAGGCTACGCTCCTGCAATTTTCTAGCATGATGCGTGCTATCCACGTCCTCATTAAGCAAGTATATTCTCTCCATGCCTGACAAATTAAAAAAATAGATGGCACACTTAGTACAAATTGAAACATAATTTCACAATTATTACAAATTAAAAACATGGTGCCACACTTAGTACGAATTTAAACATAATTCCACAATTATTACAAATTAAAAACATGGTGCCACACCTAGTACGAATTTAAACATAATTCCACAATTATTACAAACATAGTGCCCCGGTTCTAGTTTCTTCCTCTTCCTCTTTGTCCCCGGTTCCCTCCTCCACGAGTAGTAGCTCCGCCAGTCCCGAATCATGGACAACTGTCGTCATTGTGACCAAAATGATTGCACAGGAAACATTGCCTAGTAGGGCCTCCGGCTTCAGATTGATCCATATCATTCCGGATGCGCTTGCACTGGCGTCGCCCTCTACCGGTACGCATTAGCCTTGGGTCGGAGATGTACTGCCTTTCAGCAGGATCAACTGTGTTGAAATTACCCATAGCTCGGAATCCAACCATCTCACATGTCCAGGTATTAAGGACAGACTCTTTCAAGAAATATGGGGACACGAACGAGATTGCAGCCATCCCTAGCTGTCCGCAAGCAGCAAGTACATGGGAGCAAGGCGGGTGAAGCAACTTTGGTTTGTTGCATGTGCACTCACACGTTGGCCTGGTTTCATTTCCAGTTCTCACTTCATGCGTCCTCATAACATTTCCACAGCCGAATTTGCCGTACGGTAAGCGCACCTCGAACCTCCTTTCTTGATTTCCTATGGCGAGGACAGTGTGATTCTGAGCTTTTGCCATCTTCTCATCCATGTACTTCATAATCTTTTCACAGTAGGTGTGTTAGGGTTGTTCACAATATGCAAATGAGCTCTCTGGCGTCTATCTCTAAAATACTTCACCGTGCCCTGGAAAATACCCTCCACAATGGCTGTAAGAGGCAAAGCCCGGTTTCCTCTTAGGACAGAGTTGTATGTTTCAGCGAGGTTGGTGGTCATGACACCGTACCTTGCTCCATGAGTGTCGTGCAGCAAAGACCACCTCTCCAGAGGCTCGTGTTCTATCCACTGCTGAAAGTTTTTAATCAGTCTCCCAGCCTTTCTCCTAACGCCAGGCGGATCAAACCCAGGCAAGTCACAAAGCCCAACAGGTTCATCCTCCGCTGGTGCAGGTCCTGTTGCTGCCTGTGCAGCTACAAGTTCTACATGTGTTGCTTCTGCTGCAGTTCGTGCTGCTCTCCTCTGCCTAACATGATTGTTAGTGAACTCATCAAGCTTTCCACGTATATAATTGTACTTCCATGCAGAGTTTTTTGAATAGGTTCATCAGGTCCTTATTTCTGAATTGTGAGAAAAAATTGGCCCCAAGATGGCGCATGCACCAACGGCTCTGCAGGTCTAGCCATGGCGTTTGGTCCCCAGGCACTGGGTTTGTGAGTGCCTTAATCGCATTCAGTATACATGCATGCCTGTCATGAAGGATGCACACATTCTGCTTATCCTGCACTACTGCAATTTTCAGCTGCCTGAAGAACCATGTCCAACTTTCAGTATTCTCGCTCTCCACAAAAGCAAATGCGAGAGGCATGATCTGATTGTTGCCGTCCTGACCAATGTCGGTCAAAATCTGCCCCTTGTACTTGCCAGCAAGAAAAGTTCCGTCAACACAGATCACTGGTCAACAATGACTGAAACCTTCAATGCATACACCGAAAGAGAAGAACAAACGATGCAACACTTTCACAGTTGGGAACTCTTGCATCCAGAAGTGTTGGACGTCCACATAGGTGTCTGGATTACGGGCCTGTAATGTATGAAGGAGCCGAACAACTGAGTCATATGAGTCCATAAAAGAACCAAATCTGATCTCAAGTGCCCTCTGCTTAGCCCTCCAAGCCTTGTCGTAAGAAATTGTATACTTGAACCTGCTCAACATTTTTTTCACAATGGCCTTCACTTCCACATCTTTGCCCTGCACTATCTCCGAATAAAGCAACCAAGCAAGAAGCGTGGACGAAATATTGTGATGATCTTTAGGAATACTATCAATCACACATGCGTGCTGTACTACGTCGCTGACCTTCCAGATTATGCCAAACATAGGGAGATAGCCATGCACCCTACCTGGACAGTTTGGTACCTCACATTCCATGGTCAGATATCTCTTACTTGACACCTTGGTTCTAAAAACCCTCCACGTCGGCATTGCCCACTTAATGATTGCATCCTGCAAATGTTGCTTGTCAGGATACAGAGCACCAATGGCAATGTTGTTCTCGTGGTAGTGCCACGCAGAATCATGACCGTCGTTCACGGTCATTGCAGAACAAAAGTCATGATTCCATGACGCAGGATTAGACACCTCCTGTTCGTCATTCGACTCGTCGGAATCATCGGCGTAACCACTATCACCATCCGTATCTTCCTCTTCCATCTGGTTCTGCATATGCCCAAATTGATCGTCTGCATCTGCCTCACCAGTATAATCATGACCATCATCTGCCTGACTGCTCTGGCCTGACTCGTAACCGCCACCTCCAACATCTCTTGACTGCCTATAATCATGTTCTTCTGTATGCACCTCTTGACTGCTCTAGCCAGGATCGTGTCCTCCCTCGCCTTCATATGAATTCACCTCCTTCGCGACAGGAAGCTGAAGGGCGACTGGGTTTGTGCCCATGGTTTCACAGGCTTGTAGCCAGCGCACCCACTGAGAGGTCCGATCTATCGGCCTCAAATAGAAGAATATGTCTGCCCTTGACCTTGACTTCGTCCACAATGCATGCACACCAACGGTGTCTGTTTCAGGATTAAGCCCTAAACATCCGGCCAACCAGTCTTTTACCTGACTAATCGACCATGTGTGTGGGGAATTAAGTTCTAACTCCGAGTGCTGAAACTGACTCAAATCTGCCCCCAACACATTTGTTAAGACAGTACCAGCACCGTAGTAGAACAGACACTTCACTACATCAGACATCTCTGTCGCCTATAAAATATTAAGACTCGTCAACAATTGTCATGTACCATCGATTAATAATTATAACCTGAACAACTACTTAATACCGCACGATAAAATTGATAATGACTCTCCAAAAAAATAACAACCGAGCACCTATATATATATACCGAACTCGTGCACTAATTACAAACCACAAAATAATAGCAACTATAGGATTCTCGACGGCACGACCTACTACGTAATACCGCACGACAAACTAACTATTAACTAAATATAATTAGTCTAAACCCTAATTATCTAGATAACACCCTAATTAGCCAAACACCACTTACCCTTGAAGCGTGCCTCGATTCACCGGAGCAGCACCATCACCACCTCCGCAGCAGAACCACCACGAGCACCACCACCACCACTCCGGCTACACCTACCTCCACCGCATCTCCACCATTCCTCCAAAATAGCACCACCAAATCGCCTCCCCAAACTATCCCATGAGGAGATTGACGTTCCCCTTGCTCCCTACTACCTCTAGGATGATATAAGATGAAGTTTGTGTGGTGGTTGGAGCAAATCGGCCGGGAATCGCCGGAGCACCGCGAGTGGAAGCGGAACAGAGAGAGGAGAACGCGAGGAGGAAGAAAGGGAGCGGCGCCGCGGACGACAGGGTAATCGGCGACTACGTGGACGATTGGTGTCCACTCGAGGACTAGTGGCCCGTCGGGCGCGTGGGCGGGCTGGGCCATGGACTGCTCGTCTGCGCCGCAGACGATAGGGCCTGGTCGTCCACGGCGCAGACGACAGGTACCTGCCGTCCACGGCGTAAATTAGGCCGTATTATTTTTCAAAAACTCTCAAAACGCGTATTATTTCTCGAATTTAATAAAAAATGTATTATTTAAAAAAATAGCACGCACATCCTACACTTATGAGCACCTCCGAAAGACTGAGCTGGCGGTTGGGTCTTGAGATTGACGAAGTCACTACAGGCGTCTCGCTGTTGACGGGAACGTCGCCTCCCACTGAAGAATATTTCGTATAAATGATAAACACCACTGTCAAATATACGATTTAAACTCTGTTGAGCTAGGGGTATAACCATCCTCCTAACCATCTTGCCAGACTCAAGTTCTCAGCAGGCTAATGGATCGCTGAGATTGGCTGGTTTTTTCAGAAGCTGCGTGTGCGGTGTGCCGACCAGTTCCTTTTTTAACGTACGCGCACGGTATCGACCGGACGGGAGCTGGCTGCTGGCGAACGATACCGGCCCATGCTTGTGTGCTGTTTGTGCAGCCTTGTACCTGAAGTCGCAGTAGCCACTAGCCAGTAGCCAGTGCTTGGTTTCTGCGGAGTATTGAGTCAAAAACTCCTTGGCAAAAAAAAAAACTACCGTGAAGTCGCAGTAGCAGTGCTCGGTTTTTATGAGTCAAAAATTCAAGCCTTGGCAAAAAAATAAAACTGCATGACCAGCTAACGCGAAAAACTACAAAGCCAAAAAAAAACAAGCAAATCATCCAAGATAGAAGATACATACCTTGCGCGGTTTCGAGTTGTATTTGTAAACTCTCAACCTTAACTCTCTCATGACTCATGACTCAAAGCCTCATGAAGACTCGGTCGACTCTGCACCAACAAAAGTTGCAAGGAAAGTATAAAAAAGTCAAATGCATGAAAAAAGAGCCGACCCCGAGAAGTGGACTTCAAACTCGGCGGCTACATCCAATGGGGGCGCTAGTGCCCCCCCACTAAATCATAGAGGGCAAAAGAATCTAATACTAAAAGTATTTTTTTTGCAGGAAAAAGGAGTTAATAGCCTCAAACTTACAGAAAAGTCCAGTACAAGGTAGAAAATACAAACTGGTCCAAAGGACCCCGATGTCGATGATGAGGACGTCGATGCCGCCGGTGGCGCGCCGCCGCCGTTGCGCCTCTTGATGGCCTGGATCAGGAGCAACCCCTCTGCGGACGGGAAGTCGCCGGTCGCCGGTTCCTGGGAACCTACACCTCGGTCCATCATCTTCATCGCGAATCCGAACACGAACTCCTTCTTCTTCTTATTCGACGGGATCCGGCGCGACCACCACGCCAACGCCGGAGAGGGACAAACGAACTCGACGGATCCAGAGATTCGCGAGCTCGGGGAAGGCGAGAGCTCGGCCGCAGCACCCCAGAGAGCGCCACCGCCAGAGAGGAAAAGCTCCGCCACCAAAACGCCGCATCGGCCGCACCTCCGCCTCCTGAGCGCCGCCGACAAGCAACCTAGAGCCCCTACACTATGTACAGACCATGGAGCGCCGATCCCCCACCCTCCCGCCGCCGGAGCGGCCGCCGGAGGGGGAGAGATCGAACGCTCCGATGGCGAGCGAGGTGGGATTCCGGGTGGGTTCACAAAAACGCTATCCTCTACTGTAGCGGGAGGATAGGGACGACCAGGCTTCGTTTTAATACTAAAAGTCTTTACCCTTGAGACGACTCTAACCTTGAGGCGTTCCAATAATAAAAAGATTTTTTCTTAGAGAATTGGTTTCTTCTTACCTCCAGGATTTCTTTCTTATTTCTTGATGGAACTTAGGAAGTCCACAACTTACTGCCGTCGCGACGCTCGACCGCATGCGCGGCCGAAAGGGGACATGAACGACACTGATCTTGCATGGAGCGTGCTTGAAGCTTGGCGCCATATGGTCGTTGCCGCTGGGTTGGACCATGTAGCGCGCCAGTGTGGCTTCGTTGATGTCATGGAGCTCGTTGTTGATGTTCGTCAGTTAGAAGAGGGTAATGGTTTGCTTAAGAGGCTAAAGACTGTATAAGGTATTGTTGATCTTTGAACAATATCCATTACATGCCGTTGTATTTTATCAATAAATGGGACCTAGTTTCATCATGCCTTTAGCAATCATAGTTGTGAAGGATCATTCAATTGTCAATAAAAATTTGGTCCGACGTGCTAAATTTACACTGAACTTTTATACTTCTCTCGGTCTTATTTAACATGTTGTATTGTTATTGACGTATAAATTGTCCTTTCTCGCATAGTTTAACCACATATCTATCAATATTATTAAATATTAGTTGGTGTGTTTTTTTTGTAGTGAATTCATTGAAAGATACTAAATTATATTTTGTAACAAAGTTTGTTCTAAAACTATGCTTTCTACAATGTAGACTCTATATAATTTATTACTTCCTCTGATCCACAATATGTGTCGCTGGATGTACTATGCAGTTGTACGTGAGTAGTTGTTTCCTGGCGACATTTTTATCGGATCGGAGGGAGTACTATTTATGGTAAATATTCGTAAAGAGTACAATGTAACAAATGTCTCAGTAGAAATTTCTAGTGTATGATTAAGTAAGCAAATTTATAGAAAGTTATAGAGTATAAGCTGAAATAATGACACTACTTTTTCATGGTCAAAATTGTCTAGCAAATCAAAAAAATTAAAAAATGTGCATGATATGTACTCGGTATTGGAATAACATTACTTAGAGTACACATCAACGAAAAAAATGTTGTGGGGTATTGAAATAACATTGCTTAGACACTACTTCCGCCATGCAGTTGCACCGAGTCTCATGTCTTAGCCTACGAGTGCGGTTTTCCATGGTCTAAGAACTTTTGTTGTTGTTCCCTTCCCTTGAGCAGACAAACTTCCCAACCGTATTTGTCCTCCAATACCTTTTCCTCGCTTCACCCTCTCCCTTCTAATGTTGAAGCCATGTTTGTTTCGCTTAGTCGTTATAGAACACGTACGCCTCATGTTCGGAGCCAAAGGTCTTGGCCATTATCTTCCAGTAGTTATACAGTGCTCTTTGCTCATATTCAATATCCTTTGTATCTACGGTTCCTTGTAACCGTCGTGGTCATCTTACGCATTACTATCACCAACATCCACCTAAAAAAATACTTATAAATTGTCCTAACGTAGTCGATGGTCATACAAAATAATCAATATACTTGAATGATGTTATCAGCATACGATTTGTCTGCCTCTGCTTCTAAATTTTTGTACTCATTTTCACCGAAGACGTCTACCTACACAATTAAAAAACAAATAAGTGTAAGTTCCAATGTTGTCACTTTTTTTTAGAAGTGGAGGCTTGCCCTAGCCTCTGCATCAAATTGATGCATATGGCTGCTTTAATAATTTATTCAAGAGTTTGCACGCATTACAATTCACGGGTCGCACAAGGTCGAGACATGCCAACAAAAGAAACTAAGACATAAATTATTCTTCATAGCGTAATCCTTTTCTCAAAACACCAGCCTGATTGGTTGTATAAATCCTTGGCGACCGTCTCCAATGTGTTGCACCCAAAATTCATTGCATGTCTTTGCTCCACTGGTTGGAGATAAGACCACGTACGGATCCAATGGGTAATCAGCGGAATAACCTGCAAAAAAGATGGTTTCTTTGGCTTGTTAAAGACAAAATCATTTCGCACATCCCAAATTGCCCACATAACAGCACACACTCCCACCCGAATAGATTTAAGTCTTTCTTTGCAATCCCATTTAGCCAACTCCCAAAAAAATTCGCTACATTCTTCGGGGGTGCTATATTAAAAGACATATGTACGACTCTCCAAACTATTCTAGCAAGTGGACATTCAAAAAAGAGGTGTCGTATAGATTCATCTTTATCACAAAAACAACAACTCTTATTCACATTCCAATTTCTTTTGGCAAGATTATCTTTTGTTAGAATTTCTTTACGATATACAAACCGCATGAAAATCTTGATTTTCAGTGGCACTTTAATTTTCCAAATTTATTTCTTTAGAAATCTCGTGTGACCATTCAAAAGATCTAAATACATTGATTTGACAGTAAATTTCCCCGAATTAGTTAATCTCCACACGAAGATGTCTTGTTCATCCGAGAGAGTAACCGACATCAGCCGTTCAACCAATTGTAACCAACTATCCCATTTATTCCCTGTGAGAGCCCTATGAAATGTTATGTTTAGAGGTTGTGTTAGGGTTGTAGCCACCGAAACTTGTTTTTCGATTAGCTATATTATATAGCGTGGGGTACTGTTGAGCAGGTAGAGTTCCCTAGCCAAATATCCTCCCAAAACCTTGTGTTCATGCCGTTTGAAAGGATCGTATGGCCACCTAGAGGGGGGGGGGGGGGAATAGGTTCTACTCTAAATTTTAATTCTTTTTCGATTAAGTCTTGACATAAAGGTAAATTATCTAGATATGCAACTACGTGAATTTACCTATATGACAAGTTAACCCTAAACACGATAAGATACAAGTAATAACTAAAGAGTAAGGAGTAACCGAACGGGAAGCACGCGGAGACATGGATATATTCCCGAGTTCCTCCTTTTTATGGGAGTACGTCTCGTTGGAGGGGTGTGAGTTTCAAACTCAAGACGCCACAAATGGCCTCACCCTATTCTCCGATGAACCTCGCCCAAAAGCTCGGTTCACCTTCCACTATCGGAATCCTTCAAAGCGGAATCCGGAGCCCTTACAACACACTTGAGGCACAACCCACAAAAGGATTGGGAGCTCCCAAGCACCACGAATCTGCTACACAAAAGTAGCAAGCAAGTAAGTACAGCAAGATGACTAGGTTTTCCTAGTGGAAACCCTAGTCTCAAATCCCTCAAGTGAATGAGGGAGAAATGAAGAACGCTTCGGTGAAGTTGTAGATCCGGGTCTTCTGCTTCAATCCTCGAAGTATGAGCAAGTTTGGTTGTAGGGATTGGGAGATCTATGAGCTTGAAGCTTTTGTCAATGGAGGTGAGAATGTATGTTTGTGTTTGGCGTGACCTCGGGTTTGGCGTGTATGTTGTGTAGGCTATAACCGGAGCGGCGGCTCCGCGTGCTTGTGTTTTAGGTCGTCTGCTCTGTTTGCTTGGGCGGAGAGTAGTTGGCTCAGCGGGTTCGCGCCCTGGAGCCGGTGTATGTGCCGGAGCAGCGGCTCCGGTGTGGTTGAGTGTCGTCTCCGGTCGCTTGGGCGGTAGAGCCGACGGCTTGGTTGGTGCGTGGTCTCGGGACCGGCGTCTGTGTCGCTGATGTACCGGTTTTCCGCAATTAACCGGACAACTCTCTTCTTTTTAACCAATGGAACAGGGCAAAACTTTTGCCTCGCGTTTAAAAAAAAGCAGTCCAACTGCATGACAGCTTCAGAAAGACATATCATGTATACTCCATTTTTATTTCGTTATAAACTTAAAACTAGTCGACCTGGCTAACGTGTTGACGGTGCAAAGCAGCCAGGTGTTCTGACTTCTGACCGCATGATTGGTCATGCTTGGAGCTGGGTGGATAGAAGAGAAGACTACACAGCTTGTTGCCAATCACTAAATCCAGCTCTGCCAGAGGTGTAAAGCCGCCGCAGCCAGCAGAACATCCATGGAACACGACCGATCATACAACACTTATTATCAGTAGTATGTATTACTAACTTAATGGCGATAGATTCATCATCCATCCATAAACAAGACGGCGACAGGTTACGCCCAGGAGGACGGAATCCACCCAGATCCCAGCGCTGCAAATCAACGTGGGCAGCTCCAGCTCCAGCTCGCTGTAGTCGACCGTCGTCGTGCCCGCGACGTCGCCTTCGCCGGCTAGCAAGACGCCGTTCCGTGATCTCTAAGTTTTAATTCCGGGACACGTCTCGTCCACCTCGCGACGTACCCATCGAACGTCGGCTGCAAATTAACAACTGCTCCTGTCGCATGCCTATCTATGTCAAGGAAAAAAATAACGTGCTATCAAAAATAGCGTGGCCCTGCTCCAGAAGCTATACAAGATATAGCGTGATATAGCGAAGTTACATATAAAATAGCGCGATGAAAAAGTTGTAAAAAATAACCCAAATATTAAGGATTTCAGCACTAAATTTTTTCCAGAAACAATACATGCATAACCAGGTAACCATATTCAAATATCAAGGCCAAATCCATGGCACGAATACAGATATGAGGCTTAAAACCATGAAAAAGTAATAAACTAAAAGATAAATATTTTAAACTTTAATCAGAATCATTGACATCATCTTTAGAATAACTAGAAGAACCACCAGATTGCCCGCCATCATCATCACCTAACGTTATTTTCAGACTTTTTGTTAGCATAGCTATAACGTTACCACGTTTAGTGTGGTTTCGAGCATATAAGACGAAAATAGCGCCGTAGCGTCAACTTTAGGCTAAATATAGCGTAGCCTCTCCAAATACGCTATATCGTGCTATTAACCGGGAAATAGCGTGCTATTTTTTTCGTTGATCTATGTACGTACTTGTAAGCTGGCGTTGTGCAATATCTTGCCGTTGTGTGACTCCCCGTGCTCGACCTGTGAACGATCAAACGTACGCTTCATACTGTAGTTCTGTGTCAGCAGTGTACGTCTGTTTCGCCCTTTCGTTATTACTCTCTATGAAAAGAGAAAATATCACAGCAGCGGGAATATAAAGATCAGCGAGAGGTCACCTATCTGGACTAATCAATCCGTATATATCCAGCCGACCTCCCCCGTTAAAGTAGCTGATTGATCGAGCGTTGTGCTCTCCCTTCTCTCTTCTCCCGACCGCTACATATACTCTTGGCTTTAGTTCGCTAGGCACCACATCAAACAAATAGCACCCTGAGCCCCTGTGACGTCGTCTTTTCTGGAGTAAATATCTTGGTAGGAGACTCGGCAGGCGATCGATCAGATGGCGGAGGAAGCGAAGAAGGAGTTGGCGCCACCGGCGCCAGAGCCGACCAAGGACATCGCCGAGCAGAAGGCGGCGGCGCCGGAGCTCGTTGTCGCCGAGGGTATGTGCAGGTGGATGCATGGTTGGTAGCGGAGGAACCGTTGTTAGATGTACTAACGTTTTCATGCTTCTCTTTGTCAGATGCTGCTGAGAAGCCCGCAGCTACAGAGGGCTCACACGGAAGAGGTACTCGTTCGTTCTCTTCAGCCCAAGTCTGAATTCTGAAATCAGCATGGCATATTTGACTCATACACAGTAAACTGATGTGCAACTCTGCTCCTTCTTCAGACGCTTTCCTCGAGAGGGTGGCGACCGAGAAGAGGATCTCGCTGATCAAGGCATGGGAGGAGAACGAGAAGGCCAAGGTCGAGAACAAGTGAGTCAATCCTTTCTTGCTTAATTTCCACAAGTAACCACGCGCACCAGTGTGATTCACCTGGATGTCTCCATCCCTGTCCGCGTTTAAGCAGTGACTTCCATTGCACCCAAAATTCAGACTTCATCTCTACTGCACGTCGTCGACACGAAAACGTCACACTCACAACACACGCTAATTCAAAGTTCAGGTAAATTCATGACTGTCATTTAAGCCATCTGGTTTTCCTTCCCTGCAGGGCGGCAAAGTTGGTAGCGGAAATCACCTCGTGGGAGAACTCCAAGGCTGCGCAGCTCGAAGCCGAGCAGAAGAAGCTGCTAGTAAGTCAGACATGGGGATTTTTTTTGAAATCTTACAGGTTTCCAGTTGACATATGCATGGGCAGTGACAGTACGCAATCGTATAGCTACTAACATTGTCGGCCGTGGCACGTACGTGCAGGAGCAGCTGGAGAGGAAGAAGGCGGAGGACATGGAGAAGCTGAAGAACGCCACAGCGTCGGTGCACAAGGCGGCGGAGGACAAGCGTGCTGCGGCCGAGGCCCGGCGCGGCGAGGAGATCGTCGCGGCCGAGGAGGCTGCCGCAAAGTACATCGCGAAGGGAGAGGCGCCCAAGAAGCTCCTCTTCGCGTCCTTGAGCAGAGGATAGCTGGCCGCGCTCCAAAGGCATCCTTGATTCTTCCGCTTCTCTGTGTGACCGTTGTAATATTTGCTCGTTACTGTGAATTACTACACTACTTGTGTATTTATGTGTCGATGTTGTCTTAGTTTTTGGTATCATGTCGTTTTGTGATTTGTGATTATTTCGTGGGTACTAGGATGTATATGTTGATTTTGGCCAAAGATACCCTATCTTTTTTTTTTTGCGATTTAAGTACTTTCTCATTCCAAGGGGGGAGGGTTACAATCCGAGATTAGGCAATGACAGATGAAATCCGGTGCACTGACAGGCCAGATGCACCGTTGCCTTCTCTCCATACAGTTTTTAGCACACAGATGTGCAGCACCATTGCCAGAACGACGAATGAAATAGAAATTGAAACTAGTAAACCCCTTACACAGCTCTTTGATGTCACCCAGAGTCGGGCCAACCTCAGATCTTCCAAAATTGTTCTCATTCCAAAGATTTATAAGAATCTGGGAGTCACTTTCAATAGTAATCTTCTGAAACCCCTTCGCCTGAGCAAGAAGCAGGCCATTCCGAGCAGCCGTGGCCTCCATCACAAGGGCAGAAGCCGCAGCAGGGAACCAGTATGCATCAGCCACCAGGAAATTGCCCCTTTGGTCCCTAGCCACAGCCCCTGTAGCCCCTTCACCAGCAGTGGAGTTGTAGGCTCCATCCACATTGATCTCGATCTCTCCCTCATCAGGTGGTCTCCAATGAGCTTGGACAATAGGCTTAGCCCTCTTGGCAGTGGACAAACCCGCATTCCAGAGGTCAAAGGCAGTGTCCACTGCCCAAAGAACAGCCTTAGAAAGTGGCATCTTACAATTATCATGCCGCCTGTCATTTCTTGCTTTCCAGATTGACCACATGCCGCATAAGATCATACACAAGTCTTTGACAGGGAAGAAGGCTCCAGCAATAAGGTCTGAGGCCCAGGACATCGGATGCAGATTTGGTATTTTGATACCAGTTAGGGACTGGACCTCAGTCCAGAACATCAGCGCCCACTCACAGTCCAGCAGAGCATGTTTAGCAGATTCGGAGTCAGCACCGCAATCTTCACAGAATGGGATCCTTTCAATGTGTTTCTTGTGGAGAACTTCCCGGCACGGCACAAAATTGTGAATCACACGCCACCAGAAGGTTTTAACCTTGGGTGGAGCAGGAAGCTTCCAGAGGATTTTCCACACAGGGTTGTTAGCTCCCATGGAACTGGAGCTAGAGTCAACCGGCTGAGAAGCCATGAGCAGGCGGTAGGCAGACCTGACCGTGAAGTTGCCATGCTTCTCAGCACCCCAGGCCCAGATGTCATCAGCATGCTTGCCACAAGGGATGGAGCAGATAGCTTGGACGTCAGCACCACTGAAGTTGGCAGCAACCAAGGATTCATTCCAGGAGGAGGCATTATCATTGAGCAGCTCGCTAGCAAAGACCACCGAAGACGAAGAAGGCCTGGTGAGGGGTTTATACCCCGAGTTAGCAGGAATCCACGGATCCTCCCAAACTCGAATGTTGTCCCCATTGCCAACACGCTTGATGAGGCCTTTACTAAGGGCCTCCCTGCCATGAAGGATAGCTCGCCAAGTGTGAGAGGCATTCTTCTTCTTTGAGGCATTCATGAAGTCACAGTTAGGGAAATATTTCCCTTTTAGGACCCTAGCACAGAGAGAGGAGGGGTTAGTGAGAAGTCTCCAGCCCTGTTTGGCAAGCATGGCTTGGTTGAATTTAGGAAGATCCCGAAACCCCATTCCGCCGACACCCTTAGCCACAGCAATGTCAATCCATTTCTTCCAGTGCATTTTCCTTTTGATACCATCACCTCCCCACCAGAAGTTTGCCAGACAGCTCGTAATCTTCTTGCAGGTTTTAGCTGACAGATGGAAACAACTCATAGGGAAGGTTGTAAGAGCTTGGGCAACAACTTGAATAAGAACTCCCCTGGCAGCACCGCTCATGTTCTTTGGGCACCAGCCAAACACAAGCTTCTTGACAGAGGTATGCAGGTGTTCAAAGGCTTCATCAGTCGACCTACCGAGAGCAGTGGGAAGACCCAAGTATTTTTCCACCAGAGCTTCAGAGGCAATGTCCAAGCCAGAGTGCATAGCCATCTTCATTTCATCGGAGCAATTTTTGCTGAAAAAGATTGCCGATTTGCCTTTGTTGACAAGCTGCCCCGATCCCTTCCTATACAGCTCCAGAAGATCATGAAGCCTAGCAGCGCTGGCAGAGGAGGCCTCCGAGAAGATCATGCTATCGTCGGCAAACAGCAGGTGAGAGACCCACGGGGCATGAATCCCAACTCTGACACCTCTAGCAAGGAAGGCCGACCCGCTGAATTTGAGCATGCTGCTCATACCCTCGCCACACAGCAGGAATAAGTATGGCGAGATGGGATCACCTTGACGAATACCTCTGGATGGTTTGAAGAATTCCGAAAATTGGCCATTAACTCTGACTGAGAAGGAAATCGACTCCACACACGCCATGATGCGGTTAACGAAACTCCCATCCAGCCCAAGCTTCAGCATAATGGCCTTCAGGTACACCCATTCGACACGATCATAAGCTTTAGCCATGTCCAGCTTGATCGCACACGCACCAGATTTCCCCTTTTTCCTTTTCAGGTAGTGGATGCTTTCATAGGCAGTAAGAGCATTGTCTGTGAGCAGACGGCCAAGGACGAAGGCACTCTGCTCTTCAGAGATGATCTCATCCAGGATCGGCCTCAATCTGTTGGCCAAAACTTTAGAGGCAATCTTGTAGAGCACATTGCAAAGAGCAATAGGCCGAAACTGAGAGAGATCTTGAGGCTGTTTGACCTTGGGAATGAGCACCAGAACGGTTTGGTTAACTTCCTCAGGCATGGGACCCCCTTCCAGGAAGGTCCTGACAGCTTCACACACCGCACCTTTCACCAAATCCCAATGTTTTATATAGAACCCCACAGTAAACCCATCAGGGCCAGGAGAGGAATTAGGCTGCATCATGAACAGAGCATTTTCAATTTCAGAGAAGGTTTACGCCTTACACAGCTGTTCATTCATCAGACTCGAGACCTTGTTGGGGACATAGGCCAGAACACCAGATGGATCAGAGCCCTCCTGGGCCTGGAAAAGCTTCTTATAGAAGTTGCATGCCTCAAGCTCAAGCTCTTTCTGATCAAAGCACATAGAGCCATCATCCTTTCTGAGCCCTGAAATGCGATTTGTTCGGAATCGCTCCTTAGCCTTGGCATGGAAGAAAGCAGTGTTGCGATCCCCCTCTTTCAGCCATTTCACTCGCGAGCGTTGCTTGGTCATGGTCTCTTCCCTAGCAAGCAAGTCAGAAATCTTTTTCATCACATTGCATTCTTCCCGAGTAGGCCCTGTGCGGATGGACTTGGAACGAATGAATTCCAGCCTTCGCCGCATTTCCTTAAGTTGCTTCTTCACAGAACCGAACTCATTACGGCTCCAAGAAGAGAGAGTAGTTTTGAGAGAACCCAGCGAAGCCTGGATCCCGGCCAGATCATGGATGTCACCTCGCCAGCCATTCTTCACTACCTTCTCATAATCATCGTGCTGCCTCCACATGTTTTCATATCTGAAAGGTTTCCCCAGACCGCCAGCCTGCCCAGACCCGGAGCTGGCCACCGAGATCAACAGCCCACAATGGTCGCTCTCCGTAGTTTGGACATGTTTAACCGATGTTGCATCAAACATGTTCAATGTTGGTCTTTGATCGAACAATGGATGACAGTTTTTTATTTATTACTGGATGACCCGTTGCACCAATGGCTTAGTTGGGGGAATCAAGCAAATTGGAGCCACGAGTTTTATCTCGTTTTAGTGCCGATGCATGGTGTTATATGTCGATGTCAGCACATGAAACAGAAAACAAAAGCGCGGCCTTTTGAAGTTTTTTCGACATGTCCTTCTAATGTTCAGGCGTAGAGCTCCAAAACAAGCAACATTCAAGGAAAGAGTAAATGGCATTGGCGGTCACTGAAATTGTCGTGTGGGTGCAATTAAGTCACCGTTTTCAAAAATCTTCTGAACCCGTCACTCAAGTCAACATGCGCGTGCACTTTGGTCACTCGGCCGTTTGTCGACCGGTTTTTGACCAAAACCGGTTAAAAACCGATCACGTGCGACTCACGTGAACTTGTTCCGAGTCGTTATTTTTACAGATAACCCCTTTAGTTTTTATGTATGACTCAGTCTGCCTAATTGCTCTCAGGTGGGTCCCGCCTGCTGTCAAGTCAGGAAATAAATCTCTTCTTCGCTAATAACCCGCCTGCTGCTTTGCCCGCCGCCTCGCCGCCGGCACCCTCCATTCCCGACGACGGCGCCCTCCAAACGGAGACGCACGGCCGCCCCCGCATGCCAAAAGACGACGCGCCCATGGCCATACGCCGGCCGCCGTCCCGTCCCTTCCCCTGCTGCCCCGGATCACGGCGATTCGTCCCCGACGGGATACACCCCTGCTACCACGCCAGCCTGTCCGCGGCCACGCGTTCGGTCACCTCTATTGTCCTCGAATTACCTCACCGCCTCCTCCCGTGCATCGAATCAAGCCGATTCGGTCGAAATCCGCTGTTCTTGAACCCATCTTCCCTAGCTCCAGCCAGATTCCGCCGCCACCTTCGACGCCGATTCCGAGCTTCCTGGCCCTCCCCAGCCCTTCCCCGTCCGTATTTCTAAGATTCTGGTGCCTTAGCACCTCCGGCCCCCTTTCCCGTAGCCCGTTTCGCCTAGCCGTCGAGCGCCGCCGCGTTTTTTTTGCCGTCTTGCGCCGCCACAAAAGCTGAGAACGCCCAGCCAGCGCTCGGGCAGAGGAGGCCACGAGCAGAGGAGGTGCCCGGCGGGCGCTCGCCCGCGAGCAAGGTCCCAGCGGCGGCGGCCGGACGGCGCTCGGGCAAAGGAGGCGCGGCGGCTCGAGCAGAGGCACGACCGGCGCTCGGGCAGAGCAGGGGCCCAGCGGCGGCGGCCGGACGTTTTATTAGTTGTTTTATTTATTTTCCTCCCCGCACTAGTGATTTAGTTCTTTTATTTATTTTCTCCCACTGACAGGTGGGTCCGACTTGGCAAAATTATCTGTAAAATAACAGCTCAGAACAGACTCACGAAAATATCTGACTAATCTAAAAGAAAAAAAGAAATTAGAGGGGTTATTTGCAAAAATTATGGTCCACAGCGACGACACATGAGCCACACGTGACGATTCTGGGTAAAAAACCGGTCAACAAACGGCCGAGAGACCAAAGTGCACGCGCATGTTGACTTGAGTGATGGGTTCAGAAGATTTTTGAAAACGGTGACTTAAGTGCACCCACACGACGACTTCAGTGACCGTCAATGCCATTTACTCTTCAAGGGAAACATAGTCCCAAGGATGAAGATACTATTCTGTTACAGGAGTTGCTGCCAGGGATTTCACGGGGAAAAATCCGAAAATCTATGCAAACTCGCCACGCCAAATATTCTCAGCTACTACAAAAGTTGGTATCAGGAAAACGGAGATGACATTTTTTTTAGAAATGGAGGGTGTGCCCCAGCCTCTGCATCCAAAGGATGCACACAGCCGGTTTTATTAATATGGAAAAACAGTAAGCACTACCCTTACAAAGAAATACATCGATCAACCAGAAGAACCACCGTCCAAGCGAAAACTCGCTACACCTACAAGCTAGATGAACGGGTGGACCAATCGGAGTCAATGCCCTGACCTCACACACCTACGCACATCATCTAAAACCGGAGGCTTCAACCAGACCGCCCAACAGCGCGCCAGAAGCACAAACCGGTCCAGCCGATCCTCAGTGCACGCCACATGCGCACAACAGAAGCCGCTGCCACCATATTCCGCCATCCCATCTTCAGGAGCGATCAACGCGATGATCTTGCAAGGCCTGCCATCGACACCGCCACGACGCCAGACAACTCCACCATCCTGCGCGAGTTCATCATCACACGCCCGTCGACGAGGCCCCGCTGCGCCACACAACCAAATCCTGCTGACGTCGACGTGGTAGCTGGAACACCGCTCCACCTCTTGCCTCTTCCGTCCAGCACTGCTCCATGATCGATGCCTCAAGAGGGAGAGCGACACTGCAACGCCGCCATCATTACGGTTTCCCCCAGAGTAGGACGAGTGGTTAGACGGTGGTGCAAAGGCGATGCCTTCAGCAAGGTAACGGCATGGAGACGCCGCCATCGCCCGCCCGCCACGGAGCTTGGTTTTCACCGGCAACCACGTCTCCCCAACTCGTCGCCGGGACTAGATGTGGTATCCAAACCACAACCAGCCATGGCTGACCGCCTTCGTCGAAGAAGAAGGCCGCCGCCACCATGCCTAGGGCTGCTGCCTTAGGCGTCCTCGTGCTGCGGGAGAAGCCCAAGATCGCATTCACGTGCCGTCACCGGAGCACCAGTAGGAGGGCAGGAGGAATTCCGAAACCAGCCCGGCCCAAAGGCCCAGATCGGGTCCGGTTGCTGCCGCCACCTCTGGCCATCGCAGCTACGCCATGGTCGCCGCCACCCCCCACAGCATCGTCGTCGGAGAAGGCTAGATTGGAGCGCCGCACTCGCCCTCCAGATCGATTTCCGAGGAGATCCGTCGCCGCCGCGCCACATGGGCCATGCCCGGTGACGTCCCCAGCGGCGGCGAGATGGGGAGGCCTAGGGGAGGGCCGGAGGAGTCGTCGGTGGTGGCCGCCCGGTGCGGCCCGGCGTGGCCGCACGGGGTCGGGAGAGGAGCTCTCCCTCAAAGGAGATGACATGAAGCTGATAAAGTCCTAGAAGTGAAGGGTGAAGTACTGAAGTTCATAACTGAGCGGTGCATTATCTGTCTAAGTCACCAAAACTTTAACCCCTGTTATTGTACAAAAGGTTAAGTACCACATCACAAGAAATAATAACAAATGGAAAGATTAATATCACATGAGCTCATAGCAAAAGCAGGAGGTTTAAAGCAGTAACAAAGAAACAAAATGCAGCTTCTTGAAAGCATGCATTTATCAATGTATTTATGTCCACGATTTAAGACAGAAGACATTATAGTGATTACAACTTAAGGAGGAACAAAAAGGTCACACAAAATTATTATTCTTGCAATCTAATAAACTCAATAATCATAAATTGTCCAGGAAGGATTCAATATACACGAAAGGTTAACAATGCACTGCATGTTGCCATGAGAATCAATTCGAAGTGAACCGGAGAAACTGATATTGTATAGAAGAAAAAGTACCAGCATGTGAGCAACTAACAAGTATAGGTTCAATTTTCATATAACCTAGTTCTGCACCCAACCAATCAGCATAAGCTGAATTTTTAATTAACCAGTTCTTGGATGGGGCGATAATTTATCATCTAGGCCATACTTAATTTTAGCAGCGTGTACAACATATATCAGTGTATAAAATGCATAATCCCGCATTTACAAAGCAATGATATATAGTCGAAGTCATAGGAGGAACAACATTAATTGTATACGCAAGTATAGTGCATCTTATGTTTAGAACAAACGGATCAGTAGTACAAGTACAAACAAATCATCATAAAAACATCAGAATAGAAATATAACATAATTTCATATGTTTGTCTTGTCAACGTGCAATATTTAATTATGCTACCCCATCCATATGTTGCAACCTTGCTAGTCCCCAGTGGATGCCACTTGTACCCACATAAGCTGAAATTTTCATTAACCAGTTATTCGTTTTTTAAGATGAACAACTTTGGTCTTGGTGTCATCTCGATCAGAGTATTTTTTTTTACCTCATATAGGGGCCGGATGGTTTGGTCAAATCTTAGACCACACAGTCCTACCAGGAAAGTTTTGGATATGCTCATCTGACTTGGACCCAAATTAGGCTTCTGGACGTGGATCCAAGCATGTTTCTTACACGAAAAATCCAACCGGCTCATGTATAGACGAGGTGTCAGCCGATTAAACACCAACACACAATCGCAAAACCAATCTACAAATATCTACTTTTTTACTATCTATCTTGTTATCTTGGTTCTCATTCCTTGACGTTCTTCATATTAAAGAGCATATAATTCAGAGGTCCTTGGGGTAGGCGAACCGACCTAGGGCAGACCATAGCCCCCACGCGTCCGGACGGGTCCCTCCCAGACGTGTGGAGTTTCAGGGTCCTCAAAAACTCCCACCGAATGGCCTTGTGTGTCGCACTTTCAGTATGGTCTCATATAGCAATGTAGTCTTGTTCATCGCGCTCAACGCCGGAGGCACACAATGTCATGTTCGTGTGCGAACAAAAAGCTACCTACCAACATTCATCTTTGATGGGGTGATGGGTAATATTTTAGCATACAATTGTAGATGATGTCCACAATAGTTTCTTTGTTTGCCAATGATGGTCGACTCAGGGGCGCAGTTATTTATAGAATTTCGTTTTGGCAAGCCAAGTCTGTACAAAACAACATACACACCATATGCACTTCGATATAGTGGCGTCACACCTGAAAATTGCAGACAAACCATACTCAAATTTATACTCTTACTATAGACCGATCATACCGACCAAGAGTAATGTAAAGACCAGAGGCACAAAGAAATAACTATATAGCCAATGTGATGACATCCTTTATATAAGGTCAAAGAAAGAGAGCAACGAATTACACACATATCATAAACACTTATAATGACTCTACTTGCCTATTTGGGCTTCTTCGATCTAAAGGAATTTAGTAAGAATTTTGAGGATTTTATCATTAATCCTTTTTTTTCTCGAGTTTTTTTTTGGTTTGTATAATCGAAATATGTTGGATCCAGTTCCCATGATTTACATACCTTGCATGCAGTTTCAACATAAAAGTTCCAAAGAGTCACCGAAATTTCATTGACATTGTTGGGGACATACAGTTTCCACATTTTCCGTATGGCGCAACCAAATTACTTATACTACACATTTGTATGTTTTCAATACATTTAGGATTCGAGGTGCCATGACCACGTTTTCTTTATGTCCTCGCTTTTAGGATTAAGTTCGAAAATCAAGCTTAGGACAACTTAAATCGAATAGGTTATATAGATTAACTTCGAAAATCAAGCTAAGGACAACTTTTTGGGGAATATTTTATCATTTTCCACACTTTTTAAAATTATTTTGAAAATTTCCTAGAGTACTAAGGAAGTACTGCCATAGTGAAAAACAGTTCCTAATAATTTGTTTGTTAAAAGTTGCATACGAATCAAACAACTGAACTGTGAATTGAGTTCCTTTGAAAATTCTTTAAATCCAATAGGCTATATATAGATTTAAGTTCGAAAATCAAGCTAGGGACAGTTTTTTGGGATATTTTATCATTTGCCACACTTTTTTAAAATTCTTTTGAAAATCTCCTACTCGTAGTAAGGAAAGTACTGCCATACACCCGGCTCCTCCCGAAGTCTACAATTCGAAACCGAGCGCTTCCGGATCGGATCCACCTCGTCCAAAGCCCAAAAGCGAGACCCACGCCTTCCGAAAGGGGCAAACCGTCGGAACCCTAGATCCCTCCAGCCTCGTCGCCCCCAGCTCCAAAACCCTAGATCCCGCCATGCACCACCCGAGGGCCCGGTACCCGCCCGGCTACGACTACGGCGGCGGCGGCGGAGGAGGCGGCCGTGGGGGTAACGGCGGTGGCGGCGGCGGAGGAGGAGGTGGTGGGGGTGGCGGCGGCGGAAACCAGAACTATTACGGGGGCCGAAACCCGCATCCGCAGCAGCACGATTACCAGCAGCAGCATCAGCACGGGCAGAGGAATTCGTTCCCGCAACAGCAGCAGCAGTACGCGCAGAGGAATTCGTTCTCGCAGCAACAGCAGCAGCAGCAGCAGCAACAACAACAGCATCAGCAGTGGCTGCGGCGGGACCAGGCCGCGGCCCAGGCGTCAGGAGAGGCCTCGGCGAGGACAGCGCCGCGGCTCGATGCCGTGGACACGAGGTACGGACCATTTTGGGCACAACTTCGGCAAGGCCCTTCTCCGAACGCTGTTTATGGCCGATTGCTAGGGTTTGTGCAGCGTGCGGATTGTGATTCGTTTTTGGTGTAACTGGGGGCTGGTGTCAGGAATAGCTGATTTCATGGTTAGGTCGTGTGGTCTTAAGACTAGGCAGTTCGTTGTGTAAGTTGTATGGCCTGAAGAGGCTTAATTCGTACCGTGTACTCCTTCCGTTCCTAAATATAAGATGTTTTAGGTATTTCATCAAATATGGTCTAGATACGGACTGAAATGGGTGTACATAGATACTAAAATGTGTCTAGATACTTGTGAACATGTGAAAAAGCTAAAACATCTTATAATTAGGAACAGAGGCAGTATATGCTGTCATATGAATAACTGACTACCCACTGGGTGTAGTATTGCACCACGCTCCTGTCCTGTGTTCTATCGCTAATAAGTGCCTCCTGGTTGAATACACTTTGTTTATGCGAGTTGCACTGTGTTCTCATCTATTGCTGGTGTTTACTCTGCACCATAGGAATGCTTTAGTTGCCAGTTTTTCTTGTCATATTGACATGCCCTGGGAATGGAATGATTTGCATTCAAATTAACTCGTTGACACTTTTAACAAGATCTTCCTTTTGGCTTTTCCAGCTCTCAAGATTGGAAGGCACAATTGAATATTCCAGCTCCGGATACTCGTTTTAGGACAGAGGTGACGATTTACTAATGGCATCATAGAATTTATGTCTGAGCAATATTCTGTGGTATGTGCTGAATAACACCAATCTGGCAAACATCAGTATACTGACATTGTATTCTGCAACATGTTTGATGTTTTATGTAGGATGTTACTGCAACAAAAGGCAACGAGTTTGAAGATTATTTTTTGAAGCGTGAGCTACTTATGGCTATATATGAGAAGGGATTTGAAAGACCATCTCCTATTCAAGAAGAAAGCATTCCAATTGCTCTAACTGGAAGCGATATTCTTGCAAGAGCAAAAAACGGCACTGGGAAGACTGCTGCATTTTGCATTCCAGCTCTTGAAAAAATCGACCCAGAGAAAAATGCCATACAAGGTAAATTTTCACTCTAGTTTTGATTTATAAGAAATAACCTAAGCCATACTGTTCCGTTTTATGCATGGCAATACAAACCGACAATTCGTCAAAAGGTTTTCTCAGAGTCCCGATTAATTTTAGATTTTCAATGCGTATCCACTTTCTGCCACAAGATCATTTTTTGTTCCTAGCATTCATGCCGATGCATCTTGTATGCCAAAATGCACATTCCGTTGCTTAAATCTGTACGAACTTCTACAAATTCAGCGTGTTGATTGTATTTTTAATTTTTTATAGAGATTTATTGATGGAAAAAGTTTGCTAAAGGTATAAGTAATGGCACTTTTGTGGTGGACAAGCAAAACATTTATGTTCCAGCATTCTCTGGTTGAAATATGGACTCAAAACTATAAATTGTAACGTAATGCAACAAGAGCCATTTACTTTCTTAGCTGATCACTTTCCCCCACCTACTTGAATCATTTGGCAAGGATAATGCTTTTGTAGTGCCAATTTGGCATTCACTTTTTTTTAATCGTTATGTTTCCATGAACTTAACTTTACACACTGTTTGTTAAACTTAACTCTGTTTTCTTCATGGATTTGTTCTTTAGTTGTTATATTGGTACCAACAAGGGAACTAGCCCTGCAGACTTCACAAGTTTGCAAAGAGCTTGGGAAGTACCTGAATATTGAAGTTATGGTGAGTACTGGAGGAACCAGCCTGAAGGACGACATTATGCGTTTGTACCAACCTGTTCATTTACTTGCTGGGACACCTGGACGGATACTGGATCTTACCAAGAAGGGGATATGTATGCTGAACGAGTGTTCAATGCTCATTATGGACGAGGTATCATTAGAAAACCACACAATTCAGATTCTGTTTTGTTAATCTGTGTGTACATCACAGTATTTAAGTATGTTACTTTTGTTGGGCTATTTTATCTGCAGTTCATGTTGTTCCTTCACATTCCTTATTTGATCTTAAGTCCTTGTACTTTAGCTACTAGCAACCTAGCATCCTTTAATATTACCCCTGTCTTGGAAAAAGAATAAGAATGCTTCCCTGCGGAAAGTCTAAATGTAGCCCGAGCTATAAGTAGCTCGTTTTTTTTCAAAATTTAAAATCGGCACTTTTTTAGTTTCCAAAAATAGTGAAAAAAAATCCCAGAAGTAGATAATGTTTAGAGCTAAAAGCGTGCAAAATTTCAACTCAAAATTCGTTGTAGTTTTGGCTACACAAAAAAGACAAATCGGGCAAAATTTCAATTTTTTGAATCTTTGTACTGCTCACTACCCAAAACCACCTATTTGACATGTTAGCCCAGCCCACAATACAACGAATTTCGAGTTAAAATTTTGCACACTTATAGATCTTATCACTACCTACATCTGGGATTTTTTCTCCGATTTTTGGAAACGTAAAAATGCAAACTTCGAATTTTTCAAAAAACGAGCTCTATGTAGCTCGGGCTACAAAACGCCTCACTCTGCTTCCCTGTCTTTATTTGTTCTGGTTTATCCATGTGAGTGCCCTTTTTAAATTTTGAGCTCGGTTCCTAAGTAAGGTACATCTATTAATCTGCTGATCTAAAAATTGTTGTCAAATTTTGTAGTTTTTGGAATATTGTGGCCTTTGTTTTTTGTTACTTGCTGATTAGTGTTCCTCGCCAGTAAATCAATGTGCACGTGCTCTTAAGATCATTGAACTTTGTACTATTTCATTTCAAGTTACTTTGGTTCTTTCTAAGATGATCTGGTACACACTTTTCTTCTGAACAAGTCAAATACTTTTCTTCTGAAGAATTATAACCTCATTTCGTTGTAATGCAGGCAGACAAGCTGTTGGCTCCCGAGTTTCAGCCTTCCGTGGAACAACTAATTCGCTACCTTCCAGCTAGTCGGCAACTATTGTTGTTTTCTGCAACCTTTCCTGTAACTGTCAAGGATTTCAAGCAGAAATATCTGCCTAGGCCTTATGTTATTAATCTGATGGATGAACTAACACTGAAAGGAATTTCACAATATTATGCTTTTGTTGAAGAAAGGCAAAAGGTTCATTGCCTGAACACACTTTTCTCAAAGGTACATCTCACGAAAACTTGTGACTTGTCGTTTCCTGTATATATACTGACAGTCTGAGACATTCTCCTTTTTGTGTTCTCTTGGCAGCTTCAAATAAACCAGTCTATTATATTCTGCAACTCTGTGAATAGAGTTGAGCTACTGGCTAAGAAAATCACTGAGCTCGGCTATTCGTGCTTCTATATTCATGCTAAAATGTTGCAAGACCATCGAAACCGGGTGTTTCATGACTTCCGCAATGGTGCTTGCAGAAACCTTGTGTGCACAGGTTCTCCTCCACCTTCTGCCTTGATGAATTTCCACTATTTTAGCAAATACTCTTAAGTCGCCTGTTCTCTTGTTTTGCAGTCTTATATGTTTTCTTCTTACTAGTTGTCTTGCTTCAAATCATTTACTGTCATTAACTTTATGAGCATATCTTTGTCCTGCTTTATTTTTCTCTCTGTATGGCATTGCCTTGTTGATAGTAAATTCTCATCAGCTGGCCTCCAAAGCATGCCCTTTGCGAATTGAAGATGTGAACACAGTAAAGTGAACTTGTAATTTGTTGTTGTCAACACATCTATTTAGTCTCATATCAGAATTTTAGTCTACTCTAGTCTTCTTCGCGCGAAAACAATGACAAAGCCTTTTGTCCCAAGCAAGTTTGGGCAGTGTAGATATGAAACCCAACAGAAACATATGTAAACCAAAAGGTGAAAAGAGGAAGAAAGTAAATAAATTACGAGTAAACCAAGATTCCAGCACATGAATTGCTGATTTACATGCATTCCTATCAAGAGCTAAATCTCTAGGTACAATCCTGTTCTCCAAGTCTCTTACTACCGCCTCCTCCTAAGTCATATTTGGTCACCCTCTGCCCTTCCTAATATTTCCCTACCCTTTAGAATCCCATTACTAACTAGTGCTTATGGTGGCCTCCGCTGGATATGACCAAACCACCTTAGTCGGTATTGTAGTATTCTTTGCACCAGATCCTGCAAATCATTTTTGTCATTAACTTTTGTAGTCTCGGTAAGCAATAATTTAGTGTATTTGCTTAATAAAATACCGTTTCAATTCATTTAGTTAGTCTGCTTACAGAGAATAATTTCTGTGTTTTGTCTGGAATGTTGACTTGAGCTTGAAGATGGGCTTGTACGATGTTAGTAATAGATGGGCTTGTACGATGGTAGTAATTGCTAAAACTTTTCACCATGGTTTTTGAGTCGCCGATATATCGCCGATATATCGCCGAGTCGTTTTCTCAAAATGGGGGCGACTCGCGACTTGGGCGATATATCAGCGACTAATGGCGATTTATCAGCGAGTCGTGGGCATGAGCCGCGACTCATGAGCCGCGACTCAAAAACCATGCTTTTCACACGTCCAAGGAGTACTTGGAAACAATCACCGGACTAATGTGTATATTGAGATATACTATCTTAATTAAGATAATCTTACATATAGTTGTGCTGTACTGCCTCAAGCCTATGATTGGCAATATACATGCTTATAATGCACCATTATTTTGCATATTATTCCCGTAAATGCTATGAAGATCATTTATCTTAAGAAATTATTTTGATTGCAGATCTTTTTACCAGAGGAATTGACATCCAAGCTGTTAATGTTGTCATTAATTTTGACTTCCCCAAGACTGCTGAAACATATTTGCATAGGGTAAGTAGCTTATTTTGCATTACACATGATTTCAGCTCAGCAGTTTGATTTTTGGTTGATATGTTTTCTAATGCTAATCGTTTGAATACATGTTTTACCCAATAAATTTTCTTATATGTATGGCTCATTTTTAAATCCATGCATGCGTAACCTTGGCAGAACATCACAACACTAACTCATCCGTTTCAGATTTCCTTATTGCCTTGCTATGGCTATTGGGAGTCCACCCCATCCCACCCCAACCCCAAATCCTTTAAGCAATGATTTGCTATGTCTAGTTCTTCTTTATTATACAAACAAATAGGTAAAGCCCGGATATGCTGGTTCCTCAAACCAGGCAGTGTGACACAGTTTTACTTGGGTTGGTCCGGTTTCAAACCGTTAAGGTAGGAGGCTATATGCCGGTCTGGTGTGGGCTGGTTGCACGGTCTACTTGGTTTTCGACGGTTTGAGAGCTCAAAGAGAAGCGAGCGCATATCGGCAAATCTTTGTACACAATCACAGGACGACGCTGCCGGGAGTTGGTCTACAAGTGCGGCACATTACGTTAGGACTGTGTGCAATCACAAGAGGCACTGCATGCTGCCGCAGGACGACCTGGAGGGCGGCGCCCCCGTGCGTGGCGGCGCATGCTCGAGGCGGTGCTGAATGATCTGTCCGCCCAGGGGCCATTGGCGCCGACGAGGAGGCAGCGTGAGCTGCGGAGGTTGAACCGCGTGGATAGCGGCGCCTACCCGTCGTAGCCGAACTGCAGGGTGCTCACCTCGATGCTGCTCCTCCTCCGCCATTCCTTGCCCTTGCCTCCAGCCATCTCTCCTGGTATCGCCACTGGCGGGTGATCTCTCCCCCCTCTCGGCTCCGTCCACGTTTGGTCACTACCTCTGTCTCTGCAGCTCACCATGATGACGACATTGTTCACTGAGAAGTAACATTCGCCGGCTGCTGAGGAGAAGAAAATTTCGCCGCCTGCCACCGTGGAGAAGGTCCGTCGCTGCTAGTTTCCACCAATCCCTGGCCTGGTGATCTCGACCTCCACTGTGTCCTACGGCCGATGCGGCAGAATTGTGCCCAACTGATTTAGTACGTGTTATGGTTTGGGGTTGGGGTGGGATGGGATGAAGCCTATTTTCTGCTCGCGGGTTAAGTCTGAAAACCAGCGAAACCGGAATGAAACCGATTAAACTGGTGTGGTGCAGACTGGTCTCCTGGTTTAGCCGGTTTGAAACCAAACCTTGAACAGGGTTAGAAATAGGCTTCATCCCATCCCACCCCAACCCCAAATCCTGTAAGCTATGTCTAGTTCTTCTTTATTATACAAACAAATGGGCTTCATCAGTAATACATGTCCTTACAGCGCTGTCGCTCCCGATACTTTGTATATTCTGTTGCTTGATTCAGTTCTAAAGTTCCATCCTTTTGACATTTTCTAGGTTGGACGTTCTGGGAGATTTGGACACCTTGGTTTGGCAGTGAACTTAATCACTTATGAGGACCGCTTCAACATGTAAGGATATTTGGCCAAAGTGGTTTGTTATGTTATCTTGATATATAAAAGTGAGTTCTTTTATACTATTGTATACCAAGATGTCTGAGCTTTTTTGTTTTCTTCTTTTGCAGGTATAGGATTGAGCAAGAACTTGGCACAGAAATAAAAACGATACCTCCACAGATTGACCTGGCAGAATATTGCCAATGATCAGTTTAACAGTATTAGAAGCACATCTTTTCTGAAAACATCATTAGGCAAGTATACCAGATGTACATAGCACCCCATCAAGTAAGAATCACGAAGATTGTTGCTCTTTTGAATTGCAGATTGTACTGTTCTGGATAAGAACCGGTGTCCATTTCATCCACACAGGGTTTTATTTTGGTGCCTTGGTGATGCATCCAAGCTTCTATTTCCAGCAGTGGATCAAGCGTTCTCTGTTGGCACCGGTGCTAATCATTTTAACTGTGGAGGTGCACATTCGACTGGTTGGAGATTGAGAACTGTGGTCAACCCAAACATTATTTCTTGCTGCATGCATCTGCTCAAGATTTTCGTCACATTTATTTTCTCGTTTAAGTTCTGGTTGTGTTCGGATTCTGTTGCTTGAGTTTGTATCATCATATTGTGGCTATTGTCTTGCTTTCCTTTACTGTATTCTGTTTGTACTAGTAGCTATATCACTTTCCTTTCGCATTTATTTCGGCTGTTCTTGGTGCAGACTATTTACCAAAGTATTTCCCTTGTATTCGAAATAACTTTTTTTATCTTGCCACTGTCACAGTTATGTTAATCCATTAGTGCAAACTTCAGTCAAAGCATGAATGTTTAAGGTTTAAACAACAGAGTTGCGACTTGAAGCTCAGTGTTATCTCTGTGCTTTCTAGTCAGTTATTTGATCATATGGCATTAGCATCGTACAATATTTTAGCAAAACCGGTGTCATATATGAGATGCTAGTTCGGTTGCAACTGTGATTGCTTCAGTTGCAAGTGGGGTTGCAAACTTGCAACTGGACTGTTGGATTTTTTTGTGAAATGTGCTAGCCATGAGTTTTGCAACTAAGATTTGATGATGTCCCCTGACTGAGAACTAAGCTAATTCTCTGAGAATTAGTCACACCATATGCAATCATATGTTTGATGAAGTTATATATTCATGCTTCTATTAGATGCACATTCTACTCTATGAGAGCCAGGTGATCTTTGATGAATGATTGATCGTATTAAGCCCTGGCCGTGTTGATGGGCTCAGATTATGTTTTGGTTACTCCAGATGAACTGACACTGATACTTCGAAATCTCCCGGTAATATACAAGGAAAAAAAGGAAAATCTGGCTAAATATATGCATGTGCACATAAGCATGTGTACACTCCAACAATTGCACAAAGACCTTTCTCGAAACACTGTAGGAAACTCCACCGCCTGCATGCTGTGATAGTTAAATGAAATAATGGACATCACACTACGGCTTGTATTGCAACGCATGACATAATGCATTACAGTATTCGAAAAACAGAGAACTATAAAAAACATAGGAATATTTGGTATACATGTTCAAAACAGCGCCCATACCATTGACAACCAAACATGAGCATTGTATCATCGTAATGTCAGTCATCTATACAATTCTACAACAGCACCCATACTAGTTAATCTGAACCGCCCCATATGGGAAGATTCCGGCGCCTCATCAACGACCTCGTGCTCAAAGAGTCGTGAGGTTACCTCAATGGACGACGCTATACATGGTCCAGTGGGCAGTCACCGCCCACCCTCGTGCACTTGGATCGTGTGCTCTGCACAACAGACTCGTGTGCTATGCATAACTGACTAGGAGGACATGCATGGGGTGTGCCACCTCTAATGCCTTGCGTCCGTTATACCGGACCATAGCCCGCTGCTCTTAGACTGCTCTCCAATGCACAAAGGACGTCGGCACTTAAACTTAGAAGATTTCTGGCTACGTCTGAATGGTTTCCAGGAGATCGTGCTCACGGCATGGCACTCTGTCCACGACATCGACCCGTTCTGGCGCCTGACACTCCGCTTGCAGGCCACGGCGCGCGCGCTCATGAGTTGGAGCTCGCGGTCGGTTGGCAGCGTAAGGCAAAAGCTCGCGATCACCCGCGAGCTCACCCTGCGCTTTGACACCGCGCAAGAGACGCGTGCGCTAAGCCCCATCGAGCAGTGGCTGCACAAGCAGCTCAAGGTGGTCCACCTCGGCCTCGCGTCCCTAGAGCGGACGATTGCACGCCAGCGCACGTGCATTGCCGTGCTCTAAAACTATCTTGCCTAGTTCTCCCTGTTTTAGTCATCTGTGATTTTACTGCAGACCTGCTGAAAGGACAAGGATGTCGCCTAAGGGGGGGAGGGGGGGGTGAATCGGCGATTAAAACTTTTCCGGTTTATGCTTGATAAATGTGGAATAAAACTTAGTGTTTAACTATCAAGCACACAACCTAAATATACTAGGCTCAACTATGTGCAACAACAACTTATGCTAAGCAAGACAAGTAACAAGGTGATAGTAAGATAAAAGACTTGAAGCACGAAGGCTATCACAATGTAAAGTGCATAAGTAAAGAGCTCGGGTATAGAAATAACCGAGGCACGCGAAGACGATGATGTATTCCCGAGTTCCTCCTTTTTAGGTAAGTACGTCTCGTTGGAGAGGTGTGAGCCACCACAACAGGTTGGTCTCAACGCCACAACAGGCTTCACCTTCTTCTCCGATGAACCGCATCACAAAGGATTGGTTCACCTTCCACTATCGGAATCCTTCGATGCGGAATCCGGAGCCTTTACAACAACAATCCGGGGCACACAACCACAACTGAATTGGGGACTCCCAGATGGCTACAGGTGACCACAAAAGGTCTCAACCACCACAATGGCGTCTAGAGTCCAAAGACCCAAGAGTAACAAGCTCACAAACTTTCACTTCCACGAAAGCTCGTGGAGAGCACAAACCGATGCACAAAAGCAAAGGCAAGAACACAAGGAGTGCTCAAGTGCTTCACTCCCAAATGCCACCAAAAGCAACTAATGCTTATGGGGGGATAAGAGAGGAAGAACAAAGAAGAATACCAAATCCTTCCAAGATCTAGATCAAAAAGCTTCCCCTCACTTAGAGGAGATATGGATTGGTGGAAATATAGATCTAGATCTCCTCTCTCTTTTCCCTCTAATTGGAGGCAAGAATCATGGAGGAATAGAGAGAAATCCAAGCTCAAGAAGGTCAACAATGGGGGGCAATTTCGTGCTTTTGAGTTAGGGGACATTGGGGAAGAAGACCCCCTTAAATAGGTCCCCAAAAATCTACCCGTTAGGCTCAGAAACGCGTTAGACCAGAGTTTCCGACATAACTTTCCCGCCACATTCCGGCCTGGCACTAGTAGGTGTCACCGTTCACGAATTCTGGTCCGGACCGGAGACTCCGGTGTGTTTAAACCTGAGACTCCGGTCTACACAAAAACTGCAAAAACAACAACACGAAAACGAACATATCTTGAGCATACGAACTCCGTTTTCGATGTTCTTGGGCTTGTTGGAATCAGCACAACGAGCACTACAAGATCATACAGAGAAACATCAAAGTCCAACAAGGGAGGATAAAACCAAATGTAGAAAGGTAAAACCTCTCTATACAAGAATAACTGGTAAAACCTCCAAAACCGAAAACGCATCAAATTTTCCATACGAAATCCGTTTTCGGTGAACTTGGGCTTGTCATGAAGATCACAACAAGCACTAAAACCCAACAAGGAGAAAAGCCAAATAAAAACCAAGAAAGATGATATGCCAACTATGCAAAGGTTTGAGCTTGATACGTCTCAAACGTATCTATAATTTCTGATGTTCCATGTTGATATTATACCAATTGTTACATGTTTTATATACACTTCATAGCATTTTTATGCATTTTCTGGGACTAACCTATTAACAAGATGCCACAGTGCTAGTTCCTGTTTTCTGCTGTTTTTGTATTCCAGAAAAGCTAGTCTGGAAATATTCTCGGAATTAGACGAAACTTGGACAGAACCTCCTATTTTTCCAACACGAAGACGGAGTTCAGAGGAGACACGGAGGGGAGCCATGTGGCGCCCACACCATGGGGCCGCGCGGGCCCACCCCCTGCCGCGCCGTGGGGTAGTGTGGGGCCCTCGTGGCTCCGCAGCCGCCGCCCTTTCGCCTATTTATTCCTCCCGACGCGAAAACCCTAGATACCCGAGCCATTGTCCACGAAAAGTTCCAGAGACGCCGCCGCCGTCAACCCTAGCCCGGGAGGGTTCAGAAGCTCTTCCCGGCACCCTGCCGGAGAGGGGAATCATCACCGGAGGGCTCTACATCACCATGCCTGCCTCCGGAGTGATGCGTGAGTAGTTCATCCTTGGACTACGGGTCCATGACAGTAGCTAGATGGTTGTCTCTCCACTTTATGCTATCATGTTTAGATCTTGTGAGCTGCTTATCATGATCAAGATCATCTTATTGTAATGCTACATGTCGTGTTTGCTGGGATCCGATGAATATTGAATACTATGTCAAGTTGATTATCAATCTATCTTATATGTTTTTTATGATCTTGCATTCTTTCCGTTACTAGTAGATGCTTTGGCCAAGTAGATACTTGTAACTCCAAGAGTGAGTACTTATGCTAGATAGTGGGTTCATGCCTCCGGTATCTGGGAGAGTGACAATAACTTCTAAGATTGTGGATGTGATGTTGCCACTAGGGATAAAATAACCGATGCTTAGGTTAAGGGTACGCCGTTAGGTCTAATGCATTTGTTTACTTTACGCACATTACTTAATGCAATTATCCGTTGCTTGCAACTTAATACCAACGGGGAACTCGGTATGACAACCTGGTGGTGGATTATTAGTCATAGACTTTGTTGGATAACGGTCTATGTATTTTGTCGTAATGCCCACATGAATATCATAGTAATCATCATGTCATATATATGCATTGTTATGCGCTCAATATTTTGTCAATTGCCCAGCTGTAATTTGTTCACCCAGCATATTAGTTATCTGTTATGGAGAGACACCACTAGTGAACTTTGGACCCCGGTCCATTCTTTTACACTGATAATACAACCAACTGCAAACACTGTTCCTTTTCATTCTCTGCAATTTACTACTGTTTTCCACACCATACGTTTAATCCTTTGTTTTCAGCAAGCCGGTGAGATTGACAACCTCACTGTTTCGTTGGGGCAAAGTAGTTTGATTGTGTTGTGTGCAGATTCCACGTTGGCGCCGGATTCCCTGGTATTGCGCCGTGCCATATTCCGCCACCAACAACCTTCAGAAGTGATTTCTTTCTCCTACTAGTTCGATTAAACCTTGGTTTCATACTGAGGAAAACTGCTGCTACACTGCTTCATACCTTCCTCTTGGGGTCTCCCAGCGAACGTGTGATCCATGCAATCAAGCTCTTTTTCTGGCGCCGTTACCCGGGAGAAGAAATATTTGTGAGAGCTCCTCTAACTCCCTGCAACAACTCTTTTTCTGGTGTCGGGGAGCAAAAGGATTTCTGCAAGGCGAGTTTCATGCTTCCAATCTCTTTACTTTGTTATTGTCTTGCTTAGTTTATTTTTATTTAGTCTTGTTTGCTTTATTTATCAAAAACACAAAAAAATTAGTTACTTTTATTTTCAAGTTGTTATCTTTCTGTTTTGTTTTAATTTTGCTAAAATGAGTACCCCTGAAATTGAAGTTCTGTCCTTTACGCAACAAGGTGGAGAAAGTTTAAAAGATGCTTGGTATAGGATCGTGATGCTCACCGTAGATGTGCAAAAAATATTCTACCATGATCCTTCTTAGAAATTTTTATGTTGGCATCACCAATTGGTATAGGTATGTTTTGGACACTTTAACAGGAGGAAACTTCCTAGGCACCCTGCTTTAGAATCTAGTTACATCATTGAAAGTCTAGTCGGGACATCACCTGTTAATGAATTTAAAATTGAAATTTCTCTTGAGGATGTCATGAAAAAACTAGAATCTATAGAGAAAAGCCTTCCAAGTATAGATAAGATCAATGAGATAGAAAAGCTCCATGATAGTACTAGTAAACTTGGTGAATCTTTGGGAAAAATTAACAGAAGGGTTACTGTTTTAGAAACTAGTGCTATCCATGATAATCAAAATTCTAGAATTGGAGAATTAGAGGAGGTTATTGATAGTTTGAGTTCTACTTTTTCCTCACTTAAAACAAAAAGCAAGAGCATCTATTAGACAAGAGGAAGAAATTCATATATGTGCCCAAAGTGGCTAAACCGAAACCAACATTTGTTGATTTGTTTAAAACTGAGAAAGAATTTCGTGGATTAGTTAATGAATCTTGCAATGGTTTGTTTAAATTTTCTTCTCAAGAATTCCTAAACTTAAAAATACAAGCTGTGTCTTTAATGAATTTTGATGATATTGATGCTTCATTCTTGGAAACACTTGATTCTTACTTTCTGCGCCTAGCTGAAAGGCGTTAAAGAAAAGCGCTTATGGGAGACAACCCATTATTTTATTTCTGCAATTTTTGAGTCAAGGAGTTGTTTACTTCTGTAACAATTCCTTTGTATCTTTATTTTATCGCATTGTTGTGCCAAGTATTGCCTCTAATAGGAAGATGATGCTAGATTTGGATTTCTGCGCAGGAACAGATTTCTGCTGTTCACCGTTTTAATTCTGTAAAATCACAGAAAAATTATTTAAATCTGAAATTTTTGTGCGTGATCCTCAGATATGTACGCATCTTTCGTTAGTTTAAAGTTTTTCGATCTGAGCAACGTAAGTGCCTCGAAAAAATTCGTCTTTGCGGACTGTTCTGTTTAGACAGATTCTGTCTTTTATTTTTCGCATTCTCTCTTTTACTAGTGTTGAGTGGAATTCTTTTTTAGGGTGAAGAGCTTCACATAACATCAGTGGCAGTAGCTAATGTTAAAAGTAACGGTCATGTTTGTGTCCTTATAGAACATGTGAGTTTTTGATTGTGCACTAACCCTCTAATGAGAATTACTTTGAGTTTGGTGTGGCGGAAGTTTTCAAGGGTCAAGAGAGAAGGATGATATAATGTGATCAAGAAGAGTGAAGAGCTTAAGCTTGGGGATGCTCCCATGGATCACCCCAGCATATTTCAAGAAGACTCAAGCGTCTAAGCTTGGGGATGCCCAAGGCATCCCCTTCTTCATCAGCAACTTATCAGGTCATCTCTAGTGAAACTATATTTTAATTCTTTCACATCATATGTGCTTTACTTGGAGCGTCTGTGTGCTTTTATTTTCAGTATTTTATTTTTCTTATGGTCAACTTGATTGGACCCCGCATTCTTGATTGGGAGAGAGACACGCTCCGCTTTTTCATATGAATACTCCTATTCTTCACTTATACTTGTTGAGTATTCTTATCTAGCTATTGCTATGCTTTTAGCTCCTGTTTTGCATGCATCTCTTATTCAGAGCTGTTAGTTCTTTTAAAGAAAGTACTCTCTTGCTTCACTTATAATTGTTTGGAGAGTTTATGTTGAAATAAATTGATTGGTGTTTGGTTGGAACAGAAAATGTTGCATGTGGTAGATGGTATAATGGAAAAAGCTTACATATTCTTGTAGATCACTGTATTGGATAATTTGATACTTGTCAATTGTTTTGAGTTATCAAGTAGTTCATGTTTAAGCTTTTGTATCATGTAGTTAAAACCTATTAATGAAGAACTACCGTAAAGCTCGTTGAAATTTGGTTTGCATGATTGGTATCTCTAAGGTCTAGATATTTTCTAGTAAAAGGGTTTGGTTAACAAGGAAGACAGTGTAGAGTCTTATAATGCTTGCAATATGTTTTCATATAAGCTTGCTGTGTCGGTTGATATCCTGTGTTTGCTTCAAATAACCTTGCTAGCCTAAACTCTGTACTGAGAGGGAATGCTTCTCGTGCATCCAAAACCTTGAGCCAAAATCCATGCCATCTGTGTCCACCATAACTACCTATATGTGGTATTTCCTTGCCATTCCAAGTAAATTTTTCATGTGCTACCTTTAAACTATTCAAAATTTATTACTCCTATTTTGTGTCAATGTTTACCAAGCTCATGAGGACGGGGTGGATGTCTTTATGTCAACTGTCAAACAGACTTTACCACCGGACTAGCGGCATATACATCCGCTTATCCATTAATTTTGCAAAAAGAGCTGGCAAATGGGGTGCCCAGTCCCAATTAATTACAACTTTAACCGCTTAATTCTCTTCACATTTTTGCCCTGATTTATCAGTCAAGCAATGACAAACAGTGAAATATCTGCATGTGTAAACAAAAGAGAAAGAGGGATGATCTGCCTTGCTGGTAGAAATAACGTCCTTCATGGGAGCCGCTCTTAAAAGTCTGGTTGGCAGGGGATATTGTACTTTCCATTTTCTGATTCGTTGACAATTAACAAACACCTCTCAAAACTTATTTTTACTCTCTATATGATTTCAAAAACTTAAAAAGCTCTAGCACATGATTTAATCCCTGCTTCCCTCTGCGAAGGGCCTTTCTTTTACTTTTATGTTGAGTCAGTTTTCCTACTTCTTTCTATCTTAGAAGCAAACACTAGTGTCAACTTTGGTGCAACAATTTTTATATGCTTATATTGCACTTATTATATGCTTTGTGTTGACAAATATCCATGAGATATATATGTTGAAAGTTGAAAGCAATTGCTGAAACTTAAATCTTCCTTTGTGTTGGTTAAATACCTTTTACTTAGAATCTATTGCTTTATGAGTTAACTCTTATGCAAAACTCTTTGATGCTTGTCTCGAAAGTACTATTCATGAAAAGTTTTTGCTTATATGATTCAGTTGTTTGCTCATTATCTACTTGCTAGCAAACTATAGACCATTGACCTGGATCACTTCATTCATAACATGTGCTTTACAATATATTTGATCAAGATTATGATTGTAGCATGTCACCTCAGAAATTATTTTGTTTTTATCGTTTTACCTACTCGAGGACGAGTAGAACTAAGCTTGGGGATGCTTGATACGTCTCAAACGTATCTATAATTTCTGATGTTCCATGTTGATATTATACCAATTGTTACATGTTTTATATACACTTCATAGCATTTTTATGCATTTTCTGGGACTAACCTATTAACAAGATGCCACAGTGCCAGTTCCTGTTTTCTGCTGTTTTTGTATTCCAGAAAAGCTAGTCTGGAAATATTCTCGGAATTGGACGAAACTTGGACAGAACCTCCTATTTTTCCAACACGAAGACGGAGTCCAGAGGAGACACGGAGGGGAGCCACGTGGCCCCACACCATGGGGCCGCGCGGGCCCCCCTGCCGCGCCGTGGGGTGGTGTGGGGCCCTCGTGGCTCCGCAGCCGCCGCCCTTTCGCCTATTTATTCCCCGACGCGAAAACCCTAAATACCCGAGCCATTATCCACGAAAAGTTCCAGAGACGCCGCCGCCGTCAACCCTAGCTCGGGAGGGTTCAGAAGCTCTTCCCGGCACCCTGCCGGAGAGGGGAATCATCACCGGAGGGCTCTACATCACCATGCCTGCCTCCGGAGTGATGCGTGAGTAGTTCATCCTTGGACTACGGGTCCATGGCAGTAGCTAGATGGTTGTCTCTCCACTTTATGCTATCATGTTTAGATCTTGTGAGCTGCCTATCATGATCAAGATCATCTTATTGTAATGCTACATGTTGTGTTTGCTGGGATCCGATGAATATTGAATACTATGTCAAGTTGATTATCAATCTATCTTATATGTTATTTATGATCTTGCATGCTTTCCGTTACTAGTAGATGCTTTGTAACTTGTAACTCCAAGAGTGAGTATTTATGCTAGATAGTGGGTTCATGCCTCCGGTAATCTGGGAGAGTGACAATAACTTCTAAGATTGTGGATGTGCTGTTGCCACTAGGGATAAAATAACCGATGCTTAGCTTAAGGGTACGCCGTTAGGTCTAATGCATTTGTTTACATTACGCACATTACTTAATGCAATTATCCGTTGCTTGCAACTTAATACCAACGGGGAACTCGGTATGACAACCTGGCGGTGGATTATTAGTCATAGACGCTGTTGGATAACGGTCTATGTATTTTGTCGTAATGCCCACATGAATATCATAGTAATCATCATGTCATATATATGCATTGTCATGCGCTCAATATTTTGTCAATTGCCCAGCTGTAATTTGTTCACCCAGCATGTTAGTTATCTTTTATGGAGAGACACCACTAGTGAACTGTGGACCCCGGTCCATTCTTTTACACTGATAATACAACCAACTGCAAACACTGTTCCTTTTCATTCTCTGCAATTTACTACTGTTTTCCACACCATACGTTTAATCCTTTGTTTTCAGCAAGCCGGTGAGATTGACAACCTCACTGTTTCGTTGGGGCAAAGTAGTTTGATTGTGTTGTGTGCAGATTCCACGCCGGATTCCCTGGTATTGCGCGTGCCATATTCCGCCACCAACAACCTTCAGAAGTGATTTCTTGCTCCTACTGGTTCGATTAAACCTTGGTTTCATACTGAGGAAAACTGCTGCTACACTGCTTCATACCTTCCTCTTGGGGTCTCCCAGCGAACGTGTGATCCACGCAATCAGAGCTCTCCACAAAGATGTGATCAAGTTACTCACTTGAGAGCCCCTCTTGATAGTACGACGTCTATCCTATAACCCGGTCTCCCTCTAACACCATGAGACCGGTAAAATAGAAACCCTATCAAGATCATACATTTGCCTTGCGCATTCCACTTGAGTTAGATGATGACGATTTTGATCTCTTCAAGTGGACCACCTTTATTGATTGCGCTTTGCTTGGTGAAGACCCACATATCGCTCCCCCATACACCAAGATGGGAGTGCCTCTCTTAGGCACATCTTCACTTGACCATTATCTCCAAATGGGTTGCAAGCTTCAAGCATATGATATCTTCTAGATGTCCATATTTAACTTGCACAACACAACCTTGATGACGATCACCACTTGATGTCATCCTCCATGAGTTATAAGAAATCTTCCTTTTGATGCAAGCCCATGGAGAGATACCTAACCAAACAATGGAATGCCCCACACACACACATAATGGGTTAGTTCACAAGGCTATATGGACAATTTCTTACCATACCATTGGATCACATTATCCCACATGGTACATCATTTAGCTTTGTGTGTTGATCAACTTGAATCCACTCTTTGCACTTAGTCTTGATCAACCTTGTGTCTTTTCTTCTACTTGATCATATAAAATATGTCCATTATAATCAATGATCTTGATGGCATACAATCTTGAATCCAACACATGGAGTTCAAGCGATGCCTATGGACAAACCTATAAGAATAACTCAATACAAACATTAGTCCATAAGGATTGTCATTAATTACCAAAACCACGCATGGGGCAACATGCACTTTCACCTGGGATGTACGCTGACTTTATTTAATTTGCACCTCGCCTCATAGGAGGATGGTAACCAAACCCTATATATTCAATGAAAAGAAACGCAAAGGTCCTTTGCGTTTTCGCTAGAAAAAACAACTTCGTAAGGAGAGACTGTACCAAACACACCATACTTGAACCTATATAACCGTTGCAAGCTGGGCATGCATGAAAGCTTCCTTACCTTTTTATTTTGTTGTTTCTTATTAATTCATCAGGGCAATTGGTGTTGATGGTTGAATGTCTACACATCAACTCCAAGTCCATTCTCATTAGGGACACCTATTTATAGGAGATCGGTTTCTAAAGGGGAGATGAACCATTTTTCCCATTCTAGCAGGGCTCAATCCATAAATCATCGTCCATTGAGTTACAAGTAACAGTGGTATTCACAAAGTTAATTAACTCTTCATGGATCCTTCAACCTTTTTGGTTTCTTTATTTTTTTAGGCACCCATGCTCTTTCACAATCATGGCTAGCCGAATTCTCAGATGTCTTCCAACTTTTCATAAACCAACGGCGGAGTGCATTTTTATGTTATTTCGAGCTTGATGAATGATGCATGAATAACCGGTTAGCTTTATGATTAGCACTAAAACTATCTTGCCTAGTTCTCCCTATTTGATCGACAATGCTCCTACCGACGGCAAAAGACCCGCATCCACAGCCTTGCCGCCGGCGATCGCGTGCTCACCGACCAAGCGGACATGGCCGCGGCTGCCTACAAGCACTACGATGCGCTGCTCAGGACTGCGATTGATCGCGACCGCACGCTGGACCTCGCGCAGCTCATCGAGCCCAGCGACCTCCTTGACCTCGACGCGCCCTTCGGTGCCGACGAGATTTGGAGCGCCGTCAAGCGGCTGCCGGCCCGGAAGACGCCGGGGCCTAACGGATTCACCGCGGAATTCATCCGCGCCTGCTGGATATTGTCCAACAGGATTTTGTTGACGTCTTCCAACAATTATACGAGATGCACGGGCGAGGCTTCTCTCGCCTCTATCAGGCGTTGCTCACCTCGTTGCTAAAACGTGATGACGCGGCCGGCCTGGGCGACTACTGCCCCATTAGCCTGATACACCTTGTGGCGAAACTGTTCGCCAAGGTGCTATCCCTGCGCTTGGCTCCGAAGCTCGACGACATGGTCAGCCGCAACCAGAACGCGTTCATCCCCGGCCGCAGCCTCCACGACAACTCCGTTCTCGTTAAGCATCGGCCCGGCTACTGCACCAACTGGGAGCACCGCGTGTTCTACTCAAGCTTGACTTGGCTCGCGCGTTCGACTTCATCGCCTGGCCCTTTCTGTTCGAAGTTTTGCGACAGTATGGCTTCGGAGACAGATTCCTTGAGTGGCTCGCAAGTCTGCTATCCTCGTCGAGCACCAGGGTGCTTATCAATGGGGAGCCGGCCCTCCCATATGGCACCGCCACGGGCAACGACAGGGTGACCTGCTCTCGCCGCTGCTCTTCGTCCTTGCCGTCGACATGTTGGGCAAGTTGATCAAGCGCGCCATCGAACTCAGCATCCTACAACAGCTGCACCCTCGCTAGGGCTGGAATTGAAACTCGAAACTCGCGAGCTAAACGAGCAACTCGCAAGTCGACTCGACTCGACTCGAACTCGAAATTAAACGAGTCGAGCTTCAACTTTTTTTCACTAAACGAGTTAGAGCTAAACGAGCGAAGTTACCGAGTAACTCGTTTAGCTCGATTAGCTCGTTACAAATCAGCAATACGCTGCCTGTCTAGCCAAAAGCCCAACTGCTAAGCCCAACTAGTGAATTCTTCCCAGCCCATGCAAGCGCACGAGCATACCCTAGGCAACTACCACCAAACGATTGCCCATGCTAGTCTTGTTTCGTCTCCTGACGATGAGGAGAGGCGGCGCCGGCGCCCAGCGCATGAACCTCTCATCCTCTCGTCCACCGCCGGCCGGCCACCACCTCCGTCCTGCCGGCCACCGCCCGCCGCCGTCCCATTCGGCCACTGCTAGGCACTGGCCATAGCCACCGCCGTCCCCTCCGGCCACTAGGTCTGTTTTGCCGAGCGTCTCCTCAGGCCGGCCATAGCCTACAGTCCCCGCCGGCAATAGCCCACCGCCGTCCCCTCCGACCACCGCACCAAGGGGAAGATGTCCGCCTTTAAGCTGCATCGCCGTGCCCGTCATAGCTCCAGTTCGCTTGCTGGTTGTTTTTACCGAGCTACTCGCGAGCTACTCGTGAGTTCACCGAGTCGAGCCGAGCTTGATTTTTGGAATCGTTTTGTTGAACGAGCCGAGTTTGAGTAGCTGGTCAGTTGACCGAGTTCGAGCGAGTCGAGCCGAGCTGGCTCGGCTCGGCTCGAATTCTAGGCCTACCCTCGCCGCGTGATCCCGCCGATGTCCCTCTATGCTGATGATGTGATGCTCTTTTGCCACCCCGTGCCGAGCGACGTCGCAACTGTCAAAGAGATGCTGCTGCTGTTTGGTCAGGTTTCAGGCCTGCAGGTCAACTTCACGAAAAGTTCAGCAACCTTGCTCCATTGTGACCCTAAGGAAGCCGAGCCTGTCGTGCTACACCTGGTCTGCCCGATCGTGGAGTTTCCCGTTACATACCTGGGAATCCCTCTCACGATAAGGCGACCAACTGTTGTGCAACTTCAGCCCATTATCAATCGCACGGTTGTCGCCCTCCCAACTTGGAAGACCCACCTCATGCACCGCACTGGGCGCCTAAAGTTGGTGAAATCGGTGCTCGCCGCGATCCCTATTCACCAGTTGCTGGACCTTGGGCCACTGAAACGAGTCCTAAGGCTACTAGAGAAGATTCAGAGGGGATTTCTCCGGGCTGCTCGTGCGGACGCCAATGGTGGCCACTGCCATGTCAACTGGCAGAACGTATGTCGGCCTAAACCCTTGGGCGGCCTTGGTGTACGTGATTTGGAGAGAACAGGGCTGGCCCTAAGACTACGCTGGCTTTGGCTTTCCAGAACATACATGAATCGAGCGTGGGCTGGCCTCGATCTTCAGTTTTCCGCCACTGAACATGCTCTGTTCTTCACATCCACCTATATGACGCTGGGCAAGTGCCTGACAGCCCGCTTCTGGGAAGATCGATGGATTCAAGGGCGCTCCATGAAGGAAATCACGCCACAGCTATATGCCTGCATCCCTAAGCGACGCAGGAAGGTGAGAAGGGTTGCTGAAGGCCTACATGCCAACATGTGGGCTCGAGACATACAAGGCACCGTGGGCATACATGAAATTGGCCAATATCTGCAACTCTGGCAGACAATCATCGGCACGATCCTATCCGACGAACCGGACCGTCTCGTCTGGAAATGGACGGCCTCAGGTGCCTAGTCCGCGCAGTCAGGATATCTCGCAACCTTCAGGGCTCCACAACTTGCCGTGCCTGGAAGCTGATCTGGAGGCCATGGGCACCGCCGAAGATCAAGTTCTTCCACTGGCTCACGCAGCAAGACCGGTGTTGGACAGCTGACAGACTCGCTCGCCGTGGTTTGTAGCACCACCCGAGGTCCCCGCTATGCGATCAAGCTGCAGAGACCATCCACCACATCTTCATCGAGTGCCCCTTCACGCGCCAGGTTTGGCATGAAACCCTCGCTTGGCTACGCATGGCGGTCCCAGTCCCAGATCAGGAGCCGTCGCTGCTAGTTTGGTGGCAGAACGCCAAGCAGATCACCCCCAAGCTGCAAAGGAAAGGGTTGGCCTCCATCACCCTCCTCCTCCCCTGGATGGTCTGGAAGCAGCGCAGCGAGTGCATCTTCGATGGTGCACAGGCCTCGACGGCTTCAGTCCTATCCAAGATAAAGGAAGAGGATGCACTTTGGGTTCGAGCGGCGCAATTGGGCTTAGGGTGCTTTTACCGTAGACCTGGGATGTACGCTGACTTTATTTAATTTGCACCTCGCCTCATAGGAGGATGGTAACCAAACTCTATCTATTCAATGAAAAAAACGCAAAGGTCCTTTGCGTTTTCGCTAGAAAAACAACTTTGTAAGGAGAGACTGTACCAACACACCATACTTGAACCTATATAACCATTGCAAGCTGGGCATGCATGAAAGCTTCCTTACCTTTTTATTTTGTTGTTTCTTAATAATTCATCAGGACAATTGGTGTTGATGGTTGAATGTCTACACATCAACTCCAAGTCCATTCTCATTAGGGACACCTATTTATAGGAGATCGGTTGCTAAAGGGGAGATGAACCATTTTTTTTCATTCTAGCAGGGCTCAATCCATAAATCATCGTCCATTGAGTTACAATAATGGTATTCACAAAGTTAATTAACTCTTCATGGATCCTTCAACCTTTTTGGTTTCTTTATTTTTTTAGGCACCCATGCTCCAATCTTTCACAATCATGGCTAGCTGAATTGTCAGATGCCTTCCAGCTTTTCACAAACCAACGGTGGAGTGCATTTTTATGTTATTTCGAGCCTGATGAATGATCCATGAATAACCGGTTAGCTTTATGATTAGCACTAAAACTATCTTGCCTAGTTCTCCCTGTTTTAGTCATATGTCGCTTAATCATAATTAGATGTTTCTAATGAGACATGTCTAATTGTTCAAATGAAAGATCATCTCTATTGTATTTCTACATTGATTTTATTTCGTGGATTCAAAGTTGTCCAACATGCTTAAATTACTTTACTACAAATAAGGTGTTTTTAACTTTCTACCATGGAGTGATCTATGGTATAGTGGCTATCCTACATGTTTCTGAAAAATATAACCTATGGAGTCCCTCTATGGCTTAATTTTTTTCGACATAGTAGTTCTATCAATCTGTGAAGTCCCTCTATGGGTTCTATATTTTCGATAGTGCTCTACATTCAAAACATTAGTAGAAGCAACATAATTATCTCATGCAGAATGAATATTTCTGAGCAGGGAGTTGTTGACAAATTCCTTTCCAGCCATTTATGTTTAATTTTTTTATGGTTTTTTATAATGGAAGTAAATACAAAACTGAAACTAAAACTAATGTCTAGTGCAAACAAGAACAAGCTTTAGTTGCACGCTCCCTAGCAAAAGCGATAGAAAAGTGGTCGATATGCTACAAATGCTTATGGTTGGTTGTGAACCTGAGATACAATTTGATAAGTATTAATTTTGTTGACTCCACGAGGATCTCAAGACAAAGTCAATTATCTTTTCAAATTAGATTGTCGCAATGCTAATTATCCCGCACTAGACTAACTACTGAACTAAAAAAAATGTAAGATAAAGTAAACTGCAAACAAGTAAATAAGAGTAGTGTACATAACAAGAATGTAAAATTTTATTTTTCAGAGCAAGTCCAATTCTCTATGCAGCAAGATGACAAGGTCGCGGTTTCCTCTTATGTGTGTCAATCGTTCCTAAGGGCGTGCATGGATTTACTAAGAACATAGATTTCCACAATACAACATGATAAACACACCATAAAGTTTTACTTCTATTGTACAGAGCAAGTTAAGTGCAGACATAATTTCGCGTACGCCCCTTATGAATTGTCCCCATGCCACTTTCATGCATAATCAAGGGATTCATTATGATAGTAAAGTCCAACCATAGAGTTAAGTTCTAAGGTCCCCGATCAAGAACCCTCTATTACAAGTCCTAAGTTTCGGACACGGTTTCTGTAATCTCCCGCCATCACTCCACTCTTCTTTGTTCATAGGTGAAGTAACATACAATCACCGTTCATACATCACCATCATAAGATAAAAAAATAAGTAGTAAAACTTGATCAAATATTCATATTATGTTGCATGAAAAAAAACTGACAACAACATGGGGACATGATTATGATTTGAGGAGATGTCGATGAATAACTCGATGGAGAGGTGCATACTGGAGAGGAGGTGACGAAGGCAGCGACCACAACAACGACGGTGGTGGGGGGGGGGGGGGGGGGGGGGGGGGGGGGGACCAGGTTTCCTTCTTTATATAAACATCAAAAATACTTCTTGGCCATCCAGTTAATGCCCTTTGATTCAAGCGTTATTAGGCACCTCTACAAACTTTGACCTTTGCTTTGTCCCCATAAGTTCATAGGGTAGAGCCATGGTCCGAACTATCAAATATGACAAAAGTTAAGAGTCAAGTCTCGTCATCTACTCTTGGCATCCCGTAGGCAATACATGACATTCAGTAAAACATGCGTTCCAATCACATCAGGACTTTGTTTGGGATATGCGACCTATGACAAATCATCAGCGTGAAATTTCCTACAACTTTCATTGTATAACTTTTTTCTGTTTGACGTCATTTTTAACCGGCTTCGTGGAAATCTCTATAAATTGGTCTGCAGAGATAAATTCCAAAGAACTCCAAATTTCACCGCAACGAAGGGTTCCTTTATAGTTTGTCCAATATCTAAATAATTTCTTTACATAAAATTGATGGGGATTTTTTTTTTGCAATTTTGTAACTATTGATAGCTTAGTCCAAATAAATATTATAGTTGCCAAATATCATTGATGATAATACCATAATATACTTTAAAGTTTGTCGGTAGTTTCCGATATTAGCAACTATCACCACAATCTGCTCGTCTTTGGTGTTCATCAACTTTGTCGGGATCATCGGTCAAAGACATCTACCATTAATCTTGAAAACCTACTCTATAATCGTCGACATCTACACGAATCATCTAAGGCGCCGTTGTCATCTACACGAATCTATGACAGTATATATTAACATTTTTTGGATTTTTTTTACATTGGGAGAGTTCGTTGATGGCGGGATCTTGCACGGACGGCGCGAGAGATGGAGTTAGTGACGACAGAGGAGGTCCGAGAACACTACAGAGGCGGACGGGGCCAAATCATGGCGTCCAGTGTGGAGATGGAAACACAAGGGGGCGGAGAAGAATGCCAAAATCTACCAAGAGGGCGGCGCGGCAGTGCGTCCTGAAATGTCTGTCACGCCAATATTTTTGTGGATGGAGGGACCAGGCTCTTCGCATATAGAGAAATCGAAGGTGGTCGATGTAATAGAGAAGGCCTGAAGCCATTACATACTTTGTTTGTTTAAGTTCTATTGTGAGGGTTTTTCTATGATAGCTATACATAATGAGCGCAGTTCTTCTACATGCGAGATGAAATGCCATGCAAGAGAGATGAGAAAAACTAGGCGCGCTACAACTAACTGCTGAAACAAGATTAGCGCTAAGAAGCAACCCTAATTTAAGTACTAGTGTCCGACCCCAACGTTCTTGTACTTAAAAAGAATCTCCCCCGCTTGCTGCTCGCCTCAGCCAGACGTGGCTTACGTAGTGGTCGACACATATTGCCTACTCCAAACATGGAGGCTTGGCGGTTGGATTTGGAACAACCTCTAAAACAATTTGTAATAGAACTCAAGATGGCAATTCTGCTAGACCGGTCTAATACGCCATACAACTGGTTATTATGGAGATCGGGCCGATATGGCATACTATGGTAAAGTTACTCACAAATGTCATACATTTTAAAATAGTTTTACTCGTTACTCGGTATACAACTTCATACAAACTACATAATTTCAAGTCTCAATTCATCATACATCTTAAAACAAAAAAGAGATAAAGATTAGTTTTAAAGGAATAACCAATCCACTATAAAAGGAATGTAATTTATTTATTTTAGCTGCGTGCTAAATTTAAAATTAAAATTCATAGCATACGTGTTGGGGTTATTTTTTTAAGGATTCATCCCCTGGATATTTCATAATTTTTGAGTTCCTTTCAAATCTTTAGGCTCTCTTTGATCCCTAGGATTTAAAAAACACAACAAGATTTCACATGTACCCAACTTTGTTTGATTCCATCACAATCATAATAAAAGGAAAATATTTTTACTACTCCCTGCGTCCACAAAAAGATGTCTCAACCTAGCCCAAATTTGTATCTATCTACACACTAAATTATGTCCAGATACATACAAATTTGAGCTAGGTTGAGACATCTTTTTGTGAATGGAGGGAGTATAAGGTTTTAGTGAATATTGAATTACCTATAATATATAACACACATGATTGCTTAGGCAAAATTGTTGTAGAATACGAATCAAACTATTAGCGTATAATTATTATTAAGAAATTTAATTCTTAAAAACCCTAGAAAAGATCAAGAGACCCTTAGTGTACTCTATATTTGGCCATGGGCCGGGCCAGGCCTAACAAAGCACGCGGTCAAAATCCCAGGCCCACCCAAGCCTATCCTTCGAGCCTATATTTTAGGCCCAGGCCCGCCCATTGGATGCAAAATCCCATCGGGCCTCAGGCTTCAGGCCGGACTTCTTTCTAAAAATACCAATATGTAAAACCTAGACCCAAACCCATTCGACCTTCGGCTTAAATCTAAGGCCCATTCCCGCCCGTGGGCAAGTCCAGGCCCACCCAGGCCCTGTATTTTCGGGCCAGGCCTGGTCGGGCTGGTCGGGCCGGGCCGGAGATGGCCAGATATACTCTCACCACCACCCCCGAGGCAGCTCGAGGAAATGGCAAAAGGGACCGCGGCCTTCATTCAAACCCGACCAAAAAGACCCTTCGTCTCTCTCTCTTCACCGGCTGAGTGTTGACCTGTGGGAAAACCAACCCGGCCACTGACAATTTGTCCCAAGAACCTGCCAATCCCACACGTCATTGATTCTACGGTGGCCACGAGGATGCGTGCGCATTTCCGCTGCTGCTTCCCATCTCTCTCTCTTCCCGTGTGCGAAGCTAAACTTAACCGCTGTCTTCAAGCCCACACAAATCAACACACACTCACAGTCAGATACGCACTAACACGGGCAGGAGCAGGGTCAGGTCACGCGGGCGCCGCACCGCCGCGACCCGGGTCCTCGCCGTCTCCGGCGTCGTTCTCCCAGATCTCGGCTCGTCAGTCCTCAGTCGTCACTCTTTCTCCCTCCCTTGCGGAATCGAGTGACTGAGGCCAGCGTCGTCCGCAGCTGATTCAGGATGGGTAGCACGAGCACCTTCGTCATTAGGTGGATCAACTTCTTCACCATGGTCAGTCCTTGCTTCCCTTTTCATTCCTAGTTGCTCAGGTGGTCCTTGCTTCCCGATGGCCGGGCCGTTCCGAGCTGGCGCTGCTGCCGAGGCTCGGCTCTGCTCCCGAGCGGCTCACTGCCGAAGTGCCGAATGCCGGTTTTTTCCTTTACATTGTTTCCTCGGATGCTTAGCGTTTCTGGAATTGGGTACCAGCTTGTTTTGACGCAGCACATTTTGAGTAAATCGATGGAAGTGCTTTGGTTAATTGTAACTTTTCCGCATTGTGTTTGCGTCACATTTGCTCCCATTTGGTGTCTCTGTCCAGCAGTGTCCCACTGTTCAGTTGTTGCATCCTTAAACGGTTAAACCAGTTATCATACATTTATCGGTTCTTGGCCATTCTCAACATTTTTCTTTTCGAACCCTTAATCTCTAATTTAACGCGAAGACATGCAGATAGTGCTCCGCGCAGTTTAATGCAGAAAAATGGTGAATGCCTTTTTCCAGGTCGATGCACATTATGATGCTCTTCAACTGCTCTTTGTTGAACAGATGCTGGCAATACTGGTGGTGGGTTTTGGGTTTTGGATGAGCACCCACAATGACGAATGCAGACGGTCGCTGACCATCCCTGTCATGGCTCTTGGAGGAGTAATTTTTCTCATGTATGCGTTGTCTCCAACTGTATTCTAACCGCGTTAATACAGTGAATAATCATACTCCGCATTGATCTGGTTCACTGCTGATGCCGCAGGTCGCTTGCGGGATTCGTGGGTGCTTGGAAGAACATCTCTTGCTTGCTTTGGACAGTATCCTTTTTTTTTGCCGCATTTGATGCGTAAACCTGCAGCCACATCATCGCTACCGATGTTGGTTGTTGTCTTGGTACTTTTGTAGTTACTTGTTGCCTTGACATGTGGTATCTAGTATCTAATAATGCTGTTCATGGTCCTGGTGGCAATCATGGTGTTCACAGTGCTTGCGTAAGTTCCTCTGCTTCATTCACGATAAGACTAGCAGAAACTTTTGAGCTGTTGCCAATCATGGTGATTGGTGTACTTTTTTCTTGAAAATTAACTGGAATGTGCATTGAGTATTTGATTTTATTAATAAATCGCAGTACTGTTTAGAGGATAAATCATCAATGGACTTCATAGCTCACTTTAGTGGTTGCAAGTTCGGTTAACTTACCTTGCCATGTGCTGTTGCAGTTTTATTATTACAAATACTGGATCTGGTCATGCTGTTCCTGGGGCCAGGTATCTGCCCTATCTCAGTCTTCTGACTATATGTTAGTGTTCATAGAATGATTGAAATGCCGAACATGTTGAAGTAAAATAGCACTTACTGTATGAAAACTTGGACTATGTAGCCACAATGCAATTTTGTTCACTTACTGCCTGCTTGTCACTATATAAGAACCGTGAAGAAAATTGCTTTCTTCAACGGAACACATTGCATGCATACGGTTCTCAGTTGCCACATCTCATGTTCTATACAGATATAAAGAGTATCGTCTTCAGGACTATAGCTCTTGGTTCGTCAAACAGGTATGTCCTAACTCTTTATTTGGGAAGTTTCCTTTCATTTTCCCCAGTATGCAATTTATGCATACTCATCTATGCTGGCATAACTCAGATCATTTGTTTTTAAGCTCAACGACACTGAAAAATGGACCATCTGAGAAGTTGCCTTGTGAAATCGGATGATTGCAGTAGCCTGTCAAAAAGATACAAGGTCTCTACTTCTCTGGGCATCCTATTTTTCCTGATGTGATTTCTCAAAGTTTCGACCATTCCCGGTGATCTTAGTTATACCATTCGACTTAATGCAGTCTTTTTTTTAAACTTGATGCAGACTCTAAAACAATACATGACTGCTGATCTTACTCCGATTGAATCTGGCTGTTGCCGCCCACCGGCAGAGTATGCTCCTTGTACCATCCACAGTGTATTCTGAACCTTCAATTGCTTTGTAATCAGAGTGTGACATGGTTATGGTATTTCTCTGAACATTGTCAGATGTGGATATCCAGCGTTGAATGCTTCCAACTTTGATTTGAGCTTCCATCCGGTGAGCAAAAACGCCGACTGCAAACTGTACAAAAATGATAAGTCCCTCAGGTGCTATGACTGCAATTCTTGCAAGTAAGCTGTTCATCTCCTATTCCACCTCTGTAGTGTCAAACCTTATTACAATCTCAGTGCTTATGTGATTTTTTTTTTGCTTCTAGAGCTGGCGTTGCACAATACATGAAGACAGAGTGGCGAGTGGTTGCCATCTTCAATGTGATATTGTTTGTTTTTTGGTAAGCCCAGTTTCCCCGGAAAAGTGATACAGAGTGTCTTCTCTTTCTTGACAAAATCAAATTCCCCATCTTTATCTGCTATATCATGGCTTTCTTATATTTGTATGGGCTTTGTTTTTTGCTAGTCATTCGTGTACTTCGTTGGGTGCTGCGCACGTCGACATGCTGGAGGCAGCGATTCTAAAGTTCCTAGAAGATGACAGCTGTCCTTTGAAGTGAATCCTCTCTATGTCCATTTGTCTCAGCAAGAACTGGATTTGCCATATCTTGCGATAACACTGTTCAGTCAAGTTTAGTTAATGAAAATGCAATGCTAGTGCCTAGTCTTTTACTCTGTGGCCGTTGTGCTGACACAAATGAAAAGAATGGCAAATCCTTTCTGAAATACTACAACCTTAGCAGTGTCACAACAATTCTGGCTCTATTTTAGGCAAGCTGCAGAACTTGTTTTGCCTGTGGCTGCACATTCCCTCACTGAATGCACCACTATCGGTAGTCTAACACCACGTTACAGCATATGAGAAATCATAACTTATCAATGATGATGAATATTAGGTTGATTTGGTTGGGGTGCGCCAGGCCCAGGCAGTAGTGCAACGCCTGGGCGACACCTGAGGGCCCCAGCAGCAAGCTACTGTGGTGGGTCCTCCCCACAAAAAATAAATTTAATATCGTTGTGGACATTTAGCCCACATATCAGATATTAAACTGATAAGAACAGATACTACACTTGATCTTAGCCAAAAGGCCGAGAAAGGTCTGATTTGAACAGCCGCCGCGGGTCTGATTATATAGTGGTTCCTCGCCTGCTGTTCGCTCCCGCTCGGCCGTGTGGGACTAAACGCGAGAGCACAGCACGGCGCGTTCTGCTCGGTAGAAATTCTTCATAGGAAGGAAGCTTAACGTGCATGGGCCAAGTCCCTGGCCTGGCTCGGCCCAGAGCTGAGCAGAAAGCCCATGGATAATGCAGCCCAGAGAAACGATAGTACAGTACGTAAGAGCCCGCGTCCGGTCCTTTTCCCCCTTGTTCTAATTTTGCCCAAGACATACAGCACGAGGCCTGAACTCTTTTTTTGAGGGAACACGAGGCCTGAACTCAGATTGCTCAGTGTCGATGTAAATAAACGGCGCAGCAGCCTGTGCACCAGCTCAAAATAAAATAAAATCAGATCCAAGAAGGCTTACTACGAACCGAATCAAAAGGGGATGCCTTCAGCGATTTCATTAAGGATTCCTGGAACTTGGTTCTTTCTGAAGAAAAAGTACACTTGGTTCTGAAATCCACAAGGACTGCACACCACACTCTTCAGTATAGAAGACCAAGAGTCCAGTAACTTCAGTTGCCAATTTTGAGCGCAGTGAGGAGAAATCACAAATTCAATTATGATCCTCCTACAAACTTTCTGGCCCCATGTGTTCTTTTTAGGGAACTTTTTTTTAGGGAAAAGGCTTGAAAGCCCAGCTTTGATCGAAAGCCAAATGCTGGTTTTGCCAGCATGCACATTCTGAATTTTAGGGACCTTTAGACATGTGATTTCATGGTGTATAAAACTTTTATAAATGGTTTTCTTATGAGGAAGATAACAAGCAGAAGCCGAGTACAACCAAGCTTATGAATACATCAACCATAAAAAAAAGTACTTACTCAAATACAAATTATTATAATATCACACCCTCTGCTCTTGTTTCAGTCAAAGAATGGTGGGTGCAGACCTTGGGTAACATGAACAAAAAGCAGAGAAGAGACTCGGCCACACTAATCATTGCAGGCATGAGCATCCTCTGGCTGGAAAGGAATGAAGGGTGTTTGAAGGAGTAGAAACAAACATGAATGCTTTAGTTACTAAAACTTGTAATGAGCTAGCTCAATGGGTGCTAGGTAGTAAGAGAGTGGGCTTTGGCGAGGAGTAGTCTAGTGGAGTTCTGGGCGGACGGCATGGCCGTGTGTAATCAGTTTGTAAAAGTCTCTCCCGTTCTTAATGCGATGACGGCAACCTTGGTTGCTCGTCCTTTAAAAAAATATATAAATAGATACATCTCAAACGAAATAATCTCTCAGCAACATTAGGATGTATTTTTCCTCTTGGTGTCTTAGCAACAGGAAATACGCCGCTTAGGTCTACAACTTGGGAAGATATGATCAATTGATCCTGAATATATGTTATATGTACATTCAGTCCAAGAAAGTGCAAGGTTATGCCATATTTTCAGACCGAAACGCCCTCCTCACATCTTCTTCAGTTATGTCGTGTGGAGGGTCTTTGTCGAGGCCCAGTTCGGCCACAATACGTTCTTCAACATCATAGTCCTAAAGAAAATACACAAGAAAAGATTAATCAATCAAGCAACCAACATCATGCAGCAACAAATGGTAATAAACCAAAAATAACATATGGCATTACGCGTACATATGTCTTATCCTAGCCTCCTCAGCCTCCTCATCCAATTCCTGTGAAAAGAGGGGGGAAATACTTGTAATACAATGAAGCAACAAAATATTAAATGTTCACCAGGAGATAGACCATCATACGTTATCGGAGTCACTCCTATCATATCCATATGAAGAATATGTGTTCAAGTGACCGCCAGTGTATGCATCAGCCTTGTTGGGGTGCTTCATATGAACACTTCCACTATTTATACAACCGTAGCAGTGGCCTATTTTCAACCAAAAAAAACAGCGGGAATTAGTCATTTAACTGTCAACTGAACCAGCAAGGCACAAAAAAGACCTGTGTACATATAACCATTACACATGACGGCATGATACCGTTTTGAGATACGTATTACTTATCTCATGTCAAAAAGGAAAATAGGCACACATGCAAAAAAACAGGCCAACGTAGAAAATATCATAACTAGGACAAGAATTGATATCTAGCTGTGCACCCACAAATTGTAGCTGAAAACTACTTAATTATAGATAAGAGTATAAATTACCATTATCATTAGGTTCAACCATGCAGAAACAGCTAACCACCAATTCTAATTTTTGTCCTTTCATAAACGTGACCTCAACAAAGAACAGACTGTCGGTGCGGTCAATATTCGCAGCTCCATTCGTATTTGCAGTGAAATTCAGATGGTGGTAGCCAGCGATCCTAGAATCAGTCCCACGACCCTCAAAAATGTACTGGCAGTGAAGAAAATCTTTGAGTTCATATGCAAGATCCTGAAAACAAGGAACATCAATCGTATTAGCAAGTTTTACATGGATAAGACAATAGGACATAGTCCAATACTGGAAGTGGCATAGGGAGTAAGGGCAGGAGGAAGATAGAGAGAGCAAACCCCCAGAAGGTTGTGATTCTCGTTATATTGGTCTACTAAAGCTTGAACCAGTGAGCACCTCTCAGCACGAGTTTTCTCAATTGCTTGTGATTTTGAACATTTCTTCTTTGTTCCGTCAGGCCAGTAAAGGCATTGTCGTATAGCCATCTCCACTTGAGAAACGCCAGCTTGCTCCTTGCACCTAATTTAGAAAGAGCATTCTGTGAGATTAGTACATTGTACTTCCTAGGGATTACGTGAAACTCTACTAATGTTACCAGCCCGACGAAGGGTGATTAGTTGTATGGAAGGATGTTGAGTAGGGCTCGTGATCAGTGTGCTCTTACCACGCTGTTTTGGACAGTTAATAGAACTTATTCCTCTGGTTGTCACCATTGTTTAGTATGAGAAAAGATAGTTCCATATGTGTGCATGGTCAAAACTTAAAAGCTAACCAATTGTAAAAATTACAGTTCACATAACTAGGCTAGATACAAATTCATGCACTTTATTAAGGCAACTATGCTGATGATGTAAGTTACAAAATAATGCATCCTTACTTTATGAACTGAAATCTTTAAAATTAACTTAGGAATGTATTTTGCTTAATGAACTTGTCAACTTTCCTAGTCTTAGTTAGGGGCACCTATTATTTTCCATAGTTTTGCTTAAAAACTGTGCTTATGTTTTGTGGCTTACTACATCATAGAAGCATGTGGACGTGTCCCCTGTTTGAATATGATCAGTTGCAACTTTGCAAGAGTGCACGGAAAGGGGAGAGATGAACCGATGAAAACTCAAATTAGTTGAGAAACTTTACATTTTTGGATCCCGACGGGCATGGAGAAAGCGATCAATTGCACTGTCAGCTTCCTGTAAGCTCTGAAACGGTCCGCCCACATGAGGATATGTGTGGAAAGATCCACTATGATCAGCCCTGATGTAAAACGTCGAATTCCAACCAGGAGGTGACCGGACCAAAAGAGATGACCGGAGACAAGGAAATACAGCTTCGTCGTGCCGGCGAGAACACACCGGTGGTGTGATCAGCAGCTGTCTGGCGGGGACATGGAGTCGAGGTGATGGTCGAATCCGTGGTTGCTGTTGAGTCGAGGAACTTCTTCCAGGATGATTCATCTGGTACTTCCAGTGTAGGGGACATTCTCCTCCTCCTCCTTGTACCTGAAGCGGAATATATAAGCGATCGATAGATTAGCAGAACAACAAGCTATCTTGGAAACGAATAATCCATCATGAAAAGTGTATAGAGGCTAGGAAATCCACCGGCAGCTTGCAGTTTGATCGGACAAGAGTCCGACTAGCGTACGTGCCTATCTTCGTACCCAAACCCTATCGTTCCCAAGGATTCCCCATCGGTAACCAATTCGATCCACACCCCTTCGACGAAAAGATAGGAAACAGGAAACGAATCGGGACATACCACCACCAGCGCGGACCGGGATTCGGCAGGCGCGTCGAAGAAGGTGCTGCAGTGGCGGTTTGCAGCCTGTTTTGGTGATATGCAGTGCAGGTGACGAACAACGGCACTAAGGATGCGAAACTGGGACCCCAGTAAGTATGTACAAAATGTTGGATAAGTGGGATAAATAGGTCTTATTTTCGCATCCCTAAACGGCACCGCTTTCGATAGGAAAAGGTTTATCAGTTCCGCTTAGATACTGTTAGGAATAATTTAGTGTCATATTTAGGCTAAGTGAGCAGTTAGGATTGTGTTAGTAATAACTTTTATTCCAGCGTTGTCCAAACGCAAACCCCGAACGGGTGCCACGCCCCTTCGGAAGGGACACATCTGTAAACCGACATTGTAAGACGGTTGTTCGGACACTATATAAGGCCTGCCTGAACAATACATCAATAGAATCATTCCATTCGCTTCACTCTCTCGTTTCTTCACACGTTATCATGCACGCGCCTCTGCCAAAGCTATAGGCTACAGTAGAAGAGACAGAGAAAGGTGAGTAAAAGATGGCTTTTCTGCCTGAACTCGCTTTTTTGCTTCGCTCGGTTTGTGGCCAGGGAACACCGTCGCTCCGGCTATCCTTGCCGGACTTCGCTCTCGCTACCGCTCGCCGCTGGAACTCTGGACGTCTCGCTGCCGCTCGCCGCTGGAACTTCGGCCGTCGCCATCAGCGTCGCCCGGACTGGAACGGTGGCCTCCGCCGCCGCCACCACGGCAACCGCTGGGCACCTCGTCGCCGCTACGCTCTTGGCGGCGGCTTCGCGGCAACCGCTGGGCGCCCCAGCAGCACAACCGTCATGGCAACCGCTGGCTGCAGCGCCACCGCTCCCCTGGAGCACCGGGGCCAAGCACCACGGCTGCTGTGCGCCGGGAACAAACCCCGGTGGACGCTGAAGAACCAGCCATTGTCACCGCGCCGGAGGTCGCCGCGCCGGAGATCGTCGCGGAAGAAGTGGTCGACGCAGTGTACGAAGACGAGGCCTCAGCCTCAAATGTCAGTGCGGACGCCGATGAACTGATGCCGGCCGTCGGAGTTCGTCGTCCCCCCACGGAGTGGCTGCTGGGCGGACCAAGCGCCGGTTGGCTCGTCGACGACCCTGAACGCGACTTCAGTGACGACGACCTCGCGGCACCACCGCCGCCGCCACCGATGTACTACTACCAGCGCCACGGTTTCGGACCGTGCCTCCCGTCTCCGACGCCATCCGACGAGGACACGCAACACTTCGCTCCGTGACCCCGTGCCGGAGTTCTCCGCTCCACCAGACGTGGTCCAGCCGGAGGCAGTGATGGAGAAGGTCGAGGCCGCGACTCCCGCGCCGGCCGCCCCGGCGCTCCCTGACCTCAATCTTCCAGCGCCGGAGAAAGAGGAAGACGAGCCGATGCTCGCCCTCCCCACGCCCTCGCCGGAAGCGCGTGTCCTCCGCCAATTCGCCGCAGCAATGGCGGCCCGCCCCGCCGGCATCCGCGCAGGGACATGGTCGCCCGTGGCGCTCGGCCTCACGACCCAGGTCGGAGAACTTCGCCTCAACGAGGCCGCCACCAGCAGCCCCTCTTCTTCCATGGAGGGGACCAGCCGCCGCTGATGGAACTACCCGTGGGCACCGCATGGAGCAGGACAGCGGTGGTAGGAGGAGACGCTCGAACTGGTCGTCATCCACTCCTCCCGATCCCCTTTGACCTGCTGGTCCAAGCGGTGCTGACACAGGCTTTGGGCCAAAAGGCCTTACGTGCCATGCTAGTGTTAATAAATAACATGTTGATGACGAAATAGGCCGTAGCCCCGCTATATTAATATTGCAACCACCTGATACAACCAACGAGAGACACGGCTGGGGCGAGAGCCAACAAACACCCAAAGAAAAAAAAAGAAGAAAGAAAAGACGACATAGGCGGATTGATTAAGCGACGAGGACCCCGCAACCGTTGCGCCACTCCGATGATGTACCACCACACTCCTAGCACCGAATCGATGAATACCAAGCAGCACCTTCAAGAAGGAAAGCCACGCTGCTGCCGACCAGCACACTGGTCCTAGGGTTTCCCCCGGTACATAGGGAAGCGCTGAAGGGTCGCCACGACGCCCTTCAGGAAGGAAAGATGCCACCCGAAGGCGGCACCGCGTCGGTGTTGGACGAACCAACAAGGATTTCTCCCAAAAAAACCCTGGCCGCAATCCCAGACGAATCGTAGCACAGGAGCCCGCGAGGACGAACCTCGTCACCACCAACTCACCACCCGCCAGTAAGCACCACCACGGATGCGAAGCCACCATCGTCTCACCGAAGCCACCGTCACGAGGTCAGCAAGACAGAGGCGAAGAGTAAGTTGTACCAGGGACAGCAGTACCACGACCGCGCGGGAGGGAACTACCTCCACCGCCAAAGGCGGTAGTCGACTGGACGCGGCCGCAGAGCACACCAGTCCCTGGTTGGTCCGGCCAGGCTGTCGGGCCTGTAAAGCCCCCTCGGGGCACTCCAGTCCTACCAGGGTCTGGTCGGGCCTAGGTCAGGCCCGTGAAGCCCGCCGCCACGCTGCAACCGGTCGTTGTAGTCGCTGCTCCTGCACCCCCTACCTCGCATCCTACCGCCGAACACGCTACAGATCGAGCCGGCCCGTTCCGACCCAGATAGGGCCCGTAGGGCCCGATCTGGGCCACCGAAGCCCTGGCCGAGCTGCCTCGCGCGCGCCACTCGCCTATCTGCGCCGCCCCGCAGGTCTGCAAGCACTGCCGTCGCCACGCCGCCTCCTGGCCGGAGCCGTTCCGCCGCCGCCCCAAGCCACACCGCCGTCATGCCGAAGAAGCCCCGCCTCCTCCAACCAAGGCGCGGGGAAGGACAAGCCGCCACCGCCGGCGCCACCCGGGCCGCGCCCGCGGCCACTGCCGACGGAGGCGACGAGGAGAGGGGGAGGAGAGGACGGGGAGGGAGGCGCGGGGTCGCGCGCCGCCGCCACGGGGGGCGGAGGACGCGCGTGAGAGGAAAGGGTTCGCGTGAGAGGAGAAGAACAATAACATGTTATTTTAATTAGGCGTTTAGCAGTAGTCCGTGTATTTCTAGGAAGCTGCAGATCTGCCACTGTATATGTATTCGTGTGCAGTACTTAGGAACCTCAGTTCGTCCTTTGTTTAGTTTGACAATGTATTGCACTGTAAATTTATATTCTAGACCTTATGTCTACTCGAATATGAAATATGACATGTTATTTATATATTTGCATGTAGCATATTCTAACATGTCTATTCGGTACAACAATTTCATTTTATTTTTTGCATTTGAAATATAATTTTGTGCAAAGTTCTCATTACTAAAATATGAGATAAAAGTATGTGACTATCTCGAATCATATTTGCGAATCACAAGGTGATGGCATCTACTGTACAAATACAGATTATCCATTACTGTGAGTATATTCATTTGTCATTACGTTGAATGATTATCTCCAAAGTGCTCTTCCAAATATATTGATGTCAAAGTATAAGACAAGGTACTAGATAGGCGTCTACTATGCTTCCTAGTGCTGACAGATGTACTCCATAAAATGGAGATTATCTACAATGTGTTAACTTGAAATTCGAAGATCTACACAATTTGGTTTTAAAGCACCAGCTTAAAATTGTTCCTCTAGAACAAAATTGTTGTTTATCAAAATAATTTTACTATCAAGTAAAATTAATAAATGCATGATCATACATGCAGAAAAAATGGCTGGCATCAATAAGAACGAATTCAAAGAACTACAAGTTGATGGAAGTAACTATCTATCATGGGCCATGGATATGAAAATATACTTGACTGGACGTAACCTTGGCCCTTGCATTGTCACACCCCCTCCAAATGCCTCAGAAATACCACAAGTGGTAAAGTATGCGGCATCACATTTCATAAGGCACCACCTCCATCCTTATTTAAAAACTGAATATTTAATGGAGGAGGATCCACTAGTCATATGGAACTCCCTCAAGGAGAGATATGATTAACAAAGAGCAGTAATATTGCCGGAAGCCCAAAGAGAATGGTCTTGATACGTCTCAACGTATCTATAATTTCTGATGTTCCATGTTGATATTATACCAATTGTTATATGTTTTATATACACTTCATAGCATTTTTATGTATTTCTGAGACTAACCTATTAACAAGATGCCACAGTGTCAGTTCCTATTTTCTGCTGTTTTTGTATTCCAGAAAAGCTAGTCTGGAAATATTCTCGGAATTGGACGAAAGTTGGACAGAACCTCCTATTTTTCCAACACGAAGACGGAGTACAGAGGAGACACGGAGGGGAGCCACGTGGCGCCCACACCATGGGGCCGCGCGGCCCACCCCCTGCCGCGCCGTGGGGTGGTGTGGGCCCTCGTGGCTCCGCAGCCGCCGCCCTTTCGCCTATTTATTCCTCTCGACGCGAAAACACTAGATACCCGAGCCATTATGTTGAAATAAATTGATTGGTGTTTGGTTGGAACAGAAAATGTTGCATGTGGTAGATGGTATAATGGAAAAAGCTTACATATTCTTGTAGATCGCTGTATTGGATAATTTGATACTTGTCAATTGTTTTGAGTTATTAAGTAGTTCATGATTAAGCTTTTGTATCATGTAGTTAAAACCTATTAATGAAGAACTACCGTAAAGCTCGTTGAAATTTGGTTTGCATGTTTGGTATCTCTAAGGTCTAGATATTTTCTAGTAAAAGGGTTTGGTTAACAAGGAAGACAGTGTAGAGTCTTATAATGCTTGCAATATGTTTTCATATAAGCCTTGCTGTGTCGGTTGATATCCTGTGTTTGCTTCAAATAACCTTGCTAGCCTAAACTCTGTACTGAGAGGGAATGCTTCTCGTGCATCCAAAACCTTGAGCCAAATCCATGCCATCTGTGTCCACCATAACTACCTATATGTGGTATTTTCTTGCCATTCCAAGTAAATTTTTCATGTGCTACCTTTAAATTATTCAAAATTGTTATTATTCCTTTTTGTGTCAATGTTTACTAGCTCATGAGGAAGTAGTGGGTTATTCTTTATTCGACTTGTCAAACAGACTTTACACCTGGACTAGTGGCATATACATCCGCTTATCCAATAATTTTGCAAAAAGAGCTGGCAACGGGGTGCCCAGTCCCAATTAATTACAACTTTAACCGCTTAATTCTCTTCACATTTTTGCCCTGATTTATCAGTAAGCAATGACAAACAGTGAAATACCTGCATGTGTAAACAAAAGAGAAGAGGGATGATCTGCCTTGCTGGTAGAAATAACGTCCTTCATGGGAGCCGCTCTTAAAAGTCTGTTTGATAGGGAGAATACTGTTTTCATCCGCTACCATTCGTTGACAATTAACAAACACCTCTCAAAACTAGACACTCCTCCATGGTATGTGATTGATGGTAGGCACCCGAGGATTCGGTTAGCCATGGCTTGTGTTAGCAAAGGTTGGGAGGAGTGTCAAATATTTTATGCAATCTCTATATGTTTTCAAAACTTAAAAAGCTCTAGCACATGATTTAATCCCTGCTTCCCTCTGCGAAGGGCCTTTCTTTTACTTTTATGTTGAGTCAGTTTACCTACTTCTTTCTATCTTAGAAGCAAACACTAGTGTCAACTTTGGTGCAACAATTTTTATATGCTCATATATTGCACTTATTATATGCTTTGTGTTGACAAATATCCATGAGATATATATGTTGAAAGTTGAAAGCAATTGCTGAAACTTAAATCTTCCTTTGTGTTGGTTAAACACCTTTTGCTTAGAATCTATTGCTTTATGAGTTAACTCTTATGCAAAACTCCTTGATGCTTGTCTCGAAAGTACTATTCATGAAAAGTTTTTGCTTATATGATTCAGTTGTTTGCTCATTATCTACTTGCTAGCAAACTATAGACCATTGACCTGGATCACTTCATTCATAACATGTGCTTTACAGTATTATTTGATCAAGATTATGATTGTAGCATGTCACCTCAGAAATTATTTTGTTTTTATCGTTTTACCTACTCGAGGACGAGTAGAACTAAGCTTGGGGATGCTTGATACGTCTCAAACGTATCTATAATTTCTGATGTTCCATGTTGATATTATACCAATTGTTACATGTTTTATATACACTTCATAGCATTTTTATGCATTTTCTGGGACTAACCTATTAACAAGATGCCACAGTGCCAGTTCCTGTTTTCTGCTGTTTTTGTATTCCAGAAAAGCTAGTCTGGAAATATTCTCGGAATTGGACGAAACTTGGACAGAACCTCCTATTTTTCCAACACGAAGACGGAGTCCAGAGGAGACACGGAGGGGAGCCACGTGGCGCCCACACCATGGGGCCGCGCGGGCCCACCCCCTGCCGCGCCGTGGGGTGGTGTGGGGCCCTCGTGGCTCCGCAGCCGCCGCCCTTTCGCCTATTTATTCCTCCCGACGCGAAAACCCTAGATACCCGAGCCATTATCCACGAAAAGTTCCAGAGACGCCGCCGCCGTCAACCCTAGCTCGGGAGGGTTCAGAAGCTCTTCCCGGCACCCTGCCGGAGAGGGGAATCATCACCGGAGGGCTCTACATCACCATGCCTGCCTCCGGAGTGATGCGTGAGTAGTTCATCCTTGGACTACGGGTCCATGGCAGTAGCTAGATGGTTGTCTCTCCACTTTATGCTATCATGTTTAGATCTTGTGAGCTGCCTATCATGATCAAGATCATCTTATTGTAATGCTACATGTTGTGTTTGCTGGGATCCGATGAATATTGAATACTATGTCAAGTTGATTATCAATCTATCTTATATGTTATTTATGATCTTGCATGCTTTCCGTTACTAGTAGATGCTTTGGCCAAGTAGATGCTTGTAACTCCAAGAGTGAGTATTTATGCTAGATAGTGGGTTCATGCCTCCGGTAATCTGGGAGAGTGACAATAACTTCTAAGATTGTGGATGTGCTGTTGCCACTAGGGATAAAATAACCGATGCTTAGCTTAAGGGTACGCCGTTAGGTCTAATGCATTTGTTTACTTTACGCACATTACTTAATGCAATTATCCGTTGCTTGCAACTTAATACCAACGGGGAACTCGGTATGACAACCTGGCGGTGGATTATTAGTCATAGACTTTGTTGGATAACGGTCTATGTATTTTGTCGTAATGCCCACATGAATATCATAGTAATCATCATGTCATATATATGCATTGTTATGCGCTCAATATTTTGTCAATTGCCCAGCTGTAATTTGTTCACCCAGCATGTTAGTTATCTGTTATGGAGAGACACCACTAGTGAACTGTGGACCCCGGTCCATTCTTTTACACTGATAATACAACCAACTGCAAACACTGTTCCTTTTCATTCTCTGCAATTTACTACTGTTTTCCACACCATACGTTTAATCCTTTGTTTTCAGCAAGCCGGTGAGATTGACAACCTCACTGTTTCGTTGGGGCAAAGTAGTTTGATTGTGTTGTGTGCAGATTCCACGTTGGCGCCGGATTCCCTGGTATTGCGCCGTGCCATATTCCGCCACCAACAACCTTCAGAAGTGATTTCTTGCTCCTACTGTTCGATTAAACCTTGGTTTCATACTGAGGGAAACTGCTGCTACACTGCTTCATACCTTCCTCTTGGGGTCTCCCAGCGAACGTGTGATCCACGCAATCAGGTCTCTCATAAGGTTCCAGGACTTTAAGTCTGTGGCGGCATATAATTCTGCCGTGCATAAGATTAACTCAAAACTGAGATTTTGCAATCAGAAGGTTTCAGATGCGGACATAATAGATAAAACCTTATGCACTTTCCACCCCTCAATGAGGATATTGCAACAGCAGTATCGTCAACAGAAATACACAAAGTATTTTGAGCTTATATACACATTACTTCAGGCTGAGAAGCATGATGAACTTCTCATGGCAAATCACAATGCTCGCCCAACGGGCGCCATGCCAATCCCTGAAGCACATGCTAATGCTCATTTTACTAGTAAATTTGGAAACCGTAAACGGAACTTCCGAAAATTCAAGGGAAAGTGGAAACCGAACAATGGTCAAAAGACCAACGGTCCATCTAAGGGGAATGGTCATTTCAATAAAAATAACCAAAATGACAACTCTCAAACTTGTCAAAGGTGTGGATGTACGAATCATCGTACTAAAATGCAGTATGCCCAACCACCTCGTGGAACTATACATGAAGTATGGCAAAGAAGTCAAACAAGTTCATGGAAACAAAGCTTAAGCTCACTTCAACGTCATACAAGACAACTCTCAAGTTGGTCCATCTCAAAGTTCTATTGAAGAATTCAAGCCAAAGGACGATATCATCCTCGATGAAGACATGCTTGTGGACTACACCCAAAATGTTTTTGGAGACCTCAATTAAACTCCGTAAACACTTGATGTCATTTAGCCATTAAAATACTACAAAATGTTATATTGTATAACAATAAGTAGAATAAAGTCTATCAGACTATGTAGAATAAAAGTCCATCAGACTACATTGTATTATGTGAATCAGATATAATATTGTAATAAATTTATATTTGATATTTGTAACATAAATATTATGTCGATGAATATATGAGTAAAAATATATTCTATACATTCTATTTATATTTCCAGGAAATAGTCCAATGAAAAACATATTATTATTGTAGTTCAGAATGCACTCTTGTGTCCTGATTATACCTTCATTCGGATTATGTTATACATACATAAAACTCGTACCTTATGTTACAAGATCAGTCTCAAAACCTTGATAATTCAAGACTTGGCAAGATTGCCTTCATCATCCTGGAACAGGTATGATAAGAAAAAAAATATTATTAATTCTGTTGGTCACAACTTAAAAGTTGCAAATCTCAAGTCATCCGACTTTATGTGAACCACATGTGCCATGAGAAAAACAATTTTAAGGCTCTCTCACCTTAAAATTGCAAATTAACCACTCAAAATTCTTGTTTGTATTCAAAATAGACATCTGGACCATTCAAACATTATCTGGGTCATATAGTACTTCATGGTATTCATAACAGATGGTTAACTGCTAAGATTATCAAATTAAGAGCAAATTATTCTATCCTACGGATTAAACCCATTTGAATCTCGCTTTCGAGAGCATTTACGATTTTACTAAATACCTTATGCATACCCAGAATGGTGTAGCTAACATCTTTATCAAAAGAATCAAACTAACCAAATGGCCACTTATACATAATTTTAATATACCAACATCTTGTCGGAGACTTGCGGTCTTACACGCGCATATCTATTCTAGATCATTCCAACTGCATTCATACTGCTTCCCCTTGCAGTAAGTACGTGGAAATGAAACAAGTATTTCCTATCTGCGATATTTTGGTTATTACCAATATCACCACTCCAGCGTATAGGATCTATGTGAGATATTACTATTTATTTATTTATCCGTCAATCATGAATATCTCAAGCTCCTATCAGGAGAATAGCTTATAACCCGTACGCTGATTACACTTAATATAAGGACATTTTTGGCATTAGGGGGCGATTCGTACCACAAAGAATGCCGATAAATTAGAAATGCCATAAGACATTCAGTCCTCATATTCACGTACTTAAAAAATGAACATAAAGTTCAATATATTTGCAACACATTGCAAATCTGCCACATACATTTACCTATGACAAAGACGTCATGAAATTACATTATGCATGCATGCAATGTGCCATAAAAAGTGGAAGTATCTCGTACCACCACTATTCTCCCCAAATGAGAGTATTAGGGGGAGAAACATGGTCACATGAGAAATGAGTTCTCATATGTATCCGCGGAAATAGAGGAAATTATATCCTCAACTAGTAAATGTAGTTCAACCTCAACTTGAATAAAACATAACGGATGCTCATCATCCAAACACAACATAAATGTGCACACTATTTGAAATGTTGGGAAATCGAAACACCTTGACTCCATTGTTATGGGAAATCACGAGGAGTTAAAAGATGTAAATATTATTTCCACAATTTTCCTTGATTCAACTGAATCATATAACATAAAGACTACATTTGTCGACAAATATTTATCCTGGATTGCTAAACCTATAGGGCCCTGAACCAAAATCCATGGTAGAGTGCCTCATCACTCATATATTGGTTCAACTAGAAGGAGCTAATTAGGAATAGCATTCGCTAAACAAAAGAGATGTATTTACCACAGTAATACATTCTTCTCATAAGCATCTTCCTTTTGGAAGACTTAATGAATTTTTGTTCATAATGAGGTGGTGAAAAAGCGATGCTTGTAGCACAAGAGTTCACGCAGAGACCCGACATCGATTATGATGTAACGCACCCTCTTGGTATAAGTGGAATTACATTTCGATATCAATATTATTGGCAGTTCAAATAAACTATCCATGCAGTTGATAGACGCGACGATTTCATACTCATATGGATCACTCATCTCGGATATCTATATGGATATCCAAGAACAAATCACAAAAATATTGTGTAAAACATCAAAAGTCACTCCATGACTTAATAAAATCGAAAATTGTGTGGTACAATCGACTATAAGAGTTCCTTATTCAAAAGGATTACTCGAATAAAGATTGCTTACATGTAGTCATTAATAAAATCCCTCCCTGGATTCTTCATGACCTATGTATATGCTGATGATTTTATCATCGAAGTCTATACAACACAGGAAAACTGTTCGCAATCATACCAAGACGGATATTATGTAGTTAAGATTCAACAGAATCATCTACCATTATCTATCAAGATAATTCCATTTGTATTGCTCAAATGCATATGATTTATATATTGAACAATATTGCAAAATGAATGCAAAGTTCAGGGGAGAAAATTCCTAGAACTGAACTTATTAATTATCACCTGATAAATAAAAAATATTGTACTCTCTTCCTTATGAGTTCTCCAACGGATTTCTCATATAGGTTTTAATGAGACAAGTACTATACCCACGTATATCAAAATTTCTATATTTTCCTCTTATATTTTTCCATAGGATTTAGAAGGATATAAGACTATACAAGATCAAAGATTCTCAAGATTTCAAGATCGAAGAACATCAAGATCGAACAAGGATATTCCATCTCTCAAGATTATAAAAGACAGCGTTTGTCCGAGGGGGAGTGTTAGGAATAATTTAGCGTCATATTTAGGCTAAGTGAGCAGTTAGGATTGTGTTAGTAATAACTGCCAGCAGTTGCTTTTTATTTCAGCGTTGTCCAACGCAAACCCCGAACGGGTGCTACGTCCCTTCAGAAGGGACACATCTTGTAAACCGACATTGTAAAGACGGATGTTCGGACACTATATAAGGCCTGAACAGTACATCAATAGAATCATCCCATGGTGACACGCCCTCAGGTGTGCTGTCCAGCACGAGCGGCAACATTCCACATCAGCGACGCCCTGACACTAATCCCAAAAGCATTTCTTTCCCATATCACCTTGTCGTTTTTAGATAAGATTTCGCTTCTTCAGTGAGGTCAGAGTCACTCGTGAGGAGTGATGACGATAGGGTGGACAACCTCAATGTGTGGGGTTTGCGTTTGCCAGCTAGGGTGGCCGTGTGCCCTTACGATGGTCGTGTTTGATGACACTAGGCGAGAGTGTTTGTACCAGTCTTCAATTTCTAGCTAATTAACTGGTCAACTCTTTTCTTCTTAATTAATGAAAATAACAAGTCTCTTGCCTCATTTAACACGACTTTACAATGAAGATGCAGAAACAAAACCAATATCTGATATTTATTCCATTACTAGAAGGTGGCATGAACTTATATCATTGAACGGGTCTCAAAATTGAGCAATGTTTAACGGCCCTGTCAATGTAAATAAATGGCGCAACAGCATTACCGTAGCCGTGGGCAGCAGTATTTGCTGAAATACTCTCAAGTAGAGCAGCTAAATCAAGATAGCAAAGTGGTAACTAGTCAGAACAAATATATGTGTCTGATACATCTCTTCAGGTTTGCCTTGCTGAACTCTATTTGTCATTCACAAGGGACTGTAAACAGGGTACCACATCTTCCGAGCCACGTAGTCCACTGTGTCCGACTGTCAGATAAAAGAAAATCAGGAACTGTTCTGGCAAGCAACTTTACGGACGTGAGATTTTGTATGCCTTACCTCTGACATGCTCCTAAGCTCCCTAGGATCCACGTCACCGCATCCCTCAGCCAGGTCTTCGTCAACAGCGGCACGGCGATTGCAGCGCCAACACGTGCGGTGATGTGCCTGATACTGCGATGTGTGGAGGGTGGTAGTTAGCAGCGGTAGAATGCATGGCATGTGTTTACAGAATGCAATGGCAATAGTTTGGGCAAGGAGCTAACCTTGAGATTGAAGGAAAGAGGATTCCTTTTCGAATCGCATCATCTGTGATGTATGAAGCAAGGCTGCACCAGCAATTCTCAGTTACATACTTAGCTCAATCTTATTCAGGAAAAGAGAGAGAAAAACAAGAGTCCTCCAAGATACATTAACTACAAAAAGTGTGCAATTTAAGTTGAAAAACCAATAGTCATGGCTCCATTTTGTGAAAAGTCTTATGGCTGAAGTTTGCAAGCCTAAAACGTTAAGCACTTTACGGCCGAATAACAACAGTAAAGTGTATTTTAACAGCTTACGACAATGGTATTTAAATGGGGTAACAAGCAAGGGGATGTCATCAGTTAGGCCAATGATATCATTCAATCAAACAAGACCTACCACTCAGCGGCCGCATGGAGCATGCCATCCGAAATATGCCGAGCACCTGAAAGAAGGGCTCCTAAACCGATCCTGTATTTCACACAAATTTACGTCAGGTGAAAACAAAAACCAAACACTGACATCGGAAAAAATGGAAGATTGTCATACCCAGGAAACAAATACATGTTGTTTGCTTGATTAGCATACTTTTTCCTACCATTGCCTGGGACATTCAAATCGTAGCATCAGCAGTCAACAAGAAGAATTTAGACCAAGCAAACAACACAAAGGCGGTTAAACATGACTCACTGAAAGTAACATTGCTGAAAGGGCTTCCACTAGCAAATACTGCATTCTCTCCAACATGCTTGAATACATCTTCAGGCGTACATTCAGCTGTGACAATTAAAGGCCAATGTTAGTGTTTATTATAACAACAACAACAACAACAAAGCCTTTTTTTCCCAAACAAGTTGGGTAGGCTAGAGTTGAAACCCATAAGATCTCGAAACTAGGTCATGGTTCTGGCACATGGATAGCTAACTTCCACGCAGCCCTATCCATGGCTAGTTCTTTGGTGATATTCCAATCCTTCAGATCTCTCTTAACAGACTCCTCCCATGTCAAGTTTGGCCTACCACGACCCCTCTTAACATTCTCATCCCGCTTTATCCGTCCGGTATGCAATGGCGCTTCCGGAGGCCTACGTTCTATATGACCAAACCATCTTAGACGGTGTTGGACAACCTTCTCTTCAATTGGTGCTACCCCAACTCTCTCCCGTATATCATCATTCCTAACCCGGTCCTTTCTTGTGTGGCCACATATCCATCTCAACATGCGCATCTCCGCTTAGTGTTTATTATAAGTATTTAAAAAAAAAATATTAGGAGTATACCTTTAGTAGTTGGGTTGGACATTGCAAAAATTGCAGGGCAGGGGGAATCAGATTCTTTCATAGCCTTGAGAACCTGGAATTATACACAATTCTTATGCCAAAACTCAACCGCTGAGAGTGATAGAGTAGGACATGCAAATAACACAAGTACATGACTAGGAGAATAATTAAGGATTGTTAATATGATCTAGACAATTTATGCTATAAATTAAGAAAGGAGACAATTTTTCGAACTTAACAGGAGAAATACATATTTGAGGCTGTCGTTGTCCATATGAAAATTTTGAATCATGATGAAGCATGCTAAACAGCAGATAACCAAAGATATGATCCTTAAATGTTAACAACGGTGAAATAATTAATAAGATTAACTGGAACTTTTTGGCGCAAATGTTCTACCTCAAGGGGTTCATCACGCATAGCTGGAACAATCAATCTCTAGCGTGGTGAGAGTGCATTTAAATGTACTGTATTGAGGTTATCAGTACTATCGAGTATTTTTAGGTATGGGAACTGGGATATAGCAATCATAGTCCTTCATCAACTTAAAATGGACTACTTGCTGCTACAGAGAAGACCCTGGTTTGAGGGTTGATAGGAGCGGACTGGTAAAATAATGTAAACAAGTAGAGAAGAATAGGCATCAGCTTCCAGAGTCATGACTCATGCGATAAGAAGATTGTGCAAAAATGGATCTTACCTCCTCATTAAATATCCCACCAACTCCAGAAAGTCCTAAAAGCACATGAGGCTTCACTTTCTTGACCTGATGATGAGCTGAATTAGTGCAACTACAGAACTAGTGGGAAAGTCTTTTCTGCTAATAACATTGCTCTGAAGATTGAAGAAAGATATCAAAATTTTAATACCACTTCAACAAGACTAGCCCCCTCATGGAGATCTTGGATCTCTTCAGGACCATAACCTCTGGCAAAACGAGCAACTGCTGGATCCAGACCCTTTCTATCTTTGGTAATAAGGCCCTGCATGACATCATAATAATCACACGTAAGTAATTAACCTATTGGGCAATTATATATGATGTCTTAGAGCTGAAATGTGAACTGAACGCATATGACAGAAGATACATAGTGAAAAAGCATCAAAAGTGTATTTGCTTGCAAATGAAACTTACATCCTTGTCCAGAACCCAGAACTGATTGTGTCCTTCGCACAGTTCTCCACTTTTATGGGTCCCTGGCATCCTTAACATTGCATGCTTGGCCATATTAAGCACACCTATCCCAGCACTGGATTCTGAACAGTGTTAGAATGGACAAAAAATACTTTTGACAAGCAACATGTCATATGAAAATAGACGCAGGAAATTGTACAAGCATGCCAAACGTATCACATACCTTCCAGCTCCCACCACAACTATCTTCTGCTTAGTAAAGTCTGTGAGGGGTCGACCCTGTGCTCTAACAGCTCCAAGTAGACCAGCTAGAGCAACTCCTGCTGTCCCCTATCGAATAGGAAAAGCACAATAAATGATATATAGAATAGGAAGGAAAGAAACATTGCTAATAAATTACAGACAGCAAAGTTGGGGAATCAAAGTACCTGTACGTCATCATTGAACATGCAAAATCGATTCCGATACCTCTGAAGAGTTTTGAAAGCCCATTTCATTTGGAAGTCTTCAAACTGAGATTTTACCACTTTAGCAACGGAGCATGATTGGTTAGCAAGCAAAGTATGACCACAACACACATACCTGCACAACTGCTTTAGGCCACCGTGCATGAACAGCTTCCATGAATTCATCTACAACAGCTAAGTATTCCTCTCCTTCCAACCTAGGTTGCCTCAATCCTAAATCTAAGAAAATACTCACTTAATAAGCTACACTATGATGCAGGAATTTACTCCAAACAGAAAAACAGTTTCCACTCTCTTCCAAAGAAGTATGATTAGAATTTGAGTTAGTCTGAGAATGTCCAACTGTGCTTGCCACGAAAGTGGATAAAAAACAAAAAGTGCTTTGTGCTCCCGAGCTCACTGAGCCCTTTCAAAAAAATTGAAACCCATATTTTCAATTCTCAAAAAAATTCACACAAGTACATCTACATGTCTATGTAATGTACGACTCAAGTTTCGCCAAAATATATATTATCGATGATTCATTTGTCATTTTTGTGTAGCCCGCAATTCTCAATAGTTTTCCGTGAAACTTTGCAGATCTGTAGATCACAGAAATATGTCTCCACGTAGCCAAAACCATAATTTTTTACAACGCCTAAATACCATTTTTCTTTTTTTCCAAATACCAGGCTACACACGACGCGCTCATAAAAAACATCCTATGAACTGTAATGTATCTTACGCACATAGCTTGTCCTCAAGGAGCTTTTCATTATTTGTTCCCACATCAAGCATTATTGGGAGAACCTACAGAAGAGTGGGAAAATATAAAAAGAGGGAAATGCCATAACCCTGTAGTTGACTGAAGCATTTTTTTATGTTCCAAGCAGAAAGTGACACATTACATACCTTCTGTGGGTTGATACCAGCAGCTGCAACATAAACATCAAGTTTACCAATAGGTATACCAATGCCCTGAACACCAAGATCACCTAACCCTAGAATGCGACTCCCATCGGTCACAAACTATCATGTCAACCTGAAATGAGCAACAACCAGCCACATGAAGAAGCTTACAAGCAGAAAATGGGAGCAACTCTATTGTATCAACTATCAGGCGTGGAACATACATATGGAAACTGAATAGATTTAAACATAAATTGTTCCACAATCGTGTAACGCCCTGGGGTTTTTTCCCCAATTAGATTTGTTGTTTTCTTTTTTTTCGCATCGTCATGGCATCACGCATCATCAGCATTGCATTAATTTGACAATAAAATTATTTTGCTAAACTCTATTTTGTTGTCACGAAATATTCCCCTCCTTTTCTTCTGTTCGACGCCGTTCCAAAATTTTGTTTTGTCAAAAGAATTGAAAATTAAAAATGTTTTAGTGGGTGAGAGAGAGCCCCAAAGCCCACCTAAGCCAACCCTAGGGTTTCCCCTGGAAACTTACTCTTCCTCCCCCCTGCACTTTTGCAGCCACCCTCCTCTTCTTTTGCCTTTTCGCAGTCTGGTCCCCCCCCCCCCCCCCCCCCCAATCTTTTCCACCTTTTCCTTCTCTTTCCTTCCCTTTTCTTCCTCTCTCTTTCTAGCCACACACCACCACAGCCACACATTTTTTTGCTCTCCCTTTTCTTCTTTTTTTCCCCTCCTTTTCCCTTTTTCTCTTTTCTCCTCTTTTTCTTTTCTTTTCTTTTCTTTCTTCTTTCTCTCTCCGTATCCCTTCCTTCTTCCTCTCTCAGCCACACAGCACGCACCAACACCACACATGCACACACGCTGCACCCGCAGCCTCCCCTGCGACTCGCCGGCCGGCCGCGCCGCCGTCAGCGCTCCTGCTCCGGCTCGGCGCCGCGCCCCGGCTCCGTTCCCTCTGCCCCGCCGTTCCTCTCCTCCCCGTCGACCTGCCATGGCCGCGCCTCCCTCCGGTCTTGTTCCGGCCGTCCCAAGCTCCGCCTGGCCGCCGGCCGATGCCGTCGCCGCCACCTTCGGCCGCCTCGCCCCAGCCCGCCGCCGCTGGCCAGAGCTGCGCCGCCACGCCTCCTCCTCTCCCTCCTGCCGCGCCGCCCGACGGCTTCCACCCTCCTGCTCCGGCCACCGGCCCTGGCTCGTCGACGCCCTCGCCCCGAGCTTCCTCCTGCCTCGCCGGCTCTGCTGCTCTAGCGCGTCCTCGCCTCAGTCCTTTTCCGTCTCGCCGTGTTCGCCGTCCCGGCTGCGTTCCCGAGGTCGCCCGCAAGGTGTTTGTCGTTTTACCCGCAAGACGTTTGGCGCCGCTTTTGTCTGAGTTGTCCACCCGTCGAGGTGCTGCTCCGTGCGCTTGCGCGTGCTCCTTCCGGTGCCGCGTTGCCGTGCTCGCCCGTGTCCGTGTTGCGGTGCACGCCCGTGCGCGCCTCTTCCCGGTGTCCGTGTCCGTGTGCGCCGCGTTCCTTCCGGTGCCGTGTCCGTGTTGACGTCGACGTGTTGCCGTGCGCGTCCTCCTCCGTGTCCGTGACCGACGACAAGTTCCGCCGACAAGAACGACACCGTGTACCCCGACCGTTGACGTGTGTCGTGTTCCCGACGCTGTGAACCCCGACGGTTGACAAGTTCCGCCACAACGACGAACCGTGAACGACAACGACCGTGACAAGTTCTACGTGTCCGTGAACCCCGTCGCCGCCGAAGACCGAACCCGACAAGAACGCCACCGACACCGAAGCCGGTGCCCCGTACAACAACGACCCGAGTACAACTACTTCGACCACTTTCCACGACACCGACAAACGACGATGTCCCGGTTCGGCGACGACTACTTCCCCGGCTTCGACTAACTTCCTCTTCGACCCAAAGATTCCAGCTTTGACCCCGAAGTTCCACGACTCCTCTTTCCGACGTGCGGACCCCAAACTCGAGCCCTATACCTATATACCTAATTTATAAAATGTCACCTATCTTGTGCATCTCATATCTTTCATGCATGTCTTGCATATCTTCGGTTGTGATGGTTTAGCATTCACCTAATAAATAAATATGGAGTGTGCGGGAATATTCGATAAATGTCCTGACTTCATTTAATTTTGTGTAGATCACCCATGCCTTGTGTTGCTATGTTAATCAACATTTAATTTGGTGGTTAGATAAATAACTTGAACCTTATAATTAATTGTCGGAATCCCGGTTCCGCTTAATTTGTCTTAGGTGCATCTTGTCTTGCCTCTTGCCATGTCATGCATAGCATATCATCATGCTGGATCTTTTGCCGTAGTAGTAAGTGTTGCAGCCGATGTTCTTTCCAGTTTTGTTGTCTTCGCGAATAGGACGTTGAGATGATGTGAGCAACGACAAGATCTTCTTCCATGCAGGATTCCAGGCAAGCTTTGCTCACTTGCTACCATAACATTGTCTTCCATTCTTGCCGTTGATCTATGCTACCTTATGTTACAATGCTTGTGTCTCGATCCATTCATGTTTACCTTGCAGCCACATACAGCCTTATCCCCACATCCTATCACCTTGTTGTTTGTTTACTGTTAGCCTTGCGAGTCGTAGTTGCATGCTTAGGTTTGTTGTTGCGAGTCTGTCTATCTTTTGCTTCACATGCTTAGTATGATAGGTTGGCTCAATTCTACTTAATATGATGTTAATGTTGTGGGTTATAACTAAATGATAAGGCACCCGGTGGAAGGCCAATTCGTTGGTGTTTTGTTCTGCTAAGTGTCGCACTAGGAACTCAGTTCTTGTCCTCTTGTCCAAGTACGAGCGCACTACCCACTCGTGGGAGGTCCAATGGAACCCCCTGCGACTCTGACCGGAACTTAAGCTTGTCCAGGCGCCACAACTAGTTCGGGTTTTCCATTTGCTCATATGCATCTGCACGTGACTTGTTTATGAGAGGTTTGATGATATGGGGGAGCATATAGGTGCGGTACGACGCGAAGTGGACTTTCCTACTGTGGTCTGTTCCGCCTAGTGCGTAGTCGCAAACGATTGAGTCCGCTATGGAGGTATCGGCCGGACTCTGGACGCGGGTAACAACTCAGATGGGTGGCACCCTGGACTTGCTGTGAAGGAACAGAGTTGTGTTGAGGATCCCTACCTTTTATCTGGGTTGCTCAAACGTGTATGGGTTAACCATGGTGCATCCCTGCAGGGTTAAATCTTTTCGAGAAGCCAAGTCCGCGGTTATGGACAACTTGGATCGGATGCTGGCTAACAAGATCATAGACAACTTACATCTAAAGATTCTAATTAACTTGACTAGTAAATTAGACCTATTTACACAATAATATGAAACTAAAACTTGTAAACTGTGTGAGTATCCCTCGATTGCTTCCTCATACTTGGTTGAGGGGGTGAATCTGGGAAGTGTTATGTTTGGTGTTAGAAGCTAGTTGGTTCCGACGCGCTGTCTTATCCCTCTCCAGTAGACGGAAGTTGTAGAGTGTCTCTATAGGATGTTTAGTGCTGTTGCTGCCGCCTCAGTCCACCTTTCCCTTCATTTGGTAGTCTTTGTGTTGGTATCTTGTGAGCATTGCTTGCCAGGCGGTTGTGCCTGACCCATCTTTGGGCTGTACTTTTATGTGCAGTCAACAGGTTTGAAGTCTGACGACGTTAGCTTCGGTATCCCTCCGGATCGGCCTGGGCAGGGATATGGACGCCATGGTTATCTTCAGGACTCTTAGTCCAATTTGTATCTTGTCCGTAGTCGGATACTATTTCGCTTTCGCTGTGCTTCGGATCTTTGTAATGTATCAGTTGTTTCCTGACTCGTTTGAGTTGTTCTTGTATATATATATATATATATATATCTCCTTCTGCTGTTGTTGTGGATTCTTTCGTGAACTGCTGTAATGTTATCACAATTCCACCCACATAACGTGCATGTTTCGGCGTGCACGTTATGTCTGGTGGCGACCTAAGATCGTTATTATGCGGGTTTTGGCGGGATCGGTTAAATCTGCATATTACCGATTTTGGGGCGTCACAAATCGCATGTTGGCATTGGATGAAAATGACATGAAAACATTCATAGCTCTGGAAAACCACTGGTGTTGTTGTGGAGTAATTCACTAGTTCACAAGTACAGAACTGGCTTTTTTAGGAAGATTGAATGTTGCATTGATTTGATATCATATCATCTCATGCATCAAATTTCACTAGAATAATCTCAACCTTCCCGGCCCAGCTACATTGGTGGCCAAACGGTATATCATTTTGTTCAAATAGTATAAATGAAACTGATAATAGATGTAAACGTAAATTACTCTGCAGTCGTTGTTGGCATTGGCTGAAAATGGCATGAAAACATTCATATGTGGAGTAATTCGCATATTTATAGCTAAAGAATTAGATTTTCAGGAAGATAACCGACGTTGCATTGATTTGATATCATATCTCATTCAACATATTGCTACTGAAATAGTCACAACCTTTTCTAACCACTGCACTGGTGACCAAAGAGCATATCATTTTGTTCGAAATAGTAAGTGTACCACTGTACCTTTTCTGCAGGCCAATTGTAAATCATCGACATCATCTCCCCCTTATCCTTTGCACTGAAGTACATCCCACGAGGGCGCCTGAACAGACCACTGTAGTTTTCACAGACCAAGCCAACAGTCGGAGTGTATATTATCGGCGCGAAGTCCTTGATGTTGTCAATTAGCACCTACAGGGACAGACCATACCACCACATAAATAAACGCATCAAACACTCAGTTCACTCCTCACGACAGAAAAAAACTCAGTCAGGCTAATCAATCACCATTCGTAACGGCGGGAGCTCACCCTGTAGTACAATGTCTCATTCCGGTCGTGCAGCCTGTTGAGGATCCTCCACTTGGCCAGCGAGACGACCGACTCCGGCTCCCCCTTGGTGTTGTGCTCCAGCGAATGGTACGAGTTTACTGCAACACAGCACGACATTAGCGACGACAGATTGCGTGATCTCATCGAGAGATTCCGCCGAGGGGGCTAACTTAACAGAGGACGCGACATTGCGAAGGGGGACTCACTGAAGCGCTCGTACTGCTGCTCGAAGGACATGACCCGCGGCGGGAGCAGGCCCCGGAGGCCGAGGCGGTCTCGCTCCGTGAGGGGGAACGCCGTGTCCTGCGCAAAAACGAAATCGAACTGAGAACCGCGTCGCGTCGGAACCGGCAGGTGGATCGCGAGATCGAGGAGAGAGCGGGGGTACCTTGTTGTACCAGGGGTCATGGAGGATGTCGGTGCCGCGCTTGTGCACGATGTAGGGGCCGCGCACGGCGGAGCCGGCGCCCGCCGAGGGGGCGGACGTGGACAGGAGCCGCTGGATCTGCACCGACCGCCGGGCAGCCGCATGACGCCACATCACGCGAGATCGGCCGCTGCGCCGCTCGGGGTAGGTTCAATGGTGGTCTCACTGGGGGCGAACGCTGTGGTGGTGGTGGTGCGTGAGACCGAGCTCCTCGCAGATGAAGAGAGAAAAGTAGAGGTTTGAAGGGGAGGAGGAATGAGTCGCCGAACGGTGCGGGCACTCGCGGTGAGGACAGGGGCGCAGGGTGAGACAGGACTGGGGTGCGATGCGATGGCCTGACCAACGATGCCATGCCAGCTGGCTGTTGTTTGGGGCGGTGAGAGTTGCGCGCGGAACAGCGGACGCGGGACGGGACGCGGCTCTAGTAGTGAGGGCGCTGTCGGCTCGGCTGACACAGGGCCCAACCGGCAACGAGAAGAGGAATTTGCTGAGCACACGCGGACGCGGCGCGCTGCAGATCCTTTTTGACTTTTGCGATTTATTTTTATTAAATAAAAGCAATATTTATAACATCAAATTGATATCACTAGATGCATTTTGATATAGTTTTACACTATAATAACATACTATCATAAATATTGCTACAAATTTTGATAAAGTAGATAACGATTTTGTCGCCAGCTTAAAACCAAACTGAGGGTATCTACAAGTTGATCCTTACTCATCTTAGTCATCGTATCCACATAAAAATGCATGTGGTAGATTCTCAATATCCCGCCTTATCTAGGAAATCAAATAACTCTTAAAGCATGTTGAAGCGTCTTTTTCGGCAAAAGTTAAACCAATTCAAACAGCTAGCTATAAAATGTACTACCTCCATATAAAAAAGGATGACCTAAAATGGATGTATCTAGACATATTTTAGTGTAGATACACTTAAAATGACATCTTTTCCCGGACAGAGCGAGTAGTATCCATAGCTTTTCCAAAATGTGAGACCATAACATAGATGGTAAGGATTCCGATAAGAGCATCTCCAATGCCTTCACCCATCGGCTTAATAGGGGCTCAGGCAGAAAACCGGTCTCCAATGAAGTGATCATCGGTCCGGACATGGCCTATTTCCATGTCGGTATTCGGTAAGCGGTTTCGCTAGACAATGAGTTGGGCATTTTCTCCCACCAATCCCCTCTTTGTCGTCCCCGAGTCCTTTTGCTCACCGCCGAATCATTGTCGACGCGTCTCCATTTACTTGACGCCTCTGCCACCACACTCTACAAGCCGCCGCCAATCGACTATCTGTCACTATCGCCGTCTTTTCCAACGCCTTTTGGCCACAGGCGATATAGATCAGAAGGACGCGCACCACACTGCCGCCACCATGGGAATCCCGATTTGAGGTCCCCCACCCACCACCCGGCGCAACTAGTCTTCATCGCTTATAGGACATCCTTCCCGCTAGTGGTAGCTCACCAGTGACGCATGTTTGAAGTTCGCAGGTAATATTTGCGCCCATAAGCAATCGATGACACTCGGAAGTCATGACCGGTTTATGTCAACATTGACAACATGATCGTGGGTGATGATCAGAAGTGGGACTTCATGGGCCCTCTTGTCAAGCCAAATCCCGGAGTCGAGACTGAGCTTGGCAACATTCTCGCCATGCATACTGAACTCGTGACGAACATGTTCATTGCAACTACAGTACGATCTAGTTTAACACCTATGCGCAGTTGCGCACTTAGAGGAAACCAGAGATTTCATTATCATGTGGTAGTGGCTTGAACTTTTTTTCGAATTGTATTAACTATAGAATTTCAATGCTTGAATTGGTATTTTATTAGTTTCAATGTGTTCGGCTAAATTGCAAAACAATGGTCGAAGCAGCAAAAGAAAAGGCCAAGTAGCGGAAACAATTGACCAAAATGAATTGCGCCCCGCTGATGCTAGCCTTGCTAGGCGCCCGGATGATCGAAGAGAGGAGGAACGGATGCCTGACCCGAATCAGATGCCTTGCCGTTTTGGTCTGGCTTTTACAGAGGCACCTCTCCTTTATTAGAAGCCGATCGCTCGCCGAATCGGCAAAGGATTGGCTCCAAATATGCGCCCGCGATGCGCTTTCAGCCGTTCTTTTTCTGCTGTTGACATGTTGGTTGTTTGCTCCCAAAGCAATTGAAAGATCGTCGAAATGGGTTTCAGATTTAGTTCGGCTTGGTTGACAGAGAACAAGGCAGTTTTATGGATGCAACTGAAGGGCCAGAAATGGTCTAGGCCGAGTTCTTTCTGACATAATTTGGGCTAACATTTTGGCTCTAGATGTATAGATGTGCTAGCACTTTGGGCTAAGTTATGGCGAATTTCTTTTGTTCCGAAAGCACTTGATCAAACATTCTACACTACGCCAGTAGCAGGAGCCATAAGCCCAAAAGCATACGTTGTAGTCCAATCCAGGCTCCCGCCATCTCTGCCCAATGGAAGGCCATTATAGTAAGAAAACTGCAGCCCAACAACTTTGCGTGCGCCGGAGACAGGCGTACAGCAACAGACAACAGGGATACCCCGTATGCTTCCTTTTCGAAAAAAAAAAAGAGACAGTTGGCAAAGCATTTCCGTTCAAAAATTATGACAATACTTTTTTTTTCGAAACGCAGTACAACGCAGACGATTAAATAAGCGCGCATACACTCACCCCTATGAACGCACACACGTACACCCTACCCATATGAGCACCTCCGAAAGACTGAGCCGACGGATCAGGTCTTGAGATTGACGCCACGGACGCCTCACTGTTGACGGAAACGTCACCTCCCATTGAAGAATATTCCGCCTAAATGAGAAACACCAGCGTCAAATCTAGGGTTTTGAACTCTGGTGGACTGGGATACAACCACCCTCCTAAACATCCAATCACAGGTTAGTTCTCAAAAATCATGACAATACATTCGAGTTATTCGGACGCATACATAGACACACAGCTACATGAAGGGCTGGTTACACTACACACATACTATAAGGGCATCTCCAGTCGTATAGCCCCCCCCCAGGACGTGATTTTTGTTGGCGCCGGCGCTATTCGGCGCTAATCTGAAACCTGGGGTGGCTGATTTTCCAGCCGTGCTCGCACCCAGGAATAGCAGCGGGACACGTGGCACCAACGAAGCAACAAATTGACGAGTTGACCACAAGAAACTCGGCCGGAGAGGGAGCACGGCGTCTCGCACGGCCGGCCGCCTCCCTAGCGCCTCACTCGCCCGGGCCCTGCGGCGCTGTGGCCGTGCGCCGCCTGGCCGCCACCGACGACTGGTAGCTCTGCCACCAACGACCGCGAGCCGCGGCGGTGACGCTCCAGGACGAGGCGGCATGCCATCTCGCGAGCTGGGCGGAGGGCAGTCGGCGTCCGGTCGAGAAGGCGGAGGAGGAGGGTGGAGGCGGCGGCCTGCTGCTCGCGACATCGCACTACTAGGAAAAGGGTTATAGGGAGGTTGCCACTCGGTGGCGCACCATTAATTGGTGCGCCATAGAATTATTTCTGTGGCGCATGGACGATCGTGCGCCACAGAAATTTCCGACTTTCTGTGGCGCATCTTTTGCCCATGCGCCACAGAATGTAAAAATTCTATGGCGCATGTCCACAGATGCGCCACAGAAAGCCAGACTTCTGTGGCGCATGAGACACCATGCGCCACAGAATTCCTGTGGGTCCCACGTGCAATCATTGGGCCAAGGTCCATCTGGGGAATTCTGTGGCGCACCGTGGCTGGTGCGCCACAGAAACCCAACTTTCTGTGCGCGATGTTCACTTTCTGTGTCGCATCAAACACCATGCGCCACAGAAAGTTGGCCCAGATCTACAAAAAGGTGGCACCACCCTTTCCCATGCATGTGACCTTCTTCATCCTCCCATCTAGCTCGAGCTCCTCCTCTCTCCCATGCCATTTTGACCATCCTATTCTCCATTATTTGTTATTAAACCTAGTTTATTTGATATATAATTGGTGAGGGCTTGGGAGAGCCTCCATATATATTCTCCTCCTCTCTTTTTGTCCACAATTTTCTCTCCATCACCACACACTCTCTCTCATCGATCACGGTCACGTCTCGGCAACGGATCTAGATCTACTAGGTGGGTATTGTTGGATGGATGTTTGTTAAAGGCATGAGAAACTTGTCGGCGGGCGATTGTGTGTGTGGTTTGCATGAAGCAAACTATTGTTGAACGGATCTATGCATGAAACTTGTGTGTGTGGTTTGCATGAATCTTTGCTTGCGCCGGCGTGGTGCATGGATGTTTGCCGAAATGTTGATTCATTTCCATTTCGGTAAATTTTTGCACCACATATGTCCTACTTTTAGGGGAAGTCATGCCGAATTTTTTCGTCGAACATTTCCGACTTTCCGATTCCCGCATGAGAAGCTTGTATGTGTGTGTGCATGTTGCGGTTAATTAATTCTAATTAATAACACATACTCTATATGTATACCGCGTAGGCGACCATGGTCATCAAGATGAGCTCCAATCGAATCAACAACTACAAGGAAGAAGCGAAGGCGGAAATGATCGGTGCAACGGGCGCCAGATACGATGTCCGTGTAGAAGTTGCAAATTTGTGAGATGGATCGACCCTGATTCCGGACAATTGGAGGAACACCTGCTCAGGCGCGGTTTCATGGAAGGCTTCAACCAAGCGCCGACAGCAAATGTTGCGCCTGAAGACGAGGGCGGGCAAGATGATCGTGACGAAGGAGATGCCGACGGACATGGTCATGATGGTGGTGGAGAAGACGCGAACACGCCGCAGAGCTCGCTAATGTCGGCCTTGATGGAGTCTCATGTTCAAGAACTGCTCCTCAAGAACGCGAGCACCGTTAGAGAGAAAGCCAAGCTGGCGCAAATGGAGATAGACGGGAAGACTCCGTTGTATCCTGGGTGCCGGCCACAGGATACGCGCTTGCAAGTAACGCTTGATGCTCTGGAGATGAAGTCGGGAAACAAATGGACCGACGCGAGCTTCAACAAGAACATGCAATTCTTGCACGAGCGTCTTCCCGAGGGGAACACATTGCCAACTAGTATCGAGGAGGCCAAGAAAGTCGTTTGCCCTCTTGACCTACCGCACGTTAAATACCACGCCTGCATCAATGATTGCGCAATTTATCGGGGCGAGTACGAGGACAGAACCACATGTCCGGTGTGCGGCCAAGGACGGTACAAGAGCCGTGGGAAGAAAGTTCCTCGAAAAGTGGTATGGTACTTTCCTATCACTCCCCGTCTGCAGCGGTACTTCGTGGACCCTAAGGAAGCAAAGCTCATGCAATGGCACGCGGAAAGGGAGAAGCCCGAAGAAGATCCGGAGAAGGGCAGGATCCTTACACACCCTTCAGACGCTAGCCAGTGGCAAGAGTTGGACGCCGTCGGAAATTTCGGAGGCGACGCAAGGAACGTCAGGCTCGGTATGAGCACCGATGGACTCAATCCGTTCGGCAACCAGAGTAGCACGCATAGCACCTGGCCCGTGTTTGTATGGCCTTACAACCTTCCCCCGTGGTTGTGCACGAAGCAAAGGTACATACACATGAGTATTCTCATTCAGGGGCCGAAACAAGCAGGTGTCCACATACATCTGTATCTCGCGCTGTTGAAAGAGGAGTTAGCCACGTTGTGGGAGACGCCAGCCCGTACGTGGGATGCCTACACTGGAGATTATTTCGACATGAGAGCCGCGTTGCTCACGACGGTGCAGGACTATCCTGGTTGCTCATATGTATCGGCCCAGGTAGGCCACGGATTCTGCGCATGTGTCAGGTGCATGGATAAGACCCCGCATCTCCAGCTACCAAGGAATCCCGGGTCTTCGAAAACCGTGTACCCAGGGGCTCGAAGGTGGCTTCGCATGGATCACCCGTGGAGAAAACGCGGTGACCTGTTCAATGGTAAGGACGAGATCGAAGAGCCCCGAGCCCGAGGAGCGGCACAGAAATCGACGAGCTGTTGAAAAATTGGGAGGAGTGCCCCGCGCCGGGAAAGAAACGACCGAAGGTAGATCCGCTGCTGGGTGTATGGAAAGCGAGGTCTGTTTTCCACGACTTGGAGTACTGGAAGGTCCTCAAGACGCCACATAGCCTCGATATGATGCACATTACGAAGAATGTCACCGAGGCTCTGCTTGGCACTCTTTCCAACATGCCGGAAAAGACCAAGGATGGGACGAAAGCAAGATACGATCTGAAATGGCTTGGTGTCAGGAAAGATCTTCAGGCTCCCGATAGCGATGACGATGATGATGATCAGACGGAAGGGACTCAAGGTCGCCGCAAAAGGGTAAAGAAGAACACTGTGGTGCTTCCCGCTACGTGCTTCACTATGAGTCCGGAGGAGCTCGAGCAATTCTACATGTGTCTCCTAGGAGTCAAATTTCCTCATGGTTACGCGGGGCAGATAAGCAGATATCTGGACGGAACGAAGAAGAGGTTTAGCGGGATGAAGTCTCACGACTGTCACGTGCTGTTGACGCAGATACTTCCCGTTGCGATTCGAGGGATAATGGACGAGCACGTCCGTGATACGCTGCTTGCCCTTTGCAACTTTTTCGACGTCATCAACAGGAAGTCGATCGGCGTGAAGCAGCTCGACAGGCTAGAGGAAGAGATCGTGCTGATACTATGCGAGCTCGAGATTTACTTCCCGCCAGCATTCTTTGATATCTGCGTGCATCTCCTTCTCCATGTCGTTGATGACATCAGGCAGCTCGGGCCAACGTTCATGCACTACATGATGCCGTTCGAAAGGATGAACGGTGTCATGAAAGGATACGTCCGCAACAGGTCCCATCCAGACGCAAGCATGGCCAAGGGCTTTCTAACCTACGAGTGCATCTCCTTCTGCCAGAATTATCTAAGCACCGAGAACCAGGATGTTGGTCTCCCCACGAGGAAACACTTCGGCAGGCTCAATGGATATGGTCACCGAGAGGGCACCAGCTCAACCTTTGTCAGCATGCAGGGTCGAAAGGACGACTTCGACAGGGCTCACCGGGTCGCGCTACAACACTTACAATTGATCGAAACTTGGGTGGAACAGCACAAATGCTTACTCGAGCAACATTACATCAAACTGGGCCGGCCGAGGAAGAAGGGAGACGTAACCAGAGCGCACAACTCTAGCTTCACGCGTTGGTTCAAGCAAAAGCAACTGGAGCTAGCAAAGAACAAAGCACCATCTACGGAAGATGAAAGACTCATATTCTCCTTATCACGGGGTCCCTCGCACAACGTAAAGACCTATCAGGCGTACGACATCAACGGCTACAGATTCTACACCGAGGAAAAGGACAAGAAGTCGGAATATCAAAACTCAGGAGTAACTATGCTATCCTACGGCGATGAGGAGGCTACTGTCAAGGAAAGATACTTCGGAAGGATTGAGGACATATGGGAGCTCAACTACTGTGGAGAGTTGGTGCCAATGTTCCGTGTAAGATGGGCCAAGGACGTCGTCAAAGAAGGCCGGTATTTCACCACCATGGTAATACCCGATGCCAAATCGAAGAACGCCTCCGCGAAAAATGAGCCATGGGTACTCGCTAGCCAAGTTGAGCAATGCTTCTTCATTACCGACCCGTCAAAGCCTAGCCGTGTTGTCGTGAGGAGGGGCAAGAGGAGCATCATCGGAATGGAAGGAGGCGCCACCGAGCAAGACTTGGACAACGAGCCAAAGATCGAGGAGGAATTCGACAAGTTCTTCGACATGCCTACTACTAGTACACAAAGAAGGAAGACCTCCCTACCTACCAAAGGTTGTCCGTTCACGCGAAGAAATCTCAAGGTCACCGGCCTAAAGTTTTCAACCGCGAAGAAGGGAAAGAAAGAATCTAGCTCGCGGAACCGAGACGAAGAAGAGACTTTTTTGGTGTATTTAATTTGTGTGTGTGTGTGTGAGACAATGCAATGCAAGCATATATATGTATGAGACATTGTGTGTGAGACCATGCAAGACCATATATATGTATTCAATGAATTCAATATGTACCAAAGACATTAATTATGTGTAGTTTTTGAACCAAATTTAACCAAAAATATTTGAAAAGAAAATAAAATAAAAAAAGTGAGCAGCCAGGATTTGAACCTGGCTTGCCCAGGAAATTGAAGTGGTTGGAACCACTGGGCTGTGGTGTGTGTTTGTGTTATGTTACAGCAGCACAGCGTTTTATTTTATAGACCAGCTATTCTGTGGCGCATCCCTCAAGAGGTGCGCCACAGAAATGTTGGGCACCCACTTACATGTGGGCCCTCCCCGCGCTGCCTCTTCCTTCCCCAATTTCACAGAGTACTCAAACCGCTCCCGCGCGCGCTCTCGTCCCTGACGTCGGCGACCTCCCCTGCGCCCGACGCCGCCGTAACTCGCCGCCCACCCTGCGCGCGGCCCGCCCTCGTCGCCGGCGACCTCCCCTGCGCCCCGGCCGCCCCCGCCCGAGCCGCGCCGCACACCGCGCCCGGCGACCTCCCCTGCGCCGTCGTCGCCCACGCCGCTCCCTCTGCCGTCGTCGCCCGCGGCGCGCCCGGCGACCTCCCCTGCGCCCACGGCCGTCCCCTCTCTCCCCCTCCCCTTCCCTGTCCGGTGAGCTTCCCCTCTCTTCCTCATCCTTCCCCTCCCAAAACCTGCACGCAACGTGTTCGACAAAAATCCTGCGCGCAGAGATACACTGTGGGTCTGTGGCTGCTGCACAGAGGTAGAGATGCGTGCGACATGTTTCACTATTTTTTACTGCGACATGTTTCACTATTTTTTTGTTCTGTGGCTATGGAGCTGATGATGAACTACTTATTTAGAATTCGGTGGTGTGGTTGTATGATTTAGGACTCTGCGTGTTGTGCACATATTTTTCCTTGTAGGAATAATAATTAATGCTCTTGTTTATGTGTTGCGAAAACAAAGAACTCTTTTTATATTTGTGTGGTTAATCAATTAGTATCCATAAATGTCTAGTTTTGCATGTATGTTCAACTTTGGTGGTGCTGCACAGGGATGCAAAGCTTGTTTTGCTTGTATGCTCAACTTTGGTGGTGGGAAGCAAGCTAATTTTGTGTGTATGTTGATTAGTAGAGGTGTAGGCCAGTAACAATTGGTGCTGGAAATCCACAAATGGTATTTACATGTAATTGATGTCTTGTTCACCCTTGGTAGTTTCCAATATATCTAGTCTGTAGAGGATCTTTGATATGTTGATACTTATTTTTCCCGACCGTGATGGTTGCAGTAGTAAATAAGTTCCATTTGGAGAGAGAGAGAGAGAGAGAGAGAGAGTGTGTGTGTGTGTGCTAAGTAACCTGCAGATTATTAATCGGTGGGTGTAGTTTTTTCCCTCCAATTTTTGCGTTTGCTGGCGATGTTTCGTTCATGTGCAAGCATAAATAACAAGGAGTACTTTCCTTATCTGGAACTGCAACTTGCTCTTTAGGTTTTTCATACCACACAGTCTCATGTCTTTTTACGGATCCCTAACTTGTGTTATTGCTCTTGTGTAAAATTTTAGCTCTTGTTAATTGGTTCATGTTTCTGCGCTCACAGCTGTTGGTTGTATATATGCACTAAATCTTGTAGCTATAGTTGGTTTTCTACATGCACTTTTGGTGCTCCGCAAGCATACACTTGCAGCAGCGCCACTTCAGTGAACTGCTGCTCTTGTTCTTTTCAACTGTTAACAATCGCCTTCCTGCTGGAGATAAACATGAATAAGCTATTCTTTTATGTTAGCTTGCTGCCACTAGAGACATGCATGATCATTTTTTTTTGGTTGTACAGGTGCAGAGGTGTGTGCAGCTAGGCAAGAAGACGCCCCTGGTGAGCTCCTGTGACGACCATGTACGTGTTATGTGCTACCACGACCATCGTGTCGTGGTTGTTTGTGATGCTGTTGCCGGCCAGCTATGCCGGCGGAAATGTGTTGATGTGATGCTGTTGCCGGCCAGCGATGCCGGCCATTATTTGTGAAATGCTTGTGCAGGTACCCCCGTGAGTCCCTTGAGATTGCCGGAACGTCGATTAACTTCCGTTCCGGCAAATTCGGGTACTCCATATGTCCTATTTTTAGCAAAGGTCATGCCAAAAAAATTCGTGAAATTTAGCATGACTTTGCTAAAAATAGGACATATGGGGTATTGCGGCTAATGCATGGGCCGGGTATCTTAGTACTAAATTAAGTGATGTTTTTGTTATATTTGTTGTACTAACTTTTTTCCTCTTTTTCAATGCAGTGCAAACATGTCCTCCGAGGCCGGTCCTTCTAAGCACATGAGCGTCGAAGAACAAGCTAGAGAAAAGAACAAGTCATTCTGGGAAGTGAACCCGGAGATGGAGGATGCGGAGGCCGCCGAACTGGCTCGTGACGACGATGGTGACTTTCTGTTAGAGATGGAGGATGCGGAGGACACCGACGGAGATGGGGACGCAACCACCACCACCGAGGGCGGCGACCACACGGATGTCGGGGTGGCGACCACACGGATGGCGGTGGTGGTGGTAACCCGACCGCTAAGAGGCATAAGAAGCAGAGGAAGGACCGAACACCGAATGCGGTGGCCCCCATCACAGACACGTTCACTAAGGTCTCCTTAAGTGGCCAACCACAGGAGCCTAGGAACATCGCAAAAGGGTACGGCATGCAACTAGGGTGCATCCTCCGGGAAACCGTGTCGATCAACACGTATGACCTCAGGAGCGCGGAGAATGAGGCTTTGCGCACACAACTCCTCAAGAAGCTTCACGAACGATACATTTTCCCGGATGATGGAAACAAAAAGGTGGACAACTTCGCCATCATGAAGATGAACACCGCCTTGACCAGCTGGAGAGGCCGGGTGAAGGCGAAGATTGAAAAGGGTCTTAGCTGGGAAGAGATTAGTGCCAAAGAGCCGTACATCGACATAGAAGAGTTCGAGGCATTGAAGTTGTCCTTGGCATCTCCGGAGGCTGAAAAATGGACCGAGTGGGGGAAGAAAATGCGGGCACTGAACTTAGGTAACCACCATTTGGGAAGCGGCGGTTACGCAGGAAAACAGCCCGTTTGGGACAAGGAGGATGCCGAGGTTGCGAGACTTGGGAAAGAGAACATGTGGCATAAAATCACGGACGAGCAAGTTAGGAACTTTGTTCGGTCCCGCTACTATCTGAAGCCGGGGACGGGGGAATTCGTTACCGACTATAAAGATGTGCTGGATTTCGAGAAAACGCTGGTAAGGAACTTAATTACCGCGGATATCTCAAAGTCCATTTGCGTTGATTTCTACATGGGTCTACATGAGAAAACGCTGGTAAGGAACTTAATTACGAGCTCAGCAATGAATCAACCGATGCGAAGCAAGCACGCAGGCATCGAGCTCGCGGTGCTTGTCCCCGCAACAGCGAGCATCAGAGCCGACCGCGGGGGCGCCCGCAAGGGCGGTGGCCGGAGGCAGGTCGATTTTGTGGCCTGGTAGTGCACAACACGGTGGCCGGGAGGAGAGAGATGGAAGCGGCGACGGGAGGGGAAAGTGGTGCGGGAGGAGAATACGGGGGCAGCACGTGGGTGGCCCAAAGGAAACGACGCGTGAGACAAATTGATTGGGCAATCGCTTCAGCCGGCGCCCCCAGCCCAAACCCAGCGGCCTGGGTTTGGCCTGGGTGCGCCGGCGCTAAAACGGCGCAAAACGGCGCTATTTCAAGTCCTAGGGGGACTAGCTGGTAGATTTTGAACGCTATTTTGTCCAAAAAAATGGCCTGGGGGGCTCCTGGGGGCATGACTGGAGATGCCCTAACCTACGCATGCTTGCTGGCCACAGTGCATCCGACAAGCCTTCTTCACTTCGCTCTATCACACAGACCAACAGAGCTCCCACCACGACCCAACTGCGGATTAAATTCCACTGCCTCACTAACCAATAACCACGCGACGCAATCACGGATAGCGAAACGGACTGGCGACGGGACAGCGCGCGTACGCACCCTAGTTGATTCAGAGCGCAGATTTGATCATGGCGGGGAACATGTCGGCGACGTCGACGGCCGGGCGCAGCAGTTTGCCCATCTCCTCCACAAACTTGTCCATTGCAGGGCCGGGCAGGCACATGGGAATCACGATGCCGTCCTCGCCCTTGGCGTTCTTGAACGGGATGAGGAAGCTGGCCACGCCGGGGATGGCGCCCACGCCGCCCTTCGCCGGGCCGCCGTACACGGGCCTGCCCCACCCGAAGTCCAGGTCGCCGAACCCGGCCTTGGTCACGTCCGACGCCAGGTACGCGCGCACCACCGTGAAGTGCGGCCGCCCGCGCTCCACCATCAGGTCCGCCACCGACCGCATGTACTCTACGTCCACCTCCCCTTTGGCCTCCTTCACCAGCCGCACGGCGTAGCTCAGGGGCCTCGCGCACAGCTCGCCCGCCGCCGACACGGCCACCGGGAACGCGAACGCGTTGCCGTAGTAGCCGGTCGGGATGGCGCTCTGCTTCCCCTTGCTGCCGCCACGGGCGTTCACGATGCAGATCATTCGCATATCCTCGTCGGCGTCAGGGGCCAGCGCCACGGTGCGGCACTTCCATAGGCAACCCGTGAGGACCTCGAACGTGGTGGCGCGCTGCCGGAGACCCGGCGCCAGGTGGGACCGGATGGCGGCCACCTCCTTGGCCCCGAAGAAGAAGGAGCGGTGAGCCATGTCGTCGAGCGGCACGATGGTTCCCTTGGTGTCCGGCACCTCGTCATACTCTCGGTGCGCGAAGCTAGGACGAGGCGGGTTCCGCGACTCCAGCAGCTCGCGCCCCCACACCGGCAGCACGGACGGCACAACGGCGCCCCGCGCCAGCTCTGCCACGGCGGCCAGAAACTGCACCAGCCCCTGCGCGTCCGCCATCGTGTGCATCAGCCGCACCGCCAAGATGAAACCTCCGCACGAAAGCCGTGTCACCTGCACGCACGTACCACAGTGAGCCAAGCTTGCAACTTCCTCTAATAGTCCTAGTCACAAACGTACGACATGGAAAGTTACCTGGAAGAGAAGGAGTGGGGTGCCGAGGACTTCCGAAGAGCCGGGGACGTCGAAGACGAGCTCCTCGAGGCCCGGGAAGGGCGGCTGCAGGGCGTCGCCGAAGTGCTCGAGGCGGACGTCGGCGTCGGCCTCGATGAACAGAACACCTTCGCCGGTGCAGTCGACGGCGAGCTTGCGGCCCTCAATCTCCCTCAGCCTGCCCGCGAACGGGTAGTAGTGCACGAGCGCCCTGGCCACGGCGTCCCGGACGACCGCGGCGGGGTCCCTGCCGCTCATGGACGCGTCGCGGCGGTAGAACTGGATGACGGGGATGTGGAACCGCAGACCGTCCTGGTCGTCGATGTCCGAGAGCCGCTTCATCTCCCGCGGCGTCGGCCCCGCCGGCGCCACCAGCTCCGCCGCCTTCCTCCGCACCGTGAACCTCAACGAGGCCGCCATGCGCACTGTCTCAGCTAATGCACGAGAAGGAGGAGGATGAGCTAGGATAGAGACGATCGATGGTGCGGGCGCGAGCTCCTGTGTGTGCTGCTACTTCTATGTTTGTGTAGAAATGGAGTGGCACTATGAAGCTATATATACGCGCGCGGCTAGATACTAACAGTGATTTGTGCTCCAATGTGTGTGTTCGCACTTCGCAGTTGGGTCGAAATTATGGAGCAGTTTACTGACACTGATTTTCTTTTCTCTTTCGCTGACCATGAATTGTTGCCAAGAAGAATACAGTGTGGATGTGGACGAGCAAACGGGGGGCATGGATGACTGACTTGACGAAGGCCAACGCGGTGGGTCGGGGCATGCGTGCCCTGGCGAGTCGCGACTGACTCGCGATCCCTGTGTCTGCAAACGGGACTCAGGCTTGTAAATTTTGTGAAACTTCAAAATGTCGATTTATTTTTTTTCAAAAAAGGAGCTCCGTGGAGCTCGTCCTTCAAATTCACTTTCTACTCGATCAATCGCTCAACGTCCACAAGGGCCATTCGACTGAGAATTGGATGGCTCAGATCGACTGATGGAGTTGGGAGAAAGATTTAAATGTTAGCCGACCTGCATAGACGCTCAGCTGTTCATCTCCTTCAATTTTGGAATTTAGTAGAGCATTACTATACCTCGGTTAATATAAAACGTTTTGGCCGTTCTAATTGAACTACCAAAACGTCTTGTATTTGGGAATGGAGTGAGTACATGTTTAATTACACATAACTTTTTGTACGATTCCATCAATGTTAATTAAGGACTCAAGTCAAATTGTGTTACACATGGGGATAATGTCCAAAACGGCAATGAAAGAACAAGAACACACATATCAAATAAATATGAAAGAAGTTAGCAACTGTATATCTTAGTGAAAAAGACATGTCCTGGGAAAGTCTACCGGAAAGGTTTACACGTTCCTTAACTTGTAAATGGTGCAACCGATGAACACATGCATGTTAACTAGCAAGAATGATTAGCTGTAGTGTCTCTCGCATCCGTGGGGCTCACAAGAGGCGCGACACAGGTGAACCATATCGCCATCACGCCCCCTCCCCTCCCCACTCCCTCATCCCCTCACCGCTGGCAGGCAAAACATGCGCAATGGTCGGCGGTGGCGGACTTTCCTCGCTCACGCAGGAGCCCTTACTCGCGTGGTGCACGGTCCTGTACTAGGTGCCGCAAGAGGCGGTACATGTGCGTCGGGCGACAGCAGGGACGTGACCAATTCAGTTTAAGGGTATTCAAATGAACACTCAAATAGGGAAATGTACCAATTAGTTCCATCGGTTGGCCACTTGTACACTGTTCACACACGAACACATCACGGGATGCGCTCATACGCATGACACGTCGCCGAAGAAGACTCGTTGGAAGTGTGATACACAAAACAACCCGAGGAGCGCTTTTGAGGACTCGAAAGCCCACTTGGCAGAGACCCTGTTTGGACGCATGGCAATGATGGGCTGCCCTACATCGGTTCGCGTACCATAGGATGTCCTGTTATTCAATCGGCCTACATCGCTCAAGTATATGACTCGGTTGGACTTTCCGTGCAAGAAACATACTGATCCACATCCAAAACCCTGGTTTGAGTACGGTTCAGATGGTTGGACCCGAACATTTCCGTTGTTCTTATAGGGAGATTTTATATGGGATTGGGTGATTGTCTGCCGTTGGTAGAGCTCTCGTCCATCTCGGCAGTGGCGAAGAAGGGAAGAACAAAAGACGAGGCTCTCCAGCGCTCAACGGCTAGTGAGTTCTTGCTTGAGATTCTGCAGGCGGAGGGATTTGGGCTTAAGCGAGGGTTCTGAACTTGGTTCGCACCGCCTCCACCAAAATCCTTGTCAACGGAAATTTTACTGACCCAATTGATCACCGTCGAGGCCTGAGACGGGGGGAAGCAAAGGATGAAACATATGGAGTATTTCGCATAATTCCCGAGGGTGGTCTTAGTACGCTGGTGATGGTAACTAAACCAGAGTCGCTTTTCTGCGCTGATTTAGGTTCCAGGCACGCGCGTTTGTATCGTGTGGCGACCATTCTTCAAGCCCTTCTCATGGAAGATATTTTTTTCCATTTTAAAGCAGGTTTTTCCCCATTCATTTGCATAGTAGCGCGAAGTTGGAAACTACATCTACATGGATGCTGCCAACACGAAAACTGCAGGACAGCAGGAGCAGAATAAGCGGAAAGAGTTAAATGCATAGTTGGTAATCGTACTCGTCGACCAAGTTCACTTTGGTCACTATACTTTGGGAATACACTTCTACGGTAACTAAATATGTCTTAGAGGCCCATAGAGGGTCACTGGTGCTGATAACTTGTTGTATTTGATGAGGTGGCGAGCTGTGGTACCCACTTTCAGGCCAACGGTGTATTTAATTTTGCAAGAAAACCCAATATTTCGGAGAATGCCATAAAAAAGTCCACTCATCCCCTTCCTGGAAGAACCGCGCGAGTCGTCCGTTTCCTCGCATCAGCACCAAATCAGGCAACGCCGCCGTCAAATTAACAAGCCGGCTCCTCTCCGCCTCCCCACGCTAGCGACGGGCTCAGGGGCTGGCCCGACCTGTGGTTGCTCCTAGAGAAGCCGACGCACGCGCGCGCCGCGTCCATGGCGCCGCCGGACTGCGCCCCCAACCTGTGGCTCCTCCTCCGCGTACTAGCCTGCCAACCGGAGCCCACCTCACGGGCGCCGCGTCGCTCGTCTGAAAGAGGTGGATGCGGCTCTCTGGCAGCCCTCGACGGGAACAACACACATGGGGGCGCGTCGGATGTGGCACTGTAGACCGTAGAGAAGGATATGACAGCGGAGAGGGTGATGACAGTGCCAGCGGGCATCCTCGTGGTGACCCGGGAGACGGTGATGGTCAGGCACTCGGGCTGGTGGCGACGCCCGATCGTGTGGCAATGCTAGAGCTGGTGTGATCAGCAGCGGACGAGCTGCGGCGGGATGCAACGAGAGGAGATGCAGGCATAGGGGATCTGTGTTGTGTCACTAGAATCCTACGGCCACGTCGATAGCAAGTGCAACCCCGCCTCCTTGGAACGTCGGCCAGTTCATCTCTGACTAACCCGTCGTCGGCAGAGGAATCGAAGCATCGTGGGGCTCGTGGCGGAGCCTGTGCAGGTGTGATTGACGATGCTGCCACGCAGAACGAACACAGAGGAGACTTTGCCGTCATCCTCGTCCATTGTGGCGTCCAAGGCCGCCGGCAGCTTGATCTCGACAGAATCCAAAGCCAAGAAGGCAAGCCTGTCCGTGTCCAAGTCCCTGTACCACACTCAGCAGCGCGCCGGGAGGAGCACGTCGGCCGCATGCACGGATGGAGTGCGCGACGCGCGTATGCAATATCGGTGTGTGGCGGCGCTGCTTGCGTTCAGGGGAGGCGTGGTGTGCACGGCCGGCGACAGCGGGTAGGGGATAGAGGAGCAGCACGGGGCAGGGTCGATGCTGAAGCAGTGGCGAAGCGACGCTGGATCTGGAGGGAGGCACGCCGGCGTCCACCAGCAGCTAGCAGCCCTGCTCGACCATACCAACATCCCCAAAGCCTCCCTTTCTGCCACGCGCATGGTTTCGCGGTGGCCGGAGACGAAGCGGATGGGATGTAGGAGGCGTGGAGCAAACTGGGGATTTTTGCGTGGCCCCACTTGTCATACACATGGCTAACTGGTCATGTGTGTAAAATATTTGCTAGTAAGTTCAGGGGGCTTTTTACAAAAGCAAATACACTGCTGGAGTCATCCTAGACCTGACATACGGGTCCCACACACGCCACCTCATCAAATACCTCGCAGCACCCACACCAGTGACCGTAGATGGGCCTCAAAATGTATTCAGTGACCGTAAAAGTGTATTCCCGAAGTATAATGACCAAAGTGAACTTGGCTGACAAGTTCAAGTACTAACGATGCATTTAACTCAAGCGGAAAGGTGATGCTTGTCCGCACTAGTCCAAAGTGGGCGATCTTTAAGCGAAAACATTACCAACTCGTCACTGTACTGTTGCCATCCTCAATGCCGTAGTGCACTTCCTTCTGAATGGAAATCATTGATAATATGCCGTTTGTTTGACCTGGTGTCTGAGTAACATTAAGTTGTGTGAGTAACTTATTTATCAATACTCTTCGCCTAATCAGTTAACCGAAGTGAATCGAGCCAAATAGGAGTAATTAATAAACGAAGGATTGGCGCCTAATTAATAACCGAAGTGATGACATTCTTGAAGACATCCCGGCGACTAGAGCAACCTTCCCCTTGCACTATCTTGGTCTCCCGCTTTCGGTTTGGCGCCTAAAAAGGGTGGATTTCCAACATCTTGAGGACAAATGCGCCGCCAAGCTTCCAACTTTGAATGGCAAGTTCATCACCACGGCCGGTCAGGCTACCTTTGTTCAATCGGTCATCGCCTCCCAAGCCATCTACTATTTGACGCCTCTCATCATTCCTTCGGGCACTATGCTTTTTTTGAACAAAACTCAACGTGCTTTCCTTTGGTCGGCTAAGGACACAACTACGGGAGCCAAATGCAAGGTGAATTGGGATTTGGTGTGCCGGCCCAATGACCTTGGGGGTCTTGGCATTCTTCATCTTGAAAAGTTTGCAACGGCGTTGCGTTTGAGGTGGCCTTGGTTGGAGTGGAAGGATCCCGCAAAGATTTGGGTCGGTTCTGGCAACCCATGCTCTCAAGCGGACTTGGACATTTTCTATGCCGCGACAACTATCACTATGGGCAATGGCCTCAAGACTCCTGTTTGGCATGCGCCATGGCTTGAGGGGCGCAAGCCAAAGAATATTGCACCGCTAATTTTTGATTGCTCTAGCATGAAGATGTGGATGGTTGGGAAGGCCATGGAGGAAAGTGCTTGGATCCGGAAGGTGCGGTTCGATGAGACTTACCACGGACCACTTCGCCCAATTTGCGGAGCTTTGGGGCCTTCTAAGAAATGTCAACCTCAACGCCAACATGGATGAGGATACCTCTTGGAAGCTAACGGAAGATGGGAAATACTCGGCATCTTTGGCTTACAAAATGCAATTCATGGGGACCATTAGCTCTCACGTGGGAAAGACAATTTGGAAACCTTGGGCTCCTCCAAAAACAAAATTCTTTGCTTGCAACTCAAAACCGGATTTGGACGGCGGATCGTTTGTCGAAATGAGGGTGGCCAAACTGTGGCTTATGCCCTCTTTGCAAACAAACTATGGAAACGGTCTCACACCTCTTTGTGAATTGCCGCCTCACGCGTCGTATTTGGGAGCTAGTCAAGGATTGGTTGGGGTTCCAAGCAATTCAACCTTGTGCTTGGACCAACCTATCGATGGAGGCACGTTCCAAAAAAAAACTATCGATGGAGGAGTGGTGGTTGTTGATGACGGATGGGTCGACTCCGAACCGCAAAGCCGCCGCTTCTCTCACTTTGCTCATCACTTGGAAAATTTGGAATGAACGTAATGCAAGAGTGTTCCAAAACAAGTTCTCACCTGCCTTAGTCATCCTTGATAGAATTAAGAGGGAGCCCCGATTGTGGGTTATTACGGGTGCCAAACATTTGGGCAACATTATGCCGTGAGAGTAGTAGTTTTACTTGTAACTTTGAACCTTTACTTTCTTGTATTGTCCTTTCTTAATTAATATAAAGGTCAAACCTTTTGCCCACAGTTCTAAAAAAAAAAACGAAGGATTAATAAATTGCAAACAAGCCAAGTGGGCCTCGAAGAAGCGTCAGGCCTAGATTAGTTAACCTATGATTTGGTAGAGCAGTTCGATTATTACGAATATAAATTTTAAGACAATCTGAGTATTCTGTGCTTGGTTTTCTCGACTAACCAGAAGAGAACAAAAAGGCCCTGGTGAGCATCCCCTGTGAAAGCATTAGACTGACTGGACCGGTGGGTACGTGTCTCTGTCAGCCTATCGGTCCGTCCACTCGTCGTTCCTCACCGGAAACGCGCCATCATAATTTTTTTTTTTGGATCGAAGTAAAATAAAAATGTAAGTTTCTTTTCTCCACAAAATAGTCGAAACAGTAGTAAGCTCCGTGATACTGAATTTTCAGCGTACGTGGTGTTAGCGTGTTCTTCTTCTGCTTCTTCTTTTTTTTCTTTTTTTTTTGCGAGGATACAGATCGAGATTACAGCAAGTAGGCAAAGAAGACCAAACTAAAGATAGAAATTACACCGAGGTCCCTTTGCATCGACGTCGCCGGAGAAGAGGTCGCATCGCTGACGCGCCGCCGCCGCAGCTTCCATGACTCCTTGGATCGGAAGCCGTCCCCAGGCGGACGGGAAGTCTTCGAAACTCGAACCCCAGAGGGCCTCCAGCCTGCTCCACCAGCAGCGCCGCTTGCGTCGTCTCCATCTGCATCAAGGAGGTCAACCAGATCCGCCGTCACCGGATCTGGAGGGGGAGCCCCGCCCACGGCGACCCCAGAGGGCCGCGAGCGCGAGGAAGAAGGCAGCGCTCCGCCATGAAGCTCCGCGAAGCTCCAGAGCCGGAGGGGACGAGCACCACCTGCAAAGACAACACCGACGAGATCTCCACCTCCGAGACGCCGCCGGCTGACCCAACTACTACCTACGCTATATACACGCCGGGATCCGGCGATCCCCCGCCCTCCCGCCGCCGGAGCGGCAGACGGAGGTCGAGGAATCGCACGGATCCGCGGCGGCGAGGTGGGAGCAGACGGGGGGCTCAGAAAATCGCCTCTACTGTGCGGGATAGAGGAGACCGGTCCAAGGTGCGGTCTGGTTACCCCCTTCTTCTTCTGCTTCTTCTACTGTACTTCTTTTCGGTTTCAAGACTTTGACACTTGAACGTTGTATTAAGTAGGCCGTGTGTGATCCGTTTGGAAAAATTAGGTTGTCTCTAACTTCGTGTACATAGGTCAGGTCGCCAGAAGGGTACTCTTCCATAAATAAAAAACAAAGTATAGAGAAAAAATGAGGAAGTTTCTTCTGCAAAATGCGCACAAACTTATTTTTTACTTTGTGAAAATGATGTCTTTCTTTTCTTGTCAAATTATATCTAGTGTTCTGGTCTTTTGGTCACAAGTCTTTCCCCACGTCTACATAAAAGAAGGTCAGGTCAAGTCTCACAAATTAGAGTAACGTCGTCAGTCTCTGATGCAATCTAGGAAGACGCTGAAACTTTTTGTAGTCCTCAACTTGTTTTGGTAATGCTCTTTCAGGATGGCCGAACGTCGCATTATTTATTTTCGATCCATCCAGTTGCATGGCTGATTAAGTACTATAATTATAACGACCTGAGCTGGTCATACCCCGTGGTTTCCTACTTGAGCACTACAGTACAACTTGGAGTGACGACTTTGTTCAGAAAACAAGACTTGGGTGTAACGACTGATGAGAGATTAGAGTATTTCCTGAGAAATGCAATTCCACACGTATGTTGGCCCCCGGCACTATCTCAGCCGTTCATTTCTGTGAGATCGGACGGTAGTCTTTTGGTCAAAGTTTTCAGACACATTTGCACAACAGCCCTCACCTTGACAGCATTTTACAAGTTCTATTTCGTTTCTCCCCTCCTAGTTCCTAGCTTTTTAGATAGACCCGTACAGTTTTCAAAAAATATTCTAACATTTTCTTTTCTCAAGAAATTAAATATTTCGTATAGATTGTTTCATAGAAATTTCAATTCACATAAAATTAAACAAAATTTTCACAGAATTTCAAAACCATTATAGATTTATCAAAGTTTCACCAATTGGTCACAAAAAATATCACACTCACATAAGATTCTTCGTGAGAATATTCAACCAATTTGTTTCTGAAACAATATCATATAATTTCTTTTACAGAAAATTCAACATTTTTTCACACATATATTTCATATAGATCTTTTCTCAAGATTTCATTTCACAAATTATTCATACAAGTTTCAGAAGTATGGATTTTTCATATATTTTGTTCATGTTCCATCCCAGATTCAAAATTTTCATAAAAGTTTCAGAAGTTTTATATTTTCCATCCTAGGTTCATATTTCATATATAATCTGTAGGATTTACAGAAAATCCCGAAAATCACAGAAGCGCATAGATCATCTGAAAACACCACTGGATCTTGATAGAAACTCCACTGAATCACATCGTCCAACAAACCCCACTGTAACTTAATTTTTTCATCATCCATGCACGACTTAACGTAGATCAATACATGTTTCGATAAAAAAAAATCGCTCTCATTCATAGATATATCAGGATCTAAAACAGAACACGCATACGGTGCACATTTATCAGATCCATTCAAAATTCATAACAGATCGATAGCAAAGATCCGTTCATTAAATCCTTGCAGGATACATGTAAAAAATTATCAGAGCCACAAGTTTTATATAAGAATTTAAAACGAGATCTGGCACCATAGAAATTTCAAATAAACTCAAAGAAATATCGCAGAAACGGATCTGGTCGTCCATAAAATAAATAATGAAGAGAAATTAGGAAGAAATTTACAAGAAAACAAGGGAGCTTAGATCCGAGCATATGAAATATCACAGAAGATCCAAAGTCAGGAAAAAAATAAGAAAAATAATTGAAGAGCCATGCTCGTCCAGATCGGCCCCCCACGGCCCAGATCCGGGCCAGATCTGAGGCGAGCTTCAGCAGCCGTCGCCGGCCTCGATGACGATGAAGGTGAGGCGCCGGTCAAGGGAGGAAGGACTGGGCGGCGTGGATGTGCTGCAGCTGCGCCAACTGGCCGGAGGTGAGCTTGACTTCCACCACGGGAGGCAGGAGCGCCACTCGCCCGGCCGAGCTCGACCCTTCTCTGTTGTTGACGGCGAGGGAGAGGGGAGGAGTTGCGTCGGCGCCGCCGGCGAGGGAGATGGAAGGAGATGCGTCGGCGCCGCCGCTGGCGAGGGAGATGGGAGGAGACGTGTCGGCGCCGCCGCCGGCGAGGAACGCGAGAGGGCAGGGGCGGCGGAACGGGACAGAAATGGATTAGGGTTTCGGTCGGTTCCGGTTGGTTTTATATAGGGTTGGTGGACTGCGGGTTGAATCTAGGTTTTTACAGGGTCTAATTGCAAAATGTACTGAGCTTTTGACTGGATGGACTTCCGTACGAATCTTACAGAAACGGACGTCTCTGATAGTGCCGGGGGGCCAAGTCACTTGTGGAATTTCCGGACCCGTATTTCCTTTCTCACAACTGGGCAGTTGGCAGGCTCTTTCCATACCAGTAGACAGAAGAAAGAAAACCGTAGGTTCTACTACTGCCAAGTATATGCAAGTGCAAGCTTTGGAAATTTGCAGGTTTTTTTTTTTTTTGAACAAGGAGATGGATCCCGAAGGATCCAGACTGCATTATACGGTGGAATTACAAATTACATCAAGGACCACAACATAAAAGAAAAATACAACCAAGTCCTTGGACTTTACAAAGAGGACCTTGCCCAAAGAAAAAGGAGTGCAATCAGATCCTTTACCACCGGAATTGAGCAACTCGACGCAGCGGCCGTCGACATCATCGCCGGGGACGAGACCACTTGGAGATGGTGCAACGATATACGCCGCAGCGGAGCTGGAGAAGGGCCTCCGCAATGGCACTCTGGCCTGGAGGTTGAAGACACCGTGACAATAAAATTGCCACAGCTCGGAGTGGCTCCTTATGCCAAGAATAACAGCAGCGGAAGCACGCCGCCGTTGATGATCTCCGACACTCGCAGTCAGATCTCTTCGTGGAAATCCAGAGCCAAATCGCCTCTCCTTCTTCCTGCAACCACTGCAGTATAGAAAGACAAGTTCCTCCGCTCCAGAAAATCCAGCAAACCTAGCTTCCCGCCGAGCAACAGGCCCCAGCAATCCATCATCGAACTCTAGGCATTTGCCACAAGCCAGAGGAGACAGATCCGAGAAAAAGCAGCAGAGAACTAGGGGTTCGACCTTATGAAAGCCGGCAAAACTTCTCTTCCCCATGCACTCCGACCTCCGGAGCAAAAGATCGAGAAGAAGAAGAGCCCGAGTCCAGAGCTGGCCGGAAAGCTCTAGATCGATACTTCCTGCGCGTACCTTATTCTGAGAGATGCGCACCTTCGTCTTCGTCACATGCAGCATCGTCTGCCACCAACAAGCTGCAGCTAGGAAGAAGAGAAGCACGGCGCGACGGATCTGGCCGCCTAGATCCATCGACCTACTCTCAAGCTCCATATAGGTAGACCGAGCACAGCGGCTCAAACAAAAACTAAAGCTACTCTGTACAAGCCAGGCAACGCATCCACACCCACTCCAAGCAGCAGAGCCGCCGGAGAGAAGCACGGAGCGCGCCGGCGAGGCGGCGGAGGAAAAGAAGAGAACGACTCTCAAAACACTGTTTGAGAGCTGCGGGGAGAGGAAAAGTGAGGCCTTGCAGGGTTTTTCCAAGAACGGCCACACTGGAAAAAGCACAAGATTTCAGGGAAACTGCAATGCTAGTCCATCTACAAACAGTGGCGATTTCCATGCAAGAAAACAGCAGAGTCGGTCACCCATTGATGTCTGCCCCTGCAACTGGACTGAAATGGCCAGCCGGCAATCAGCAGAATTGGCAGGGAACCTTGCACTGAAACTACAGTGCGGTATCATATCTGGCTATATCTGCTGCATCTGTTAGGGCACGTCCAGCGGGTAGCTTCAACCTACTGCTCTGTCAGAGCCAGCTAGGCTCGGATGCCACGTTGCTGTACTAGTAGTGCTCTGCAGGTGCCAGGTGCCAGGTGAATCCTGCAGAGGCTGCCTCCTCGAGCTGAAAAGAGAGAAAAAGCAAGAAAGAAAGAGGAAAGAGAGAGCCGGGCCTTGCTGCGCATGATTCTTGCATGCGTGAAGCTGGGGAAAGTGAGGTAGTGGGGAGAGAGAGAGCAGGATGGGCCCCATGTGTGCTACTGCCTCTGTTTGATGAAAAATGCATGTGCATGTGGTTTCAGTACAACGATCCTATGTGGAGCGGCTGAGACCACCGTTTCCGACGCCACCACTGCTCGTGCCCTTATCCTTACTCTGAATTGACCAGACGGCAATCAGCAGATTTTGGATGAATTTTGCACTGAAACTACAGTAAACTGCTCCCGTATTTCGACCCAACTTCTAACACATGAGTATATATATACTCAGCAAAAATCTGATGGTAGTTTCGAGGAATAAATCTCTATCTGCTCCCAAAAATAAAATCTCCTACGGAGTATCTCCATCTCTCGATCCGAGCCATCCAATTCCAAGTCAAACCGCACTGCTGCGCGTTGAGCGGTTGATGGAGCCATTTTTCCATCAGAAGCCGGAGTCCAACTTGCACGCAAATGGATCGCGACTCACAGGAGCAGAGCACGCACCGCGTTGGCCTTCGTCAAGTCAGTCATCCATGTTCCCCGTTTGCTCGTCCACACTGTGTTATTATTGGCAACAATTCATATTTCACAGTCAGCGAAAGAAAATAAATCAGTCTCAGTAAACTGCTCCCTAATTTCTATCCAACTGCTAACACATACTCAGCACAAATCACTGTCAGTCACTAGCAGCGCGTGTATATATAGCTTCCTAGTGCCACTCCATTTCTACACAAACATAGCAGTAGCAGCAAACACAGGAGCTCGCGCCCGCACCATCGATCGCCTCTATCCTAGCACATCCTCCTCCTTTTCGTGCATTAGCTGAGACAGTGCGCATGGCGGGTTCGGCGGCGTCGTTGAGGTTCACGGTGCGGAGGAAGGCGGCAGAGCTGGTGGCGCCGGCGGCTCCGACACCGCGGGAGATGAAGCGGCTCTCGGACATCGACGACCAGGACGGTCTACGATTCCACATCCCCGTCATCCAGTTCTACCGCCGCGACGCGTCCATGAGCGGCAGGGACCCCGCGGCAGTGGTCCGGGACGCCGTGGCCAGGGCGCTCGTACACTATTACCCGTTCGCCGGCCGGCTGAGGGAGATCGAGGGCCGCAAGCTAGCCGTCGACTGCACCGGCGAGGGTGTTCTGTTCATCGAGGCCGACGCCGACGTCCGCCTCGAACATTTCGGCGACGCCCTGCAGCCGCCCTTCCCGGGCCTCGAGGAGCTCGTCTTCGACGTCCCCGGCTCGTCCGAAGTCCTCGGCACCCCACTACTCCTCTTCCAGGTAACTTTACTTGTCGTGGAACACGAACTCACACGATTACGTATGTCTGTGACTAGAACTCTAGGGGCAACTCTGCAACCATGGCTCACTGTGGTACGTCCGTGCAGGTGACACGGCTTTCGTGCGGAGGTTTCATCCTGGCGGTGCGGCTGATGCACACAATGGCGGACGCGCAGGGGCTTGTGCAATTCCTGGCCGCCGTGGCGGAGCTGGCGCGGGGGGGCGTGGTGCCGTCCGTGCTGCCAGTGTGGGGCGCGAGCTGCTGGAGGCGCGGAACCCGCCGCGTCCTGCCTTCGCGCACCGAGAGTACGACGAGGTGCCGGACACCAAGGGGACCATCGTGCCGCTCGACGACATGGCGCACCGCTCCTTCTTCTTCGGGGCCAAAGAGGTGGCCGCCATCCGGTCCCACCTGGCGCCGGGTCTCCGGAAGCGCGCCACCACGTTCGAGGTCCTCACAGGTTGCCTATGGAAGTGCCGCACCGTGGCTCTGGCCCCTGACGCCGACGAGGACATGCGAATGATCTGCATCGTCAACGCCCGCGGCGGCAAGGGCAAGCAGAGCGCCATCCCGAGCGGGTACTACGGCAACGCGTTCGCGTTCCCGGTGGCCGTGTCGGCCGCGGGCGAGCTGTGCGCGAGGCCCCTGAGCTACGCCGTGCGTCTGGTGAAGGAGGCCAAGGGGGAGGTCGACGTGGGTACATGCGGTCGGTGGCGGACCTTATGGTGGAGCGCGGGCGGCCGCACTTCACGGTGGTGCGCGCGTACCTGGCGTCGGACGTGACCAAGGCCGGGTTCGGCGACCTGGACTTCGGGTGGGGCAGGCCCGTGTACGGCGGCCCGGCCAAGGGCGGCGTGGGCGCCATCCCCGGCGTGGCCAGCTTCCTCATCCCGTTCAAGAACGCCCAGGGCGAGGACGGCATCGTGATTCCCATGTGCCTTCCCGGCCCTGCCATGGACAAGTTCGTGGAGGAGATGGGCAAGCTGCTCCGCCCGGCCGTCGACGTCGCCGACATGTTCCCCGCCATTATCAAATCTGCGCTCTGAGTCAGCTATCGTGCTCTGTCCCGTCGTCCCTCTGTTTTGCTGCCCGTAATTGCGTCGCGTCGTTATTGTTTAGTGAAGTTGTAGTTAGTAGCGAAATTTAATCCTCAATTGGTGTGTGGTGGGAGCTTGTTGCTCTGTGTTTTGTTTGCGTGACAGTTGAGCGAAGTAAAGAAGGCTCGTCGGATGCACTGCGGCCGGCGGGCGTACATGGGTTCTGTGTAGAGTGTAGTGTAATCAACCCTGCGTGTCGTGTCCATGTATAAGTATGCAACGAAAATTCATCAAAGATTTCGCCCAAAGTGAAGTATACATGTGTGGTTCTTCATGAAAGCATGTATAAGACATACTCCCTCCGTTTTTAAATATAAGATGTTTTAAGTTTTGTCCACATTCACATATATACAAATATATCTAGACACTTTTTAGTATGCATGTTCACTCGTTCTAATACAAAATGTAGAACATCTAAAACATCTTATATTAAAAAACAGAGCGAGCATTAAGCTGTGCTTAATCTTCAGGTTCTTTTACGGTGAAGCTTTATTAAAACCATAAGTTGCTCACACGCGGCCTCGATCGTAGGATGTACATGGACGCATGGCTAAAAACAAAATAAAAGACAACACAGAAAAACATGTGGAAAGCTCATAAAAACACCTTCTTTCCCAAGTGGGGTATACGACTTCGTACCTCTTTGTCCTTCATGGTTCCTGAGCATAAACTCTGAGATATTCCACTCTAGTGCTCTAATTTGTTGCTACTTTAGGATTTACTTGAGGAGATCTAGTATACTATTGCACTAAAGGAATTTGATTGCCCTACTAATTTGTTATGGATCTTGTTACTCTTGTGTGTTTGGCCACCCTAAAAGGAAGATTTTGTTTTGAATCTAATTTTGGTAGTCTAAAGGTTCGGGATATTTTTGGGAGCTTCCAACTGAGTTGTGGAGATTATCTGTTGTTTGTAAAGATTAGATTGCCGTCTTCAGGGATACTGCTTAGTGGATCGAGGCACTCCGCATCGTGTGGAAGCTCTAGAAGAATAAGGTGCGTCATTGTGCCTATTGGAGGCAGTGTAGCTCCAACGGAACTGACAGTTCTTGTGAAATGAACTTTGGGATAAATCCCAGCGTTCATTGTGTAGTTATCTCTCAACCATTTACTTACTCGTATCTAGCTTATTATCTCGTTTATATCATTAAGCTAGATTGTATCTTCTCTTCGTGTAGGTTACTCTCATCTTGTTGCATTATCGACAAAATCTATGTTCGTGTTTATCCAAAATTTAATAAAGAAAATATTAAAATTCCACATGCCTATTCATCCTCCTTTGTATCGACCTATTTGATCCTTTTCAGCAACGCCTAAAGCGCTGACCTAGGTGGGTCGACCTAGGTGAGGTGCTTCTTTTAGCCTTTTTTTGTTTTGCCTGTTTTTCCTTTCTGTTAGTTTTTCCTTATTGTTCATGTTTTCATATTAATGTCTTAATCATTGCATATTTTATATTCTTTAAGTTATTAAAAATTTATGAAAACTATTTAGAAACTTGAGAAAATAAATATACAAATAGTTATAAAAATGTTTGGAAGGTTTTAAAAATGTTCACAAGGTCTAGAAAATGTTCGCATAGTTCAAAAAATTATTCGTGAGATGCAAAAAAAATCACGAGGTTTGAAAAATGTTTACGAGGTTCAAAAAATATTCGTATAGTTTTTTTTTTAAATCACGTGGTTAAAAGATTGCTATTATAGTTAAAATAATGTTCATGAGATTTTAAAAAGGGTTACCAATTCAACTTGTTTGTCGATTAAAAAATATTCGTGATTTTTAGTAGGCGTACCATTCAAATAATTAGCTGTGGAGGAAAAAAAATAAAACATGAACGAAAATAAACCCAAAATAAAAAATGGAAAATGGAAAATGACAAAGGAAACACAAAAAGGAAATAGAAAAAAATCAACATAAAGAAACAAAACATTAATACTAGTATTTGGAAAGTCTTTAGTATGTCGGACGCCATGCTCCGCTTTTGGGGCTCGTGGCGATAAGCGTCATATAGAATTGTAACCTCTAGAGTAAAACAACATTTGCAAAGATTTAATTTTTTTATCTGATTGCGAAATGTGGTAGGTGGAATGTCATGATGCTAGAGTTTAGATCCCATTGCCACTTGCACAATATTGGGCCAAGCTGCCGTCGTAACGCGCGGCAAAATGCTCGAAACTACAAACGGGGCTAATCTGCCTCGTAACCCATAAAGCCCAACAAAACACAGAGATATGAGGCCCGTCTCTCCCGCATACGGCTACGCAAAGCAACGATAAAACAAGCTGAGCGCTCTACATCACACGATTGGTGAGCGAGCGATGCGCGCGAGCGGCGGCGCGAGCCCACGACCCGCACCACCGAAGCGCTCTCCCTCTCCGGCCACCACCAAACTACTAGTACCCGCCTCCTCCTCCCTCGCCATGCCGCCCCCTCGCCTCGCCCACCTCCGCCGCCTCCTCTCCCTCCACTCCCCGCCTCCCCACCCGCTCGCCCCCAGCCCCATCCGCCCCCTCCCGCTCCTCCTCCCCCGCGCCATGGCCGGCGCTGCACAGCCAGGTAATAATAGCTCGCCGACCGAACCCAAACCGGGACCTTCTCTCTGCTCCGTTTGTGTGTGGTGAATGATGCGGTGGTGCGTGCGCGCAGGTGCGGCGACGGGGTCCGCGGAGTACGACGAGGTGCTTGGGTGCCTCTCGTCGCTCATCAAGCAGAAGGTGCGCGCGGACACCGGCAACCGCGGCAACCAGTGGGAGCTCATGAACAAGTACCTGCAGGTGGTGTTACTGCGACAGTGGCTGGCCTGTTCGATTGGACTGTGGTTTGCCGAGTTGTTTCTGATTGGGTGTTTGGTTGTTCTGCCAGATACTAGAGCTGGAGGAACCAATCGCGCGGCTGAAGGTGGTTCACGTCGCGGGCACGAAAGGGAAGGTGAGTATGCATCCGGTGGCGCTGTCTCAGGGATGACAATGCTGTATTACACTGATTTGAACTGATTTGGGTGGGTTTAGGCATGCGGTTTCAGTAGTAACATATGTATCAGTTACAAAAGGCGCAACAATAATCGTAACAGGATGCACCAAAATTTTCTGTTCTTTGCGTTTCAGCTTTATTCCCACATGAGTACAATATCTAACCAATGTAAACCGACTGTCGCTATTTCTCATCGTTTTCGTGTACACTTGCTGAGTCAATCATTTGTAATATTCCTGCATCGAAAATTTTGCAGCAGAGCACGTGTTGACAGCTCTGGTCGTTTTCTATTTCTTAGGGTTCAACATGCACATTTGCCGAGTCAATCCTTCGATCATGTGGTTTCCGCACTGGATTGTTCACCTCTCCACACTTGATCGATGTCCGTGAGCGGTTTCGGCTTGATGGGTATTTTTCTCTTTGCTGCGCTGCTACATTTATTTCGTGGTGGTGCTTCTTCTTAGCTCATTATAATTTACTCTCGAGGCGATTGCTATTGTTGAGTTGCTTGAACTTATTTATTCGTCCTACCACTATGCATCATTGTGCTTACCTATTGTATTTTCTTTCTGGTGAGTTTATAGGCTGGACATTTCGGAGGAAAAATTTATTAGGTATTTCTGGTGGTGTTGGAACAAATTGAAGGTAAATATCACCTGTTTTGTTCATATGGTGGCATTGCGGCTGCATAACATTGAAGCTACACTATGAAATAAATACTAGTGGAATTTGCAACATTTCTTTCTATGTATGTTATGGCTTTCCTTAAAACACCATTGATGTGGTGAATTTTTTTTACCTTCCAGGTCAAGACTGGTGATGATATTCCAATGCCACCTTACTTTAGATTCCTTGCACTGTTAGCATTCAAGATTTTTTCAGATGAGCAGGTTAATACTCTACGAGGACTCACCGTTCGAGAGTATTTTTGTAATATGTCTAGATAAACACATGCTTAAGTTTTTTCTTTTCTGTGGATCTTGAAGATTTTCGCCCATCTAAAGAATAGATATTGTGGACATTGGCTTATTCTATAATCTATATCAGATTGAATTTAAAATGAATGAAATGTGCCTAGCTTTATTGAATCTAGAAGGCTGTCACTGCCCACCTCCATAATATATTTTTACCAGCTTCACTCAAATTATCTGCAGCCTATGCTACTGGTAAAAATTTCATTTTTCTGAAAGCATATATTTCATATGAATAGTAATTTGAACTGTGATGAAAGGGTCAGTTATCGGTAATTTTTTTAGAAGCATCATCATTTTTCTTCATAGATGAGCCTGCGGTATACTTGTCAATTTTCAGAACTGCATGTTTGATGCTTTCATAGAATCTACTCATTGTGTTTTTAAACAGGTGGATGTAGCTGTGCTCGAAGTCGGTTTGGGAGGGAAATATGATGCAACGAATGTGGTGTGTGACATTTCTGTAATCATCTTGTAGTTTAATACACATTAGCATAGCAGTGTTTGTATGCCATAATCGCGAACCAAAAAGGGTGCTCATACACCAGCACAAGTTGTTCTTTTGACATAAATATGCCTTCTTGACCCTTTGTTTTACATAATATCATCTTGTCCTTCTGATTTGAATACTAAGTGTTTGCATTTATACTTTAGCAGCAAAAAGGCTGGCCTGAGATCACAGTGCAAACTGTAGTAGAGTGACAGTACCGTAGTTCTTTCTTCTAGCTACCTTTAAATCTGTAAGCTATCTAGAATCTGTTTGGCTGCATTCTGAGCTTATGTTTCTTTCCATTTTAGCCCACTGAGATAATCGCCAACATCTTGACTTAAAAGACCGAAGAGCATAACTTGTGTGAAAATTGAAATTTTTGCAGGTAAAAGCACCTGTAGTTTGTGGGATATCTTCCCTTGGATATGATCACATGGAAATTCTTGGTTAGTCATGAAACTGAAAGAAGAAATACCTTTGCACCCATAGTAAACTTGTTTCATGCACGGTGCCAATGCTTGCTGTGGTCCATGAGCAGGAAATACACTTGGAGAAATTGCTGGGGAAAAGGCTGGAATATTGAAGGTTTCTTTCGACCTATTTTTTCTTCAAGTATATGTTATAAAAGTGTATTATGTTTGCTTTGTTCATATCTCTTTTAGCTGACAACTCCTGTAACTTAATCTGACTGTTGTTTTGGTCCCGCCTGGCTTTTTTGTCAACACAGAAAGGAGTTCCAGCCTATACAGTTCCACAACCGGAGGAGGCAATGTCTGTACTGAAGCAGAGAGCTTCTGAATTGGGTGTATGTTATATTCTGTGCTACACTTTTTTTTGCTCGTCACTCTGCTCTTTGCACATTCTAAAGTGTCAAAGAACATGATTACAGATTGGTCCAGTTGTTAATTTATGAAACTGAAATTTATTAAAGGTTTCTATCCGAATAGTCCAACCTTTGGACCCACGGCAATTAGAAGATCAATCTCTTGGACTGCATGGTGAGCATCAATACATGAATGCAGGCCTTGCAGTTGCATTGGCTAATACCTGGCTGGAGAGGCAAGGACATTTGAACAGAATACATGTCAAAGATCATGTAAGGACTCCAACTGGCTTTCTATTTATTTTCCACTAAAGGAAATGTGAGGATCAGTTATCATTTCACTATGAGTGCAGGGTACCTTACCAGATCAGTTTATCAAAGGGCTATCAATTGCTTGTTTGCAAGGCAGAGCACAGATTGTTCCAGATCCACAAGTGAACTCAGAATATAAGAATACCAATTGTCCCTTGGTTTTCTATTTGGACGGGGCACATAGCCCAGAAAGTATGGAAATGTGCGCAAAGTGGTTTACTCATGTTACAAAAAAGGATGTAATACAACCAGGTTCTTTGGAGCAGCCTCACAGTGGCAGCAATTCTAAGAAGGTATGTTATGCCTTGCAGTGGCAGCCTTCGGATTAAGTCAATGTTTAAATAGTCTCTATCTCTTATTCACGTTCTCTTGTGGGATGTTTCCAGATTCTCCTGTTCAATTGCATGTCTGTAAGAGACCCTCAGAGATTGCTTCCACGTCTTCTAGATACATGTGCTCAAAAAGGTAATTGAATTCTTTGTTGATGCGTTGGTGATGATCTTGAACAATGCAATGATTTGTTTTTGTTACTTATCATGTTTGGAATCATAAAAAAATGTTCTTGCGTTTTTGTTTTAGCTACAGCGTTTTGTAAATAACCGTGTACTATACTTTTTTCTGTCCTACTTAATGATGGGCAGAGTGCCTGCATTTCACGTCAAAGAAAAAATTGTTCATTTCCGTGTCATGCATTTCCTTAATGGCTTGAATGGTTGAATGAACCACCAGCAAATTAACGACTGTGTGAAGTCGCAGGCATAATTTTCTTTATTTATTATTCAAAATGAATAATATATTTGTATTGTATGTTGAACGGATCCTTCATTGCTCTTCTGTAATGATCAGTTATTTTGCCCAGGTCTTCACTTCGATCAGGCCTTATTTGTGCCAAACCAATCACAATATAATAAGCTTGGTTCCCATGCATCACCACCTTCAGGGCGAGAGCAAATTGATCTGTCATGGCAGTTGTCGCTCCAAACGGTTTGGGAAAACCTACTTCATGGTGAGAAAGGTATCTAAAATAAATCACAATTAGCTCTTGGAACTGGGGTATACTGTCAACATGAACATTGAGTTGAGAGGATTGATGTACTTGAATGGGAACGATGCAGGTTCAAATGGCCCAAGCTCTAGCAGGACTAGTTTAGTTTTTGAATCTCTTCCTTCGGCGATTAAGTGGCTACGGGAATCTTCTCGACAAAACCAATCTACTTCATGCCAGGTGAAAATTTTGGACATATTTTCACTGATGTGGATTATTTCACCCACCCTTCCATCCATAACTAGCTACCCTCCTCTGGGCATTGTAAGATTCATTATCAAGTACTCCCTCCGTTCCTAAATATAAGATGTTTTAGGTGTTACACATGTTGTCTACATGCATACTAAAGTGAGTGAACCTACACATGGAATATGTCTAGATACACTTGTGTGCATGTGAATGTGGACAAAAGCTAAAACATCTTATATTTGGGAACGGAGGGCGTATCTGTTACTGACCATCGTTTGCCGATTTACGTAACCATCAGTCTTTTTCACACATATAATTCTTCCACCCTTTCAGGGCACATTCATTTGTTTGTTTATTTCCTCTGGTTCTGCTATTCCATGATCTATATCTTCCATTTCATTACGTTTGTGTTGTCGTTTGCTTTATGTTTGTTCTGATCTGCTAATCCAGGACTAAGAACATTTTATATGTTTATTATATTTCTTCTATTGCATGTTGCAACTGTTTTCCTACTAGACGTTTATATGTTTGTTGTTTTTTTGTACACTGAATCAGGTCTTGGTTACTGGCTCCCTGCATCTTGTTGGTGATGTCTTAAGATTGATCAAGACCTGATTCTCCGTGCTCCTCATTGGCGATGTCTTAAGATTGCACAAGAAGTAAATTTGGTTGGAACACATGGTTCAGACTGAAGTGTCTGCTTACTAGAGCACCATAAACTGGAGCCTATCGTTATTTATGATCGGCATCCACAATACAACCACCTTGCTGAAGAATGGGAGACTTGAAAGTGCCTTTTTATTCTGATTTGGACTCGGGCAACCATGTTGTACTGCTTCATTTTGTGTTTCTGCCCTAATGGGCAATTGTACACCACTGTAGCCTATTTTTGTTCAGATGTCATTGCACCACTTTGGAATGTACAAACGGAGAATCATATGATATGAACCATGCCATTTTTCAAACTTGACAATTTCCAAGCTTCCAATTCTTTGAAATTGTTGTGGCACATCCGAATACCCTTACATGTTGGCACCTCCTGTTGGAAGATGGAGAATATAGACTCTGACTAATTGTCAGGTACTTCTCCTGCACATCCATCAGTGTTACTTTGCGCTGAAGCGGGACTGATAGGCTGCTCTTTTGCAGAACAAATTCTTGGGACTGAAGCTAGATCAAAGGTAGTCCTGTTCCCTGGACTTGTGCCCCACTGGAAAGGGAGATTTCACATGTCAGGTGAGACATTAAAGGTAGGTACATAATGTGAATGCTAGGCCATGCGTTTCAACATCGTTTCTCCTGTTTTCCCAGTTCATAGACTATAGTTCTTAACTGCTTGTTTAGATCATTCCAGCTAATTGTTGTTCTTGTGCCTTGACTTTTTATGTAAACGTTTTGTTTCATCCTTTCATTGTTTTGAAAAGGCTGTTCGTGTTCAAGGTTACACTTCAAGGTCAAACATGTTCTTTGTGTTTATTCATTTGTATATTGAAGCGCATGTTATTTAGCATCCATCATATGTTTTGTAAACGAGCATGTTCTTTCTGGGTGTATTTAGAATGCACCTGGGTCTTTCTGGGTGCACTAAGAATAGGTCGATCATCGACCGATTTTTCTTCCTCTAAGAAAAGCTTGACGGACAGATAACACCGCCTTTTAGTTTCGTGATACTTCTGCAACTGTCTAGGACTATTGTTAGTAATTAGTTAAATTGGACACTAAATATAGCTGAACACTTTGTATTGGAGAATAACCACAAATTTTAGAACCATGCAAGGAGTAATCTCCCAAGTTAGTATTATGACGTGGCTTGTCTATTCACATCTCTGACCTTTTCCTGTGGCTTGGTGTTGGAGTCTAGCCTCTTCTATTTCTCCCTGAACCTTCTGCCTCTCCCAAATCCGGTTTCGGGCATCGCATTTAAAGCCTCGCACTGCCTCTTGATCCCACCCTCTCTTTGGCTTTCATCTGCTTCTATTTGGTAGCAGATCAAGAGCCAAAGACGAGTTATCTTGATAGCGTTAGAAGGCTTGTGCCAGACAACTCTTATTAGCAACTGAGTGGCATATTTTTCTAGGTTTTACCCCCAAGAATATCAAGATGACATTCTCTGGTACACAGGACAAGTGCAAGGCTTGTGACAAGACTGTTCATTTCATTGACCTCCTTACTGCAGATAGCATTCCCTACCACAAGTCTTGCTTCAAATGCAGCCATTTCGGTAATGCCCTCTTGTTGACGTTTGCACTCCAGATGCATCAGTTTCTCACACCCAATTGCTCTATGATCTGAATTTATAGATGTGCAACTACTCCTCCATGGATGGAGTTCTGTACTGCAAGACTCATTTTGAGCAGCTTTTCAAGGAAACAGGCACCTTCAACAAAAACTTCCCACATGTAAGTTTGTCCTGCATCGTTCTTCCCACTGTTGTTTGCAATCGCAACAGGAATCTCATTCTCGTCACAGTATACTTGTTTTTTATTTTCAGGTGCCAAGGCAAACAATGAGCAGGTACTGCATTCTCACCATCTTTTTTATTGGATTATCTTCGTAGTTTTTTAGCCTTTTCCCTAGAAAAATGGCTTTTCTAGCCATTCTGTGGGCCACACTTATATTTCTCGTGAAAATATTATGTAAAAAAAAAAAGGCCCGTAATGTACTATTGTTGCCTGATAGGTGATCCTTGCTATTGCTTTAATATTCCATGCAGTACAATAAGCAATATCATGCTTCCTGAATTTGTCACAGATTGCAGCTCATAAATCGTTTTTGTTGTGTTGTACAGTCTAAGGTCCCAAACAAGTTATCTTCTGTGTTCTGCAGGACTCAGGACAAGTGTGCTGCCTGCAAGAAGACCTTGTATCCATTGGAGAAGGTAAAAAAAGTTTCCGTTCTCCAAAGATCAAGCAGTGGAAGGGCAATTGATTGACATGTTGATCTCTCAACTTTTTAGTAACAAAATTGAAGTAGAAATAGAATGCAAGGAATGTCTTTATGAATCATTTTAGTCTGTTTTCATGATTAGTCTCTGGAAACCACAGGCTACACATGCATCTTGTTGCCTTCTTCTCAAGATGCGAAAGCCTGTCTGATAATTCCAATTCCTTTGCAGATGACCTTGGAGGGTGAGCCCTACCACAAGACCTGCTTCAAGTGCGCTCACGGCGGCTGCCTCTTGACGACCGCCTCCTACGCTGCCCTCAACGGGATCCTATACTGCCAGCACCACTTCTGGCAGCTGTTCAAGGAGACGGGAAGCTACGACAACTTGCTCAAGCCCACCTCGGCGAAGAACACCGACGAACCAGAGACCACCAAGGAAGAGGTGTTACCAGAGGAGCAGGCGGCAGAAGCCGTAGAGGATCAGGAGCACTCATAAGAAGCTACACTTGAACAGTTACAAGAACCTACATGCTGATGTTCCCCACGTTGATGTTGCTCTTGTGTATTGCTGCTGCTGCCCATCGTTTATATCTCATCGAGACACGCAGTATTGGTATACGTCTTTTCGTCTTGGCTAGTGCCATCCTGAATTCTGCATCTCATTTCTTGCGTCAAAAGTCCGCAATGTCTTGTGAATGAGAGCTGAATTCGCACACGTTTGGTCTTATCCTGGGATATCGATAGCTCGACTCTTAAAAAAATCAGCGTATCTCGACTTCTATCGGAAACATATCCTTGGTTCTTGCCCTTTTTTCTCCTCCAGTGTCAAAAGACAACTCAATTTTTTTTTCTGTGCTTTGAAAGACAATTCAAGTTCCAAACATTCGTCCCCCATTTGTTCTTGTGCAGTACCGTAATGTGCCCATTTATTATTCCCTTCACGTCGAATCAGTAGGCGTATGAGTGACAAAGAAACAACCTTCAAAGTCAGAACACGGAAGAGAGCTGCACATATCCAAACTGGTACTCCATTCGGATGGATTCCTAGTAGCTAGTATCAGATAGGTTGTGTGTGGATGATATTGTTGGGCAGTATATACAGTAGTTGCTGCAAAATTCCGCCCAAATCCAGCCCAGTAAATTTCCATTCATAAGTGAATGTATTGGATTCTAACCATCGGTTCACAGAATTCCAACTCAGAGTAAAAAGAAGGCACGAAAGAGAAGAGAAAACTTGCTCCAAATGCCCAATTTCAAGCAATAAATTTCCGTTCATATCAGCATATGATTACATTTGACTTGGACTCGATACATCAACGACTTTCTTAGAGCATCTCCACCCCTCGCTCCCCACTCGCGGCGCCCAAATCGCCCGGCCCAAAGGTTTTTTTCCCGAACAAGGTTTTGCAAATTCGAATGTGCTGCCAAGGTTTTGCGAATTCGAACCCGTCGTCGTCATCCTCCGCCCGGCCGTTGTCGTTGATGATGTCGTCCATGATATGAACGGTCTCCTACACACAAGGAGCAAGGCCGGTAGCCACGACTCGCCTATGCACACGTCTATTGTACATGCCATGGCTACAAAACACGGGTTCATACCTGCATGAGCTCCGGGGCGTCGGGAGTCATTCCGTCGATCACATGGGAGGCGCCCGCGTCGAATGAAAGGCTCCGACCGGCGGCCGTTTGGACGGCGGGATCTCTCTGCATCGCCGGCGAATTCAGATCGACGGGGTGGTTTAGATCCAGGCCACAAGAAGGGAAGATGACGTTGGGGTCGAAGCCGCCGTGATGATGGATGTCGCCGTACTCGGGGGAGAACCTGGTGCGAGGCGTGGCGGCGGCGCTGTCGGCGAAGAAGGAGGAATTCGACGGCGAGCCGCCGACCTTGCATCGTAGAGTGGCGTTGCTCTCTTGGCTTCCTCCCAAGGCGAATGCTTGGTTCAAGGCGGCGACGGTCTTGTTCATGGCGGCGATCTTCCTTGCCGTCAATGGCGCCGCCGTGCCGTTTCCTCTCATTCTGCTTCACGCGGCGCCCGGCACGGCTCTGCGTGTCCAATCGGCGCCGGAGTACGTCGAGGTCCCAATCCTCCTGCCTCATCGCCTCCGGCTTCTCCCTGGGCGGGGAGGGGGGGGGCCTTGCGCTTGACGCCCAGCGTCTTCCCCGCCGCTTTCGTCCCCGCCGCCTTCGTCTTCGCTGCCTTCCCCTTGGGTGCCGGCGGCGCCATGGAGCCGGCGCGGCGCGAAGGTTTTTCTTTTGGCGGGAGAGATGGCAGGGGAAATGCGATTTTTGGGGACGAATTGGGGGAAGCCGGCACTTATTGCGATCGCCGTCTCACTGCCAGGCGTGGCCCGCGCGTCGGAGACCGACGTGGCGTCGCGTTTCCTTCCGTCCGGGGCCGCACCAAGCCTCCCCAAGTTGAGAGCGTGGGCTGGGCGTGCCGGACACAAAACTGGGCCGCGCCGGACCCAATTCGCGTTTGGGCGCCGCGAGTGGGGACGATTTTGTGTCCGGCACGCACCAAAGGCGTTTGGGCGGCCGTTTGGGTGCCGCGAGTGGAGATGCTCTTAGTCTAGACGCTTCACCAGCACACACGTAAGAGCTCAATGACCCATGCCACCCATCAGAAACCGCAGATCAACTCAATAAGACCCCAATGCTCAGAGAATCCTAGTCAGTCAAGATTAATTTTACAGAAACGGCCAGCACAGTCTCCGGACTCTAAGTACAGTTTCAAGCGGTTACGAGTGCCTCACTCGTTCATCTATTCCTTTATCTTGCTACAAACCGGGTAGTAAACGGGTGATTTCCTTCTTTTTTTTTGCAGCGAGTGCGTTTTTACGCTCCTTCTCGTGCTAGTATTGCAGTTAGAGATCGAGATTTTGCTCAATCATCTGCTTACTTTATTTTACTGATGAAAATGCCCTTATTTACTTAAACCCTTGGTTTAGGACCAATTAGGGACATAGTGAAGTATTGCGAGACACGTTCGTGACGCCGCTCGCTGCCTAGCTGGAGACTCTGCTGACCCTCTGGTAAAATTATGCCTGACAGAGATTCTAAGAGCATCTCCACACGCGGCGCCCAAACGGCCGCCCAAACGCGTTTGGGACGTGCCGGACACAAAATCGGCTCCACTCGCGGCGCCCAAACGCGAATTGGGTCCGGCGTGGCCCAGTTTTGTGTCCGGCACGCCCAGCCCACGCCCTCAACTTGGGGAGGCTTGGGGCGGCCCCGGATGGAAGGAAACGCGACGCCACGTCGGCTCCCGACGCGCGGGCCACGCCTGGCAGTGAGACACGGGACTATGTCTCGTCGTTTTCTCGCCTGATTTTATCCCCGTCTTTCATCGTCGCCCCAGTCGCCCCACTTTGCTCGTCGCCCCAGTCGCCCCCGCCGCCCCCCGCCCGCCGGCTCCACCCAAACCTGGACGTCGGCGCCGCCGTTTGCTTCCTCTCCTCGACGGCCTTTGGTTCCGGGCACCGGCGATCTCTCCGCCGCTGTATTCGATACAACCGTCCCCGGCGGTCTCTCCGCGACCCGCCCTGCCTGCAAGGTGTTCGGCGGAAGGTTCGCCTGGTTTTTGACTGAATTATTGATGCTAGCCGGCGACTGGTCGTTGATCAGTGGCCGCGTTGTATTGCAGATGAATAGCGACGACGAGATGATGGCCGCGATGCTGTTGGAAGAAGAAGACGCCATCGCCGCGGAGGAAGATGAGAATATATCAATTCTCAATTGTCTTCTCCAACTTCAAGCCGACGAGGAAGCCAATGCCGCCCCAAAACAGGGAGGCTCGTCGTTCGGAAGGAAGAAGAGCAAGCCGAGGCAGAGAATGGAAGGCCATTGCATGTTAGTCTCTGACTACTTTGCCGAAGTTCATGTCGCCACCGCCAAGGATTTCCGTCGACGCTTTCGGATGAACCGTGGATTGTTCAACCAGATCGTGCAAGCTGTGAGGGCGTATGATCCATGGTTCAAGTTGAAGAAGGACGCCGTGGGAACTGTTGGTTTCTCATCAATCCAGAAGTGCACTGCAGCCATGAGAATGCTTGCATATGGAGCACCTGCTGATTCTGTAGATGACTACCTACGGATGTCAGAGTCCACAATCATCAAGTCGATGTACAGGTTCTGCAGGGCGGTGATTGGTGTGTTTGGCCCAAACTATTTGAGAGGATCAAATGAAGAAGAAACAACTCGGATCCTGGAACAGAATGCAGCTAGAGGATTTCCTGGGATACTTGGAAGCATAGACTGCATGCATTGGAGCTGGAAGAACTGTCAATTTGGTTGGCAAGGATTGTACAAAGGAGGCCACAAAGGATATTGCAGTGTGGTTCTTGAAGCTGTGGCCGATCATGAACTATGGATTTGGCACGCATTCTTCGGCATGGCAGGATCACACAACGACATCAATGTGTTGCAGCGCTCTCCTGTGTTCGCGAAGCTAGTTGAAGGCCATGCCCCACCTGTCAACTATGTGGTCAATGGCCACGAGTATAACAAAGGGTACTACCTAGCCGATGTCATCTATCCAAAGTGGGCAACATTTGTGAAGAGCGTCCCCAACCCTCGCGGGAACAAAGCTTGTCATTTTGCCGCTGAACAAGAGAGTGCCAGGAAGGATGTTGAGCGGGCATTTGGAGTGCTGCAACAAAGGTTTGCTATCGTTCGGTATCCTGCTCTGACATGGTCGAATGAGCAAATGTGGGAGGTGATGAATTGTTGTGTCATCCTGCACAACATGATAATCGAGAGTGAGCGGTATAATCCAGTGCATGATCATATGCCATATGACTTTGAGGGTCCTCATGCACAGGTTGATCACAACGTGCCGGCAGATTTCGCTGATTATATCTCAATGCATTTGGAAATTCGTGATGAAAATACTCATAATGCACTCCAAACTGATCTAGCGGGTCATTTGTGGGCACGCCGGGGCATGGCAGCGGCAGAGGAGGAAGAGGAAGACGTTTGAACTTTATTTTATATATTTAAACTATTAAATATTGTATTTGAACTATTACATATTTATGTATGTTTGATTTTTACTTTCACAAAATATTGAAATTCATGTAAAAACCCTTTTGGGGCACCCTTTGGGCGCCGCGAGTGGGGAACGCGGGCGCCCAAATGGCGCACCTTGTCCGAACAGCGCCCAAATGGCACGTCCGGACGGCTTTTGGGCGCCCATTTGGACGCCGCGACTGGAGATGCTCTAACAGCGCTAGACATTTTGGTGGGTAAAACGCAGAACCTAGAGAGACAAAGGTCAAAGAAGACTAACGCGTGCAATAGCTTATGGAGCGCAAAGACTAGAAAAGAACCTACTGCTGTTGCGAAGCCTGTTGACGAGCTCCGGGTGTTATGTTGCTTCAAATCCTGGTCATCTTCTGCGCGACGACAACTGGGTTATGGCGCGCGATCTGCTCCCGGCCGGCAACCTTGTAGTTGAACCAGCACTCGTGGGCGCCGTCGTGGCGGTGCGCGCTGCAGTAGGTGCCACTGCAGCGGCACGTGAAGCCCAGCAGCCCCAGCTTCTTGCGGCACGCGATGCACCGGTTCTTCGTCTCCTCGGGCGTCTGCTCCCCCTCGCCTCCGATGTCGTCAGGCTGCGCTTTCTTGAACTTCAGCCGCGTGAGGCCGGAGATGATGGCTTGGTCAAAAGCCATGGCATCCAGCTGCGGCTGCTGCGTGTTGCTTCTGTAGCACTTGGAGCAGAGATGTCCGGTCGTCGCGCTGCCGAAGAAGCCGCAGCTGTTCGCGCACAGGGCCCCGTCGCCGGCCTGTTGCATCGCCGCCATCTTGTGCGCTCGCACTCGCAAGATCGAAGCTTTGGGTCGATGCCGATCTTGTGGAAATTCTCTGGTTTCGCTCGCGGGTTGAATTCGCTCGGGCGTTCCTCCATCGGTGAACTTTTTAAATCCCGAACCCACCGGTCACAAATCGGACTCCGATTTCGAGTCTAAATTGGCCTTCGAGCTGTGTAGGCGCGCCGCCACTGAGCAGAGTCTCCGATTTCGAGCCTAAATCGGAGATGGGAAGAATCCAACCTGGACCCTGGCGTGAAACACAGAAGAGCTATGCGTGCTTGGATTGGCGGAAAATGGGAAGTAGCAGGACTCCGTTTTCGAGTCTAAATCGGAGATGGGTCCCAGATTAGCCTCTATCAACCAGTGATTCTGCACGGCAAAGCACGTTAGGATTAACATAATAAATTAAGAAACATATAGCAAAGAAAACGAAATTCATATGCCATATTGATTTTGGTTCAGTTTCATCAAAACTTAAACTCCGCTTGGAGTTTAAGTACATGCAGTCACCTCAAGTAACTGCGGCCAAAATAATATGAATTTCAACAAAATGTTACCTAAACTAACCGTGCAATCATGTACGTGCAACCCACATTTCACATATATCAAACGAAATATATAAAGACACATGCTACCACATGCATTGTATCGAACGAAAGAGAAAAACACACTGTAGGTAACTCAACTTACCCGACATGAGTGAATTGATCACTCAACTCGTAAAATGTGAAAACCGGTGTAACATCCTGTCATACGGCTTAATAATTGATAGGATACTCATATCATATCAATAAGTTACAACTTTTTTTATGGAAGCTCATCTCGAAAGAACTCTGAGGTTAAGCGTGATTGGCCCTGCGCACGAGTGAGAACAAAGTACGCATAAAAGACCAGTGTTGATCTGTGAGGCTAGTATAGAGATCCTAGAGAGCTGTCATGGGTGAAGCCGGCCAGGGGTGGGTCCGGGGTGTTACAACCAGTCATTCAACTCGTCCGACATGAGTGAATTGAATCAGCCCTTGAGGCGGTTTTTCTATCCACCTGGCGTTTGGAGCGGGGCGAGGGCAATAGTGGATTGTTTTATTTTTCATAGTTGATATCCTACTGCTCAGCCAGCCTATTTGCATCCGCTCCAGTGACGGATGGGCCCATCAGCCAGATTTGTCCTAAGCTCAAGCACCTAGCCACCACGACACAATCGCCCGTTCCCCACCCTGACACAACCATCTTCCCTAACGCCGGTAAACACGCACCGCCACCCTCCCCCCATCCAGCCCTCATGCTCCTCCACCGTGCGTGCCTGGTGGCTCTAGGCTGACGAGGGAATATCTCCCCAGCAATAGTGCCAGAAACAATGCTTGTACGTCACACGTCAGTTGGGAACCCCAAGAGGAAGGTATGATGAGTGCAGCAGTAAGTTTTCCCTCAGTATGAAACCAAGGTTTAATCGAACCAGTAGGAAAACGAGGTTTGCTTCGAAGGTGTTGGTGAAGGAGTGTAGTGCGGCGCAACACCAGGGATTCCGGTGCCAACGTGGAACCTGCACAACACAATCAAATTACTTTGCCCCAACTTAACAGTGAGGTTGTCAATCTCACCGGCTTGCTGAAAACAAAGGGTTAAACGTATCGAATGGAAAATGATGTTTGTTTGCATAAAACAGTAGAGAACAATGATTGCAGTAGATTGTATTTCAGATGTAAAAGAATGGACCGGGGTCCACAGTTCACTAGTGGTGTCTCTCCAATAAGATAACTAACATGCTGGGTAAACAAATTACAGCTGGGCAATTGACAATTGATAAGTGCATATAACATGCATGTGTGAGCTGTGGTGTCTACTATGAGATTCATTTGGGCATTACGACAAAGTACATAGACCGCTATCCAGCATGCATCTATGCCTAAATAGTCCACTTTCCGGTTAACATCCGTACCCCTTCCAGTATTAAGTTGCAAGCAACAGACAATTGCATTAAGTAATGTGCGTAATGTAAACAATACATTCATCCTTGAATAAAGCATTGCTGTTTTACCCCTAGTGGCAACAACACATCTACAACCTTAGAACTTGCTGTCACTATCCCAGGTTAAATAGAGGTTGAACCCAACTATCATGCATAAATACCCCCTCTTGGAGTTACAAGTATTCACGTGGCCAAGGCTTCAACAAGTAACGGAGAGCATGCAAGATCACAAATGACATAGACATGATAATATAATATTCAGCTCCACATAGGTATCAATATAAGTCAGATCCCAGCAAACACAACATGTAGCATTACAATAAGATGATCTTGATCATGATAGGCAGCTCACAAGATCTAAACATGATGGCACAAGTGGAGAAGACAACCATCTAGCTACTGCTATGGACCCATAGTCCAAGGATGAACTACTCACGCATCACTCCGGAGGCGGGCATGGCGATGTAGAGCCCTCCGGTGATGATTCCCCTCTCCGGCAGGGTGCCGGGAAGAGCTTCAGAACCCCCCGAGTTAGGGTTGACGACGGCGGCGGCAGCGAATATGTTCTGGATGAAAGGCTCGGTGTTTTAGGGTTTTCGCGTCTCGGGGAATAAATAGGCGAAGGGGCGATGTCGGCGGACCCCCGAGGGGCCCAAACCACAGGCGGCGCGGCTGGGCCCACTGCCGCGCCACCTGGTGGTTTGGCCACCTCGTGGCTCTCTTCGTCTCTCCTTCGGACTCCGTGTACGTGCTGGAAAAATAGGGACTGGCCTTTTGTTTCGTGCAATTCCGAGAATATTTCCAGAAGTAACTTTCTGAAACCAAAAACAGCAGAAAACAGGGAACTGGCACTGTGGCATCTTGTTAATAGGTTAGTCCCAGAAAATGCATAAAAGTGATATGAAGTGTATATAAAACATGTAGCAAATGGTATAATATAAGCATGGAACAGCAGAAATTATGGATACGTTGGAGACGTATCAAGCATCCCCAAGCTTAGTTCTACTCGTCCTCGAGTAGGTAAAACGATAACAACAAATAATTTCTGAGGAGACATGCTTTCACACAATCTTGATCAATATATTGCAAGGCTCATGTCATGAATGAAGTGACTCAAAGCAATGATCTATAGTTTGCTAACAAATAGATAAAGAGTAAACAATGAATCATATAAGCAAAAACTTTTCATGAATAGTACTTTCAAGACAAGCATCAAAAAGTTTTGCATAAGAGGTAACTCATAAAGCAATAGATTCAAAGTAAAAGGCATTGAAGCAACACAAAGGATGATTAAGTTTCAGCATTGCTTTCAACTTGTAACATGTATATCTCATGGATAGTTGTCAACATAAAGCAATATAACAAGTGCAATAAGTAAATATGTAAGAATCAATGCACACAAAGTTGACACAAGTGTTTGCTTCTAAGATAGAAAGGAGTAGGTAAACTGACTCAACATAAAGTAAAAGATAGGCCCTTCGCAGAGGGAAGCAGGGATTAAATCATGTGCTAGAGCTTTTTAAGTTTTCGAAAGCATATAGAGAGCACAAAATAAGTATTTGAGAGGTGTTTGTTGTTGTCAACGAATGGTAGTGGGCACTCTAACCCCCTTGTCAACCAGACTTTCAAGAGCGGCTCCCATGAAGGACGTTATCTCTACCAGCAAGGTAGATCATCCCTCTTCTCTTTTGTTTACACATGTATTTTAGTTTCTTTATAGATGACACTCCTCCCAACCTTTTGCTTACACAAGCCATGGCTAACCGAATCCTCGGGTGCCTTCCAACATTCACATACCATGGAGGAGTGTCTATTGCAAAATTAAGTTGCTTACTGATAAATCAGGGCAAAACATGTGAAGAGAATTATTAATGAAAGTTGTAATTAATTGGGGCTGGGCACCCCGTTGCCAGCTCTTTTTGCAAATTATTGGATAAGCGGATGTATATGCCACTAGTCCAGGTGAAAGTCTGTCAGAAGTAAATGACAAGATTGAAAGATAAAACACCACATACTTCCTCATGAGCTATAAAACATTGACACAAATAAGGAGTAATAAAGTTTTGAATAGTTTAAAGGTAGCACATGAAATATTTACTTGGAATGGCAGGAAATACCACATAGTAGGTAGGTATGGTGGACACAAATGGCATGGGTTTTGGCTCAAGTTTTGGATGCACGAGAAGCATTCCCTCTCAGTACAGAGTTTAGGCTAGCAAGGTTGTTTGAAGCAAACACAAGTATAAACCGGTACAGCAAGAATCACATAAAAACATATTGCAAGTATTATAAGACTCTACACTGTCTTCCTTGTTGCTCAAACATTTTACCAGAAAATATCTAGACCTTAGAGAGAACAAATATGCATCCCAAGTCTCAACAAGCTCTACGGTAGTTCTCCACTACTAGGCTTTAACTACATGATGCAAGAGCTTAAACATGATCTACTTGAGAGCTCAAAACAATTGCAAAGCATCAAATCAAAACAAGACAATGATCTACAAGAATGCATATGTCTTTTCCAATACCAACTACTACATGTAGCATTTTCTTTCTTCCAAACAAACACCAATAATTTATTTAAACATAAACTCTCCAAATGATAATATAATGCAGCAAGAGAGTATTTATAAACAAGTGCTAACAGCTCGAAGAGATGCATGAAAAACAGGAGCTAAAAGCACTGCAGTAGCTAGTTAAGAATACTCAACAAATATAAGTGAAGAACATGAGTATTCACATGAAAAAGCGGAGCGTGTCTCTCTCCCACACAAGGATTGCTAGGATCCGAATTTATTCAAACAAAAACAAAAATAAAAACACACAGACGCTCCAAGTAAAGCGCATAAGATGTGAAAGAATTAAAATATAGTTTCACTAGAGATGACCTGATAAGTTTGTTGATGAAGAAGGGGATGCCTTGGGCATCCCCAAGCTTAGACGCTTGAGTCTCTCTGAATATGGTTGGGATGAACCACGGGGGCATCCCCAAGCTTAGGCTTTTCACTCTTCTTGATCACATAATATCACCCTTCTCGCTTGATCCTTGAAAACTTCCTTCACACCAAACTCAAGACAGTTCTCATTAGAGGGTTAGTGCATAATCAAAAATTCTCATATTCTGTAATGATACAATCAATCCCAAAGCTTCTGGACATTAGCTACAGCCACCAATGCTTTGTGGAGCAAAGAAATCCACACAAACACAGTAAAAGAGCGAATGCAAAACAAAAGGCAGAATCTGTCAAAAACAGAACAGTCTGGAATGACGAATTTTTTCGAGGCACTTAAGTTGCTCAGATGGATCTGGCCTAAAATAATGAAAGTTGCGTACATATCTCAGGAATATGCGTGATTTTTCTCAGAATTTTTTGAATTTTCTACAGGGAGATAAGCTCAAATCCGTGACAGCTAAAAATCTGTCACTGCGCAGAAATCCAAATCTTGCATCAACTTTCAATATAGAACTTTACTTGGCACAACATTGCGATAAAATAAAGATACAAAGGAGTTGCTACAGAAGTAACAAAACTCCTTGACTCAAAGAAAACAAAAATAACAGCAAATAAAAACGATGGGTTGTCTCCCATAAGCGCTTTTCTTTAACGCCTTTCAGCTAGGCGCAGAAAGTGAAAATCAAGTGTTGTCAAGAGAAGAAGCATCAACATCATAACTTGCTCTAACAATAGAGTCAAAAGGTAACTTCATTCTCTTCCTAGGGAAGTGTTCCATACCTTTCTTGAGAGGAAATTGGTACCTTATATTACCTTCTTTCATATCAATGATGGCACCAACAGTTCGAAGAAAAGGTCTTCCCAAAACAATAGGACAAGATGCATTGCATTCAATATCCATAACAATAAAATCAACGGGGACAAGGTTATTGTTTACTGTAATAAAAACATCATTAACTCGCCCCAAAGGTTTCTTCATAGCATTATCAGCGAGAAAAACATCCAAATAACAATGTTCCAAAGGTGGCAAATCAAGAATATCATAAAGCTTCTTGGGCAAAACCGAAATACTTGCACCAAGATCACACAAGGCATTGCAATAAAATCATTCACCTTTACCTTAATGATGGGTTCCCAACCATCTTCTAATTTCCTAGGAATAGAAGCTTTAAGTTTCAACTTCTCCTCCCTAGCTTGCAAAAGAGCATTTGTAATATGCTTTGTAAAAGCCAAATTAATAGTGCTAGCATTGGGACTTCTAGCTAATTTTTGCAAGAACATAATAACTTCAGAGATGTTACAATCATCAAAATCAAAATCATTATTGTCAATGGTGGTGGAACCATTGTCTCCAATAGTTTGAAAAATTTCAGCACTTTTATCAGAAAAAGTTTCAGCAGTTTTAGGCAATTTCAAACGCTTTGCAGAAGTAGTAGAGACATTACCAACACCAATAACATTACCATCAATAGTAGGAGGTTTACTAGCATGTAAACATTAGCATTACTAGTGGTGGTGATAGTACAAACTCTAACTATACTATTCTCTTTTTCAAGTTCTTCCTCTTTTTCCCACCTAGCATGCAATTCAGCCAACATCCTAATATTATTATCAATTCGAACTTGGATGGCATTTGCTGTAGCAAATGACTTATATCTTTAACTTCATTAGGCATAACTTTCAGTTTTAGAATTTCAACATCATGAGCAAGACTATCAACTTTAGAGCAAGATCATCAATTTTTTCAAACTTTTCCTCAACAGTTTTATTGAAAGCTTTTTGTGTGCTAATAAATTCTTTAAGCATAGCTTCAAGATCAGAGGACACACTTCTATTGTTGCTGTAGGAATTACCATAAGAATTGCCATAACCATTTGAAGGATAAGGCTTATAATTGTTGCTACCAAAATTATTCCTATAAGCATTGTTGTTGAAGTTGTTGTTTTTAATGAAGTTTACATCAACATGCTCTTCTTGAGCAACCAATGAAGCTAAAGGAACATTATTAGGATCAACATGAGATCTACCATTCACAAGCATAGACATAATAGCATCAATCTTATCACTCAAAGAGGAGGTTTCTTCAACAGAATTTACCTTCTTACCTTGAGGAGCTCTTTCGGTGTGCCATTCGGAATAGTTGATCATCATATCATCAAGTAGCTTTGTTGCTGCACCTAAAGTGATGGACATAAAGGTTCCTCCAGAGGCTGAATCCAATAAGTTCCTTGAGGAAAAATTTAATCCTGCATAAAAGGTTTGGATGATCATCCAAGTAGTCAGTCCATGAGTGGGACAATTCTTCACCAAAGATTTCATTCTTTCCCAAGCTTGAGCAACATGTTCATTATCAAGTTGTTTAAAATTCATAATGCTACTTCTCAAGGATATAATCTTAGCAGGAGGATAATATTTCCCTATGAAAGCATCTTTGCATTTTGTCCAAGAATTAATACTATTTCTAGGCAAAGAAAGCAACCATTCTTTAGCTCTTCCTCTCAAGGAGAAAGGAAAAAGTTTCAGTTTTATAATATCCCCATCCATATCCTTATACTTTTGCATTTCACAAAGTTCAACAAAGTTATTAAGATGGGCAGCAGCATCATCAGTACTAACACCAGAAAATTGCTCTTTCATAACAAGATTTAATAGAGCAGGTTTAATTTCATAAAATTCTGCTGTAGAAGCAGGTGGAGCAATAGGAGTGCATATGAAATCATTGTTGTTTGTGCTAGTGAAGTCACACAACTTAGTGTTCTCAGGAGTACTCATTTTGAAAAACAAAATCAAACTGAATTAAACAAGTAACTAATTTTTTTGTGTTTTTGATAAAGAAGCAAACAAACTAAATAAAAATAAACTAAGCAAGACAAATAACAAAGTAAAGAGATTGGGTGTGAGAGACTCCCCTTGCAGAAGCAATTCGTTTTCCCCGGCAACGGCGCCAGAAAACGTGTTGGTGGCTCTATAGGGAATATCTCCCCGGCAACAGTGCCAGAAACAATGCTTGTACGTCACACGTCAGTTGGGAACCCCAAGAGGAAGGTATGATGAGTGCAGCAGTAAGTTTTCCCTCAGTATGAAACCAAGGTTTAATCGAACCAGTAGGAAAACGAGGTTTGCTTCGAAGGTGTTGGTGAAGGAGTGTAGTGCGGCGCAACACCAGGGATTCCGGTGCCAACGTGGAACCTGCACAACACAATCAAATTACTTTGCCCCAACTTAACAGTGAGGTTGTCAATCTCACCGGCTTGCTGAAAACAAAGGGTTAAACGTATCGAATGGAAATGATGTTTGTTTGCATAAAACAGTAGAGAACAATGATTGCAGTAGATTGTATTTCAGATGTAAAAGAATGGACCGGGGTCCACAGTTCACTAGTGGTGTCTCTCCAATAAGATAACTAACATGCTGGGTAAACAAATTACAGCTGGGCAATTGACAATTGATAAGTGCATATAACATGCATGTGTGAGCTGTGGTGTCTACTATGAGATTCATTTGGGCATTACGACAAAGTACATAGACCGCTATCCAGCATGCATCTATGCCTAAATAGTCCACTTTCCGGTTAACATCCGTACCCCTTCCAGTATTAAGTTGCAAGCAACAGACAATTGCATTAAGTAATGTGCGTAATGTAAACAATACATTCATCCTTGAATAAAGCATTGCTGTTTTACCCCTAGTGGCAACAACACATCTACAACCTTAGAACTTGCTGTCACTATCCCAGGTTAAATAGAGGTTGAACCCAACTATCATGCATAAATACCCCCTCTTGGAGTTACAAGTATTCACTGGCCAAGGCTTCAACAAGTAACGGAGAGCATGCAAGATCACAAATGACATAGACATGATAATATAATATTCAGCTCCACATAGGTATCAATATAAGTCAGATCCCAGCAAACACAACATGTAGCATTACAATAAGATGATCTTGATCATGATAGGCAGCTCACAAGATCTAAACATGATGGCACAAGTGGAGAAGACAACCATCTAGCTACTGCTATGGACCCATAGTCCAAGGATGAACTACTCACGCATCACTCCGGAGGCGGGCATGGCGATGTAGAGCCCTCCGGTGATGATTCCCCTCTCCGGCAGGGTGCCGGGAAGAGCTTCAGAACCCCCCGAGTTAGGGTTGACGACGGCGGCGGCAGCGAATATGTTCTGGATGAAAGGCTCGGTGTTTTAGGGTTTTCGCGTCTCGGGGAATAAATAGGCGAAGGGGCGATGTCGGCGGACCCCCGAGGGCCCAAACCACAGGCAGGCGCGGCTGGGCCCACTGCCGCGCCACCTGGTGGTTTGGCCACCTCGTGGCTCTCTTCGTCTCTCCTTCGGACTCCGTGTACGTGCTGGAAAAATAGGGACTTGGCCTTTTGTTTCGTGCAATTCCGAGAATATTTCCAGAAGTAACTTTCTGAAACCAAAAACAGCAGAAAACAGGGAACTGGCACTGTGGCATCTTGTTAATAGGTTAGTCCCAGAAAATGCATAAAAGTGATACGAAGTGTATATAAAACATGTAGCAAATGGTATAATATAAGCATGGAACAGCAGAAATTATGGATACGTTGG